>OX104122.1:10039640-10052140 GCA_944474755.1 Limnoperna fortunei | reverse complement strand
CGTTTTCTCTTTAAATATGATTAAATATTACATAATGGGTTATAATAAAATTAGGTTGAATTAGTTTATCTAAATTTCAAATGTTTGGATTCATCCGAAACGGAACAAGCGTCGATTTAATGTTGAATTAAATTTTCAATTGATAAAATTATCAAATTTTAGTAAATACCTACTGTAAAATTTTAAGTTGATTAAATTTCGTGTATTGTCGTGGTCAAAGGTAATTGCTCCTGTCCCTACAGTATCACTTAACTCGTATTATTTACTTGTTTCAAGTTTGAAAAAGGAAAAAAAAAGTTTTGTGTGATAAATTTCTTTTTATTATGTTTCACCTTGTTAAAGAATAAACACTCAAAATTGCGTCTAAAAAGTAACCAGCCATTTTTATGTTACCTGCGAGATTAAAGCGCAAGGTATAAATAATTTAGCGGGTTTAGCTATATGGCGGTGTTTTCAGGTTAATCTAAGATTGATCGATAACTAGTTAGCTGTTGGATGAATGACGAAGTTTATCATCGAATCACATAGTGCTCTGAAGAGCTGATACAGAGACTTCGGAACATCTCTTAATCATCGTAATTGGTTTAAAATTGGATTTTGAGAACTTTTTAGTTTCAATTTGTGTCAATATGTCACCACGTGTTGTTGTTTATTTATTCTGACAATCTACACATGTGCGGGTTACTAAAATAGATGATATTTATTGTTTTAGTGAATCCATTACATCGGCGAACGCAGGTTTAAGAAATTTACACTAAATCATAGATAATTGAAATCAACAACAGTATAAAGTGTGTGCTGATTGAAACGAACATCATTTACAAAGCTACCTAAATAAAAATAGATTGTGAAAACGGGAGAACATAGGAAGATATATATTTTAAATTTAATAACTTTTAGTTGTGCTGTATAACAACTATCTGTGGTGTGTATAAAAGTTTTATGTGGATACGTGGTGCGTAAAAAAGACCAGTTTAGCTAGATATTGGTACCAAGCACGTTTTCGCCATGGCAACTGGATGTAATTTTTTCCCCGATATGGAGCACTGTAAAAACAAACCGAAGGTAAGTACATAAAGATCAACTTACCCTTTTTCTTAAAATTTGTATTTGTATTTTTAAAAAATCGACAAGCCTAAGATCTTGAACTATTTCATTTTGATTAAAACACGCGCTTATATGAGGAGCCTTCTATTACACCCCAAATAAAATCATTTTCCTGTGACAGCACAAATTTGTAATTTGTTTCGACTAGATGTCACAACCAGATGTTTCTATATATTTAAATTCAATATTAACGAATAAATCATTGTTTTATTTGTAAGAAGTGAATATACCTCCCTATCGTCTGCTCAATTTTTCCCGTTCATATTGGCGCATTATTGTTACGATACCATGTTCATTGGAACACACTTCCTTCTCTAAATTTAAATTGCATATAATGTTTATAAGTTATGTTTTAACCATATATAAATGTTTATTTGTTGTTCAGTACATGACTGGCTGCTACTACGATCTAGAAATTTGGTTTACATAAAATTTTGAGTATGAACAGAAATCAGCTACTTTACATTGCTGTATGACATCTTGTGCTATATTTTACGTATCAGATTTGTAGCGGTTGGTAAAGGAGGGAGGGGGTACAGGTAATGAATGACTAGACAACCAATTATGTTCCTGTTATTACATAGGTACCCAACCCCCCCCCCCCCCTTTTTTCTCGATGTGTCGAATGTCTATCTGTCCTTGACATATTTCAACAACACACACAACACTTATTCTTCCTGTTTTGGGAGACACCCAAGGGTAAGAAAAACAGCTGTCTTTATCATACACGTTTACTCTTAGGGACAGACCATTTAACTTAAAAGGGTGGGGGGGGGGGCTTTTTGGTCAGAAATTTTTTTTCTTTTTCGGCGTAGAGCGCGGAAAAAATATTTATTTTTTGAAGGCATCACGACAGAATATTTTGTTTTATTATTATCATTATTTTATATAGCAGAAATCCTTTTTTCAGAATATTTCATTTCTTACCCTTTGTTTCCAAAATATTTTTTTCATCAAAAATCATTTTCAAAATATTTTTTTAGGAAAACACCTAGCCCCCCCCCCCCCCCCCCCAAGTTAAATGGTCGGTCCCTTACTTTTACTATATATATATACATGTGCTTGTTTACTTGTCTGTGTATATGTCTTTATCATTCATTTGTTTTGATTTAGGTTATGAGTAATTAAAGTTGTACATGATAATTTTAATGTACATTGATGTATAGATAAAAATCATAGTCCTATTTCAGACCGGAAGAAGACCCGTGTTTACACTCAGATTAAAACACAAAACACGTTTGGAGGTAGTTTTAAATAATATATATTATAATGTGGGACCAATATATTTATTGGATAATTCATTAAAGCTTCTTGTTTATGGTATTTAAACTCAGCGACTTTGGGGAGTCCTGCACCACAACCTAATGTCCTTGGTCGGACGAAATTTAACTCGGTTGCATTACATAACTATGACGTCACACAGTTGGTTTAACCGATGTGTGTATGTTTATCTATCAACTACTTTAATTAATATTTTAAGGTTTTGAAGATATAGAATGTGGAATCGTAACAAAAATGAATTTGGTTTGCATCATATAGAAATTATGGTGCAAAAATGGTGAATATCCAATATTTTAAATAAATAAAATCAACCAATCAGTAGTCTTGAGTACTTTAGGTACAAACATAAATAAGTTTCGTAAGCATTTACATCGGATGTCAAGCCTTTTTTGGCAACTGTCACCCTACCCGCACACACACCATAATAATGCGCGCACAACTGTAGAATAAATGAAACCAAAATCTTGTCAGTTCTTTCGTATCGTTTTACTATCGTGTAGATGTGGATACTAATGCAGACTGTTTTGACTTAACCCCGGTGTACAAAATTGTATTCCCAAAACAAATAGAGACTCTATGCCTGACTGGAATAAAATACAAATTGTCTGACGTCTTGGAATGAAATGCAACTTGTCGCACTTGGATTGGAATAAAATGGGACCTTGCCTAACTTTTTATGGAATAAAATAGAACTTTGTCTGAAGCCTTGGAATAAAATGCAAACTCACCTTGACTTGTCTTGGAATAAAACGCAACCATAAATGATTTGTCTTGGAATAAAACACAACTTTGCTTGGCTTGTCTTAGAATAAAACGCATCTTTGCTAGACTTGTTTTGGAATAAATCGCAACTTTGTCTTACTTCGTGGATTAAAATGCAACTTTGTCTTATACTTTGTGGAATAAAACGAAAGATTGTCTGCGCCGTGTAATTAAATCTGTTATCACTTTCTTAAAAATATAGAGCAATGTGAGATCGATTGCTTATTTAAATAACTATTTTGAGTAGATGGGACGTGTGCCGAGTTTTAGAACCAGCCCAAGAGATAGATTCATTGAGGAATTTTGTCGTATAAACTCACCGTGAATGTGAACCAAGTAAATATCAATATCCTCAAAAACAGCAAAAAATCTGGTTAGTTCATATCTTCTTTAAAAAGCTGTAGGAAATTAAATTACTTCAGGCATTCATTCCAGGGACGAAAAACACTTCATTTAATAAAAAGAAGTGCATCCTTTAAAATGGAAAACTCGATAACTTATTTATTCTTCTCTTAAAACACAAAGCACCAAGTCCATTACGTTGGCTGGGTAATGTAAATTTTCCAATTAAGACGCGAAAGTGTCAGAATCGCTTTATCAATGTGACATGATCCCCACATAAATTTTGACGCATTTAATTTTGTGAAAACGACTTGAAAAGTTCGATTTGACATTTTGAAACTGCTAGGTGGTCATTTGATTGTGTTTTATTAAGTTTCTTACGTGACGCTTGGTAAATTCATTATCCTATGTACAAATAGAACAGAGTTTTTAACTAAAGAAGCTGACAGTGTTTTATGGTGCGCGCGCAAGTAAATTTTAAACGTCTACATCCAAGGGTCTGCATGCAAGGGATATTTGAGTATATTACATATGGTGTGTTGAGTCCTAATTTTGATTTGTTCGTGTAGACAATGTCCCCCCAAAATATTCTGTGTATATATTCTCTTTCTAAAGCATATTTAAGGCTTGTTACTATTTTTAAAGCATATTTAAGGCATGTTACTATATATAAAGCATATTTAAGGCTTGTTTCTAAAAATAGATCCGGATATGTTACTATTTATAAAGCATATTTAAGGCTTGTTTCTAAAAATAGATCCGGATATACTCTTTCGACTCATTATTCTAAATTTAAATAAATAGAGAAAAATTCATATGTAATATAACAATTAAGGACTTTTTACTCTGTCAATACGTAGTTATATGGACCTGTAGAAAAATATTGACCTCGTAAAAAGTCCTTATTTGATAAATATAACATGTTAAATATGATGTAGGTATTGGACTTTGAGACAATAAATCTACATATACTTATTCGATGTTGTTTTTATTTATATAAATATTATTATTCCTATTGAGTGTAAAGAGATAAAGCAGAATACGCGAAAATGTTTAAATCAGCGAAATTTTGTTTTTTTAGTATCCTTTCCGTAATGGATTCCATATTTAGTATGATGTAATACAATCTGGAACAGGGACACTATTTTCTCCTTTAACAAATTTTGACATTTTTTTTAATCAAGCATGCAAGAATGTAATTATAAAATTATTATAGAATGTTTCAATATTAAGCTGACCCTGGGCTTGCAAAAACAATTTCTAGTTTAACTGTAGTGCTTCTTTTTATGATATTAATATTTGGTACATGGATGAATTTCTTGATTGGTTTTTCACGAATGAGTAACCTTTTCCTTGATCAAAAACATCTATTTCCCGGACTTAATCTGCTGAGATTAGGCTTCGGAAAAACATCTCTGGATTACATTTGAAAAATTGGATCTTCTTTTAATTACACTGGTTGATTAATGGCGCGTTGAGTGTTTCCCTGCGTGTCTTAAGGTGCTAAAAGATGTCACCGATTGTCTTTAAGAAGAATGTGTATTAGATGTGCCTGAATGACGTAATTTATTTTAGTAAGCAGGTGCTGGTTGTGTCCATTAAAATTATTTTACTCCTGCGCAGCGCTTCAATTAAAGATTTTAATGTCGTTAAAACGTTAACCTGACTAAGGGTTTTCTTCTGGTACTCCGGCTTCCTCCTAAATTAAAACTGGACGCCAAGACATGGCCGAACATTTCCCGAAATTGCTGTTAAACACTATTCAAACAAACAAAACTATGTGTGCCTTGATATTATTTGTAATATCATAGCTGGGTTGAAAAATGTTTTCGTTTTTCTACAATTTGTTGTGATTTGTTGTTGTCTATTCGTGAAAAATTTAATAGTGTGGTTTGTAATTGGATTATCTCCCCATTGCAACAGTTTGCTCTTTTGAAATGCACTAATTAACTCTATTTTATTAAATGCACCGAGATGTTTCTTGACAAATTTTTCGCTCATGACTGATATTTACATCATGGCTGACATTTTTCAACCCTTTAGAACCAAGTAGAACATCACTGATTCTAGTCTGTTCAGCGCATGCCTAAGTAATAAAACTGTGTGCACGTTTTGATAATTTTTGTTTATTTAAATTTACTAGAAAGTAAAATGTTTGCACATATTTTAAATATATACTTTAACTAACACAATAATGTTGATGTTGTCCAATTTTATCCAGCTGTTGTCAAAACTCAATAAGGTGTTCATTTCTTACCATTGATTATCGCAATTTCATATAATTTTATCTGATGTAATTAGAAATATTGGTTTGGTGCACCTGGCGGTCGCCATTAACGTAATGGTTGTCGTGTGGTACGTCTTTAATTCGTATATATTGAAAACGAGGCCATCCACAGTATTCTGTACAATCAAGTGTAACAATTACTAAAAGACGACAGCTTTAATTGTGATTAAAAATGACAGATCCCTCTCTAGGTACCGTCGGGTTAACAATAATTATCACCCCGGATTTAAGGGGCGATAATTATTGCTAACTCGCATTACAGGTGTAAGACCCACCGTTGCTTTTCGTCTCGTTTACTAAATTAAATTTGATGATTTAGACTTTTCACAGACAATTTACCTCTATTTCAAATAGAGTGACATTTTTGTTACGTACAAATATGCTTGGGGTCAGCATTCTGTCAAAATTGCACCTTAACTTTTATTGTATATAAGTAAGAACGAACTCTAAACCGGAAGTTGATATGTTCTAACAATTTACTTTCACTTTCAATTTGAGTCCTAAAATAGTGCATTTCCTAATTGACCTTCAACATTTGTATGTTCACTTATAACCAGTCATACATTATCCTCATGTTTCCAGAAATATTCAAAAATAATAAATTTATTCTGGTACCATGTTTAGTTAAAATTATATACTTTATCTGCAAAGGTGAACAAATAGTACTACTTTTACATGCAACCTTTTTACTGGTTCCCGCTATTTGGTAGTCCTACACCTAAAATTCGGAAACTCACTTTTTCTGTCCAAGCAATAAATATATATTGAAATTTTTTATCAGCTCTTTTTTCAATGAGTGTTTACGGATTTTGTTAAATGGAGTTTCGAAAATATGTTAATAGTTAAAATAATATATGCATGTTTTTTTCTATCCTTGCCCAGTGTCATCAAGTATCCTTCATGTACTCAAAATTCATTTGACCAATAATGTTTTTATGGTCCGCAACTGAATGAATTTGATTGTATTTTAAAGTAATTGATTTCACACCCTGAAATTAACACGATGTGACAGAAATGACAAAGTTTATTTAAAAACATTTTATTATGCATTACGCACGCGCCTTGAATATTTTATCAGTAAAGTTTTAATAAACAATATGCTAAACGTATGTCGCCAAACATATAAACATGTTTCATTATCAATAATAATATCGATACAATAAACGGCAAAAGCATTTTGCTAATTAAAAACGGATTAATATAATGAAAACAATGTACAATGCCGCGGTAGGCTCTCAAATTGCTTAGCTAACAGGAAGTCGGTTTTGGGAAATAAGAAAATTTCCGTCTTACACATGTTTTACTCATTAATATTAGCAATCAAAATGTCACGTTAAATTTTATCTTAATTTTGCATCAACACAGCTTATATCCGAAATAAATTTGACACAAAAATTGACAATCAATCAATCAATAAATCGATCCAGTAAAATGCATGTCATGGATCGATAAAAACATCTCATTTTTTAGCTTTATCTCTAATATATAGTGTCCAGGTTTCTCTTGTCTTTCATTTTTTTCTTTGTTTTTTTATTAAACTTCTGTGTCTGTTGCAGATCTAGAAGGGGACGGGGACCCGTTCCGCAGAACATTTAACTAAAACATAAATGCGTCTATGTGCCCCTTGATTAAACTTGTTTCCAGCTACTGGAGGCTGTGTTATCCATCCGCGCAAATCCCTCCTCTCCTGTTATGAGAAATCCTGTATCCACCACTGTCAGCGTTGTGCATATATTCCAGGAGAGACACTTTACAGCTAGGGTCTAGGCAGGTGGTATTTACAGCTAGGGCCTAGGCAGGTGGTATTTACAGCTAGGGCCTAGGCAGGTGGTATTTACAGCTAGGATCTAGGCAGGTGGTATTTACAGCTAGGGTCTAGGCAGGTGGTATTTACAGCTAGGGTCTAGGCAGGTGGTATTTACAGCTAGGATCTAGGCAGGTGGTATTTACAGCTAGGATCTAGGCAGGTGGTATTTACAGCTAGGGTCTAGGCAGGTGGTATTTACAGCTAGGATCTAGGCAGGTGGTATTTACAGCTAGGATCTAGGCAGGTGGTAGTTACAGCTAGGATCTAGGCAGGTGGTAGTTACAGCTAGGATCTAGGCAGGTGGTATTTACAGCTAGGATCTAGGCAGGTGGTATTTACAGCTAGGATCTAGGCAGGTGGTATTTACAGCTAGGGCCTAGGCAGGTGGTATTTACAGCTAGGGCCTAGGCAGGTGGTATTTACAGCTAGGATCTAGGCAGGTGGTATTTACAGCTAGGGTCTAGGCAGGTGGTATTTACAGCTAGGATCTAGGCAGGTGGTATTTACAGCTAGGATCTAGGCAGGTGGTAGTTACAGCTAGGATCTAGGCAGGTGGTAGTTACAGCTAGGATCTAGGCAGGTGGTAGTTACAGCTAGGATCTAGGCAGGTGGTAGTTACAGCTAGGATCTAGGCTGGTGGTAGTTACAGCTAGGATCTAGGCAGGTGGTAGTTACAGCTAGGATCTAGGCAGGTGGTAGTTACAGCTAGGATCTAGGCAGGTGGTAGTTACAGCTAGGATCTAGGCAGGTGGTAGTTTCTTTATCAACATGGCATTGCAGAAATAGTCGTAACAAGAATTCTAAAATTAATTAGTTAGTATAGTCTAATAGAGAAGTTTCAATTTTGGAGCTTTTAATGAACGAGATTCCAAATTAAAGAATATTAACCAAATTTATGCCGGCACCAGATGGGAATTACCTTCTGGAAATCATTAAGTGTTGCAATAAAATTTATGCTTTATTGCACGTTTTATTTGCAGCAATCGCAATAAAATAGCAATTAATTAAACTTGAACTTCTATCTGTATGTTGATTAGTATGCCGGTCGTGCTAATATGTGGACGGACTGGAATTTTAAACAAAGCTCAAGCAATCACTACTATGCCGATATACCAAGTAGGGGTTCCAATATGAAGACAATTTTACGAAAGGATTCAAATATTGATTTTATCTTGTGTTTTCTTCATAATTGTAATAAATTTATAAGTTTGTGTTTAATTAATAAAAAAGGTGTTCTTAAAAAAAATAGTTAAAATGTTCGAAATCAAATTATTTGATGATGTATACAACCGTCACTGAAATTATTAAAATGATTAATTTTAAATCGTGTAATTTTTTAAGATAATCAAAACACATTAACATTAAATACAACAAACTGTATGACACAGCTATATAGTGTCAATGCTCGATCTATGAGTTCTATCTACTACGATTTTTTTCCCTTTGTATTCGGTATTTTGTTATTATTACATTAATTAGATATTTGACTCTTACCTAACAAGGGGCCTCGGTGGCCGAGTGGTCAAGGTAGTTGTCAACACTGAGATTGCGGGTTCGATTCTCACTGCAGGCAGGGTGTACTCGACTCCAATCTTAATTGATAAGGATTGCCAGTTTTCCTACCGCAGGTCGGGGGTTCTCTCCGGGAACTCCGGCTTCCTCCCCCAGTAAAAACTGGACGCCATGATATAGCTGAAAAATTGCTAAAAGTGGCGTTAAAACACAATTCAAACAAAAAAACTTACCTAACAAGACTACGATGGTCTTTTGTATCAAATGTTATCAACTTTACATTTCTATCAAAGGTGGTGCGGGGGGGGGGGGGGTTCCACCCGCTAATCATAGGCCGAATATTACTTTTTTTCAATTAGTAACAATTCTACATCAAAATTTACATTCATAATGCTAGTAAAACAATTAATTTTATTTTTGTAACAAATGTTTATCAACTTTACATTTCTACCAAAGGCGGGGGTTGGGGGGGGGGGGGGTTCCACCAGCCAATCATAGGCTGAATATTTGCTGCGTTTTATCGAATGTTAGTATTGTGATCACCAAAAAACGAGGGTACTATTATTAGTTTTAGCTAATAAGGACTCCACCCTACTCTCCCCCCCCCTAAAAAAAGGACGCTAACTAGCTGAAATTTTGCTGAAAATGGCGTTAAACCACATTAAATAAACAATATATATCATCTTTACAGTTGTTTGTTTGTTTGATTATTGTTTAACGTGGCGTTTCAGACTCTTTTTAAACTATAACATGGCGCCCAGTTTTCATGGGGGCGGGGGGGGGGGGGGCGGAGTATTCAGTATAAACTCGTTATTCGACAGGAAAACTGGCATACAATTGTTAAAGTAGATGGAGAGTTGAGTCGGCATATTCCATCAGGTCCATTCTAGTATCGGTCTGTAAGGATAGCAAGACGTCTCTCGATGTTGAGGAAGAGTAAATGTCGGTTAATAAACGTCTTATTTCACTTTATTTATTTTTAATTTATGTAGAAGAGGAGAACAGGTAATATTATTGAAAGGTAAGAAATGTTGTTTTTTCAAAGTGAAACAAAATATTTTTCTTCAAAACAAATGCCGAAACGTAATGTAGAACATCATCGCCCATATAAGTTTTCATAGGTATATTGTATATACCGGTAAGCTCTTGAATAATACATACAGGACACAATGTCAAAATTCTGTTTATATTCTAAATACGTATTATTGAAAGAAAGAATGTGTCGGTTTCAGATAGATTTTCATAAGTTTCATGTATATATCGTAGGTAAATTTATGAACAATGGACACGCAATAGACAATGTTGTTTATTTCTACATCCGTGATCGAAAGAAATGATGTCGGTATCATTTATCTATTTACGTAGATTCATGTGACAATCACGTGACTACCCATGTAAATTTATAATGATAAAACAAAGCGACAGATTCAATTATTTACAAAAGTTCACGTTTCATCATCTTTAAAATATTTAAAAATAACAGCAGTCTATGTATTTGTAAACTGTATATGCTAAATTATAATAATTTTAACATAATATTTCAAATTTATTCTAATATAGTATCTGTGACATATAAACACGTGTGAAAATGCGTATAATTTTTTCCACGAATAGATATGTAAATTAGCTATGTAAAATCTTGATCCCGACCGCAGGTCTTTTTTTCGTTTCTCCTATTTTGATTTAATGAGTTGTTTAGGCTAAAGATTGGGATTCAGGACGTTTTCGGAAAATTTTTTGCCGATGAATCGATGACATGTATATATTTATCTTTGGAACTTTTATAGAAAGGCTCAAGCTTAGTCTCATATCGGGCTAAAACCAGGTTCAGAACTAATACAGTCGTACGTGCACAATCAATTTACTAAGTGCACTGTAGTGCATGTACTTGAACAAACCCTGTGTTTTAAATGACACGTAACATTCAACCTACTCAAGACAAACGACAATCGCTCTCTTTTTTACAGAAAGATTTATTAATTGAACATTCGCTAACAAAGATATAAAAACTTGAGCAAGAAGTTGTCTAAATATTGCTAGATACGATTCACAAATGATAGGCTTGCCACAAGTCCCTTTGAATTTGCTATTAAAGTGATACATCTTAATTATTTCCTTTACTATCGACTTGTATATTAACGTTTGTACACAAGTGCATAGTATAGGAAATATACAAATCTTTATTCATAGCGACTTGCATCGTCGGAAACCCACGTCCGGTCGCGTTCTCGCTTTGCTACCACTTACCGACCGTGGGCACACTTGGAGATATTTTCTCGTTTTCATGAATATTCATTAAATTTAATTAGCTAATGGGAACGACGTTTATTGGTTAAGACATTTATTAACCGAAACTATGTATGTTATGTCTTTTTTTATTGTTGTCATGCTTCGCCGGATGTACAACCGACTAATCAAAATAGGACATTATTCATGAAAACGAGAAAAAATCTCCAAGTGTGCCCACGGCCGGTAGGTGGTAGCAAAGCGAGAATACCACCGGCGTGGTTATCCGACAATGATGGACTTGTGGCAAGACAATCCAATTGACTACGTAGAAGCTTTAAACTTGACTGTAATGATTGTAGCGAGAGATAATCTAAGTTACTGGTTTTACGTAATAGGGCGGCCCTATATATTTGGGTCAAGTACAGTTCTGCCATTTTAGGTGCCTTTTGTAGCCGAGTTCAAACGGCTACAGTTGAAGCTAGACTTTCAAAATCTTTTCACTCGTCGATTATTATCGTTGATCCCTCGATTGCTGCTGAAAACTTTGTGGCCGAGTGATTAAGATAGTTAATTATGTATTTGTGATCACTCATGCGACTTTGGATCAAGTTTGCTCAATTCCAACCATAGTTGAGAAGAACTGTCAGTTTTCCTGCATGAGGTCGTAGGCCTTCCCGCGGTTCTCCGGCTTCCTCTTTCCGGTGACAACTAGACTATAGCTAAATAATCGCAGAAAGCGGAGTAAAAGACAAATTAAGACCATCTATTTGACAGCGATTTGTTTAACTTACATAACTGACGTATTACACAATTAGTTAAATATATATGTGCCAGTATATTCATTTTGTCCCGTCGAGAAACGATATCAAATTGCTACATTGCTCATAGTGTTGACGTAATTATAGGAATCCTTTTAAGGTCGCATTATCAGAATATTAAAAGATGTAATCAACTCTCTATGCACCAGTAAAATATTATTCTTATCATAATATCACATAATTCAATTTTTTTCTATGACCAAGCGTGTTTTGGCTCTGAGAATTAGGAGTATTTTTCAAGTGTAATATGATTAAAAACTAATCGCAATTTTGCTATTATTTTATATTTATTTGTATTGTGTAAATTAGGTTTGACCAAAGAGTCAACAGTCTTTCCAGTTGCAAAATGATTCCA
>OX104122.1:9569063-10039440 GCA_944474755.1 Limnoperna fortunei | reverse complement strand
TAAAATCTCGTTCATAACACTGATGAGTTCCTCTAAAATCTCGTTCAAACAACGACTAATTCCACTTAAATCTCGTTCATACACCGATGAACTCCACTAAAATCTCGTTCATACACAGATGAATTCCACCAAATCATATTTTATTCCTATAACATTGTACATGTATATGTAGGCATCAAACAATATAGTTATCAGTCACGTGACTTCAATACTCGTACTTCTGTCATGTTGTTTGACCGCAATATGTTGATTTCACTAATGGCATCTCTAATAGCAGATGACGTAGAATTATACTTGCCTTGAACATTACAACCATCATCAATATGTAGATTAAATACTTACTTATTGTACGTACATTCTTGGCATTTATTCATATCATATATTACAAATTAACATATTTAATAATTGTCAATGATAATCTGGCGAGTTATTAATTGTTGTGCAATAAAACGTCTTAACTGTACAATGCTATTTTATTGCAAATCAGGCTGCAATACTGGTGGCTACGTGAATATTATCATGATGTTGATTACGTTTCTTTTAAAGGCCTTCTCTGCACTCACCCAATTTAACTCACACATACCCCACACAAAAATTAAATAATAACAAAAACATTTAAACAAGCAAACAAATAAACAAAACAAAAAGGGGCCCCTGTGTCCAATTGGTTTAAAGAATAGTTAATCGTTTACTTTTATCACGTGCCTGAAACACTAATGTTGTGGCTTCGATTCTTACTGCGGTCAGGATGTGCTCGACTGCAACTTTTACTGACAAGGCTTGCCAGTTTGCCTACTGGCTACTTCCACCAACTAAAACAGGTTTCTTCGATACAGCTGAAAAAATGGCTAAAAGTGTCGTTAAACACCATTCAAACAATCAACCGCATATTGATTAGTGGAGTTTTTGTATCTTAATCGACAAGACAGCCACAATGGTCGGACTTTTCTTCGACAAGTTGCTGAAAGTGGCAGGTAATCCGCTTTAAAAAGCTTACAGAATAAAAAACGCGTAGCCAATCGTATTTATTAAGTATTTTATCTTTTTCAAATCCGGCTGCGAAGTGAAGTATTTGTTTTCTTTTGTATCGTTTCCATCTGCTTCACGGCAATACACAATTTTCATCGAAATGTATCCGTCTCTCGTTATCTTATTGCAAAATAATATCAATTATTAATATATTATTGTTGGACACGATGTCACATTATTGATTGGAGATCATCGGGGAATATACAAACATACATTTTAACATCAGACCTAATAGATTCAATAATTATAAATCAATATTGATAAAGAATTAATGGTTCCCTGTGTAAATAACTTATTGTAAATATTTTTATTTTGAAACCAAATCAGCATGTAAAATATGAAATCATCTTAAATATGCAAGAAAGATTCAGAAACAAGCAATAAGTGCATATGTAAATAAATAAATAAATAAATAAATAAACAAATAAATAAATAAATAAATAAATAAATAAATAAATAAATAAATAAATAAATAAATAAATAAATAAATAAATAAATAAATAAATAAATAAATAAATAAATAAATAAATAAATAAATAAATAAATAAATAAATAAATAAATAAATAAATATTCCTGTTTTACAAGATCTCTCTTGGTCAGAATTATCTTACATAATTTTAGAATATATTTGCAGATAATTACAAATATAAATGGGATAATTTTATAAAATATGATTGTGTTGATTTCAGATATACAGATTTTCTCTGTTTTCGAAAGGCTCCCACGTATAGTCTATACAGTAAACAACTGAGAGAAATTACTATGACCTTTAAGTAAAACACAGTTTTTATTTTGAAAGATTTCAAGTGAAATTAAAACCTTCCATGCGAAGCAAACAATCGTCTTCAAATGTGTTTTCATTTCATTTAAATGGTTGCTATGATATTTGTTGTTGCGTTAATATTTAACTTTTACTGAAGCGAACAAAATAAAATATTTTTATTAGATATGAACATCACCGTGTTTATGATTTTTTTTTCTTTTTTCTTTTCAGATAACATATACATTATTTGAAAATTATTTTTAGATTAGTTACTAAATTTTGAAGCGAAATTTCAAATTAAATACCTTTAATATACATGTATGCGCTATTCGTGCCCTGCGGGGTATTTTCTAAAATTACGTTTCATATGCAGACATGACATCTTCCATATTACATATGTTTAAGATTTCCCTTCTTTATCGTACACAAAGGTCAAATAGCTGTCAGTTTTGACAAATATAAAAAAGATTAAAAGCACCAGATTTAAACTTTGAATTTAAAGACTTGTGCATCAAAATCATTACATTTGAGAGATAACGTACTATAGTGTTTGCAACTGAATAATTTTTCTTTTTCTTTTCATCTTCTGCGCTTGTATTAAAGGGTGCCATACAATAATGGCATTATTTTGTAAAAGTTCAATGTGTTGTCGAAATTCGTGTGATTCTGTGGCAGTTTTCCCGAGTTATTTCCCTTGTTTTGCACTTTAATAATACATTTCTACCCGGTACTCCTTCTCCTTCCTTAAATTAAACCTGGACCTTATGATATATCAGAAACTGAAGTAAAACCTCATTTAAACAAAACGAAAATCTTTTATATCCAGGAAGAAAATTGACCAGAGTTTTCAAATTAAACCAAGGAAATAATCCACAGTTTAAAACAGAGGCTTGTATGAAATAAAAATAACTGTTCATTCCATCTACTTAGCACATTTCTAGGATTATAAATCGATAGTAGTACACATTTAATCTAGTTTCACGCTAATTTCACACCAATTTCAATTCGTCTCGTGCTCATTGACAATACACCCATGTTGTTCATACACGTGCACGTCACTGTACCCTGTATCTAATTCCGGAATTGAAATGGATTTTTGTGAAATTGACACATCGTGTAGATAGATATTCACGATCAATTTATTCTGATCGAAATCTAACAACCGGTGTCACGGTGTATCTAATTTCTTACAGATAACATTAAGGTAGATGTTGGATTAGCGCAATCAATTACTTTTAGTCAGCATTCGAAAATAAGTTGCAGATTAATTAGATATCTGCTTGAATTTTATCTCTCTCTTACTCAATTTCGATGTATATTCTATTGTTTCGTTAAAATGCTAAAATTGCAACGTTCTAATAGTGATATTATACCGTGATAAGTTAAGCTCTACACGAAATGATGTAAATATCGACCGAGGACGTAGTCCGAGGTTGTTATACATGTTCTTCTGTGGTCGATATCATCTCCTGTCGGCCTCATATTACAGTTGTAATTCTTACATAAAGAATATGATATCCAACTTTTATTGTTAGTATCTTACAATGTATGCACTGTTCAAACTGCAATGTTGATATTTATAAAAAAAGGTTTATATTTATGAGATTCACCTTGTCGTTTTTTATGTACATTCTCATCAAATGAATTTCTAGGAAACGATTTAATATGAATCATATTATACAATTATAACTTCGATATAGACCAGGATTTATCAGCTAGAGAAAATGTAGTATTTACCGAACCGCTAGGCGAAGTAAATATACATTTTAGAAGGCTGATAAATCCTGATAGCGACCGTATATCAAAGTCAGTAATTGTTTTATTACATGAATAAAAATCACCATCTTCCTTTATAAGAAAAAAGAGGGTATGCTACCACCAAATTGTACTTTTCGATCTATTTTTAGAGAAAAACCAGGTCGATATTGGATTCCGCTGTGCAGCGGAATCTTTGCAGCGGACAAACATTTCCGTATATTGATGCAATTGTGTTGCGATTTATCGTAACCCCAAAGGTGGTTTTAGACCAATCAAAAACACGCAAAATTCTATTCATGTAATAAATGATCATATTATTTGAAAGCTCTCGTTGTGATGTCTGTAAAGTTATTATACGATTTTGCTAATTGCAAAACGGAGGGGAGGGGGCGTTCTTGAAATCCAAAAGTGTTCTTTGACCATCGTTTATGAGAAATGCATCAGACATTATAAGCTGAATCCCTTTTAATTAAGCCTATAAGTTCGTGTGCAGGACTTTTAAGTGTAAGACTTCGTGATTTTTAATTAGTTTTCGTTAGCAGACGAGTTGGCTTCTAAATTTAAAAATAACGAACATCATCGAACACAAAGCACGTGCTGTACTAAAACGCTAGATAATTTAAAGATAACCCTTTTCAAAGCAAATTTATCAGGAAGTATAAATGCCAAATTGTTCATCGTGGAAGCTCGCTCTTACGTCGACTGTTATCTCCGATGTAGTGGATCGTCTACAGTTGTTTTCATTTCATAATTCTCGCAGCTGTTGTATCTTAGTATGTGCATTCATTTGAACCAACGGGAAAGAATTAAACACAAATAATTCATAATTGTTGAAAATATAATCAATTTCGCTGCTTCACGGTGTGAAATTGATTCTTTATTGATGATCAACATGCACAAGAAATGAACAACAATACATTTCAAAAGAAATTAACAATGCAAAACGAAATCGAATCACGGTAAAGAAAAATGTTATGACTAGTGTAAATTTCAGCACAGAAATGTTTTTTATTCTAATATTTCCATACCTTGAGTTTTATTTTATCAAACAAGTATTTAAAATCCAAATGATTAGGATGTTGTAGAGCTTCAAAATCACTTCACACAATCCGGCTATGTACATCAGTAAATATAGACCATAACTAATATCACTGAAAGTATCGCTGATATTCTTGTCAGCACCGAAGTGTGACTACTGGTCTGGTGATACCCTCCGGGACTAACTGTCTACCAACACCAACTTCCTACTACAATAAAATCTGGACGCAATGATATAGCTGAAAAATTGCTGAAAGTGGCGTTAAACAATATACAAACAAACAAAATCCAACAACAGAGGCATCGATCCAGCAAATAAAATGCCATCAAAGATACTAAGGTTATCAAATTTACCACGCCAGACGACCCAAAGATTTTTGTATATGAACCGTAACATAAACCACGAACCATCAAATCAAGTTATATTAGTCCTAGTATATACGTTAGGAGCAAACGCAATATTCGCAATCTAATTAAAATATTATCCTTCGCTTCCTCTCCCCCCTTTTTTGTCGCTACAACTCAGCGACTAAAAGGTAGACACCTCAAATATTTAATTTTAATTAGAGTGCAATATTCTATCTGTCAAATAATATTTAGAAAACGTTTTAAAATATATCCATGAACGTGTCTGCACACAAAAATATCCTACTGAATTTGTGTAAGGTGGTACATATATAAATCTCAGTCAAGGGAAGCAACTAAAATATGCTATCCCGAATGAAACTACGTTACGTATTTGTGTTGATTGTTTGTTTGATGGTGTTTAACGCAACCTTCAGCAATTTTTCAGCTATATCATGGTGTCCAGTTTTTATTGGGGGGGGGAAGCCGGAGTACCCGGAGAAAACCCCCGACCTGCTGTAGGAAATCTGGCAATCCTTGTCAATAAAGATATGAGTCGAGTACACCCTGCCTGCAGTGAGAATCGAACCCGCAATCTCAGTGTTCAATAGTAGACTAACTACCTTAACCGCTCGGCCACCGAGCCCCCTTGTTGTTTGAAAACAAATGTTGGTTATTTGACATAGACCTATTACAAGTCTATTTCTTATAAAAGTTTATATTTATAACATGACGCTGAATGTAACTGCAGAAAATTACTCATCATTAATAACAAACAGCATGCATCCTTTGACAGTCAAATAAAAATAAATTATTTATGTACTTATTATTGTAATTTATAATCCATATTTTAAAATTATTTTATATTGTCTGCGTTATCCTTTGTTATCTAACAAATAATTGAAATTTTACTTCATTATTCGTGCAACTCTCCTGAGTCACAGATTCCCCTATATAATACATGTAGTCGTATAAATCAATACTATGTTGATCAGTGGCATAAAACAAAGAAATAACAAACAACTAAATTGAAAAAATAAATAAATAAACAAAATATATTGGCGTATGAGTCCTCTGTCCTGAGTTCCAAAAGAGTCTTAATTTAATATAGTGCATTCATATTTGATTTATCACCCCCCCCCCCCAACCCCCGTGGGACCTTAATTGAACCTATAAAGAATTTGAATTTGAATTTTTAATAGTTATTATTTACAAAGGGATTTATAGTTAGTCGTGTTGTTATACAACTACAATTTATTTATTTATAATTAAAATGACTATTTCAAACTATTAGAAAAAACTATGAGTGTTCTAAAGGCAACAGACCAGTAATTTCCTTTTGGCAAAATACATCATTATTTTTGTTTATATATACATATTTAAAGAATCATTGTTCGTGTCTGTAATGTATAATTGCACGGTTATAAAATTTAATAACTGGTTTGTGTGTTTTATTTTACACTTTAAGTTTTCTTTCTTGAAAAAAAGTAAACATCTCTTTTGTTCTGCTTAGCTATTCATTATTGTAAGAGTTATAATTAGGTCGTATTACAGTTTAACCCTTAATGATACTTTATCGGCATGAAATTGATACGTTTGCTGGTGTAATGATCAGTTTCATGCGAAATTGATTTTTTCCAATTCTTGAAGACATGTATCTTCTTGGAGTTATTTCCCTTTCGATACTAGATAAAAACTAATCAAAAATAGAAATTTTTAAAGTCAATACACTGGTGCGAAGGGCGTGTGCTAACGACAGATTTTCTGCACGATAATGGTAAATTTTTATTAGATTTGTTTTGCCGGAGGTAAAAGTTTGTAACATCAGCTTTTAAATACATTTGCATCACTCACGTGAAACTACCTCAACCACTCGGCCACCGAGGCCATTTAAGGTATTGAACACAATGCTTCAAGAGACCAGCAACACACATACAACCGCAGTATTAAGACATAATCTTTAATATAAACGTATGAAATTTGCTCAATTGGGGTCAAGATAATTTTTATGGAATAAAATGCTAATAAATGAGTTTACAGTGTGTATTCTCTTGTTTGGTAACCAGTCTCATAGCGAAATATTGCCCTAATAAAAATAATAGATTTCTCTATATTATTCTGTTACAAGGCATGAATCTTATCCAAGTTCTAAAAATATGACACGTTTTATTAAATGGAATACCCTCGTTTTCTTAAAAAAAAGTATACCGTTCCGAGTGTCCAGTCAGGAGTGAACCGTTTAAAGTTCTTAATGTTACCAAAATTGTGTGTCAATCTTTACAGAGAACAACCAATCTTTCCCAGAAATGTATGTAAGAAAATTATAATCTCATCGCAAACAAACACTGAAAATACATAAATTATATACAATTTTTATAACAAGGTAAATACATATTCACAGACGCCATCATAACACGTAGACTGATACAGAAACCAAGTTTTATACACTTTTTTTTTTCAACCACAATACACAGTTGTCGTTCTTAGATTTAATCTTAATATTGAGTTTTCGTTCTTAGATTGAATATTCTGAGTTTCTTTACATATACTTATTGTGTATTGATAATTGCATTTTTTCATTTGAATATTTCCACTGAGGAAATTGATTATTATCTGTCTACTTCCATCTTGAATTGATTTTATCAGACTTTTTATAATCTGCTCATTATCCATCATCAAAAACATTTAACATTCGAAATTGACATCATCTAGTCTATTTCCATCAATCAGCATCTCTCAATTCGTTTATTTTTCAAACAACTCATCCTGTCTGCGATGTAAAGTGGAAATCAATCTCTGAAATTAACACAAAATAAACACACCTGTAACATCTCCCAAGGTTTGTCTGATTGCAAACCTACATTGGTTTGTTTCTGTGTAAATCAGAAATTTCCGCAAGTTTTGAAATCAATACTGAAATTATAACAAAATTAAAATTTTTCTTTTGTTAAGTACTCGAATCATAAAAGCAGGCTATCCTATACCGACTGAACGACTTTGATTTAGTGAATCGATCTAAACTATATTTGTGACCGGAAGTTGTTAACATTTGATTTTTTAAATTTTCAAACAATTTTCATATTTTTAAAGCGACTTCACAATTGCTATTAGAGTTGATTTATCGACAGGTACTTAGCAAAACGATGCATTTAAATGCATGTGATTTATTTACATGAAATGAACAAACGGAAGCGTTTGCAATAAAATTTAAAAGCCTTTCTCTTAAGTTCTGCAAATTTGGAATATTTTGACAGATAGTGTGACGGAAGCATTCAAGATTGCATGCACAATACCAAACGCTTCTCTTGTAAATCGTTATTAAAACCATATCTGCAATCGTATTATATTTTTTTAAACAGTTTCCTGCTTTCTGGGACCATACCATAGCAGCCCAGCGCGTCACCGGGTGGTGCATAGGGGAGACCATCTCTTTAGGGAATTGTCTGGTTATAATACGGAAATCCTGTTCGCGGACCGTAGTGGGTGACGAGTTTGGAGAGTGCCACGCTCCTTGCAAGATAAAGACCCCTTTGTAGATTTCGAAAATGAGTAGGCACATTTCAGCCGTTAAAAAAGGCTTAATTCTCCACCCTTACCCAATACTTCATACTTTTGTTCCGTATGTACCACCAAACCCCATTATCCGTTGTTATTAACCAGTTGTGTAAAATACATGTGAAATTGTCCATATAATACGGATATAGTGAACAGGCCCAATACAGAAAAAACTGGCTCAATACAGAAAAACAGGGCCAATACGGAAAAACAGGGCCAATACGGAAAAACGGGCTCAATACAGAAAAACAGGGCCAATACGGAAAAAAACAGGCTCAATACAGAAAAACAGGGCAAATACAGGAATGTCATTTCCGGTAATTTATATACAAATATCATTTTAAAAACAAACACATTCGTTTCGCTGTGCGTAAATTACATAATTTTCAGGGGAAAAAATTTATTTTAATTTTGCGGGCTGTTGATATTAATAATTTGTTATGTCCATGAGAAGCCGATTTGGATCGAGTATAGCTTTATTGGTCAATGATAAAATGGTACTAAAATTTACTCAACTTTTTAATAAAAGTGTCATTGAATGGGTGTTTTCAGATTCGACATGTATTATGTCCTCGGGAAGCGGTATTGGGCCTCGAATAGCTGTATTAGCCCTCGGCGTTGCCTCGGGCTAATACAGCTATCCTCGACCCAATACAGCTTCCCTTGGACATAATACAGGTCAAATATGAAAACACCCATTTAATAACCCTATAATATATTTTTGTTAACTTGTTCTCGTTCTGAATATAGCCGAAATACTGATCGCTGGACGTCAATCAATCATCCATCAATCAGTCAATGTTTCCTGGTTTGTTCGTATGTAAACTAAATTTTTTGTATATTTTTAAACAGCTAATATGTTAAAACGGAAACGATTTTTGAATGTGTTGATGTAAATTTCTTGAATTGTCTTTGTTTACCAGAAATATTTATGTTGTTAACGTCCTGTAGGAAAACTGACAATACTTGTCAATTACTGTTGGAGCCGAGCTCACATTGCCTAGATTCAGGCTCGAACTCACAACCTAAATTTGACACACGGTTGATTAATGCAAGCAGGTGACTAACTACCTTAAATACTCGGCTAACAACGTGGGCATAAATAGGGAACACAGAAAAGTAGCATACTGTGACGTAATGTCCTACCGTGACGTGGGCATAAGTAGCATACTGTGATGTAATGTCCTACCGTGAGGTGGGCATAAGTAGGGAACACAGAAAAGTAGCATACTGTGATGTAATGTCCTACCGTGAGGTGGGCATAAGTAGGGAACACAGAAAAATAGCATACTGTGATGTAATGTCCTACCGTGACGTGGCCATAAGTAGGGAACATAGAAAACGTAGCATACTGTGATGTAATGTCCTACCGTGACGTGGCCATAAGTAGGGAACACAGAAAAGTAGCATACTGTGATGTAATGTCCTACCGTGGAATGTTCGGCAGTACTTTAGTTTTATAGTGTAAATGGTTCAAAAGTGGTGGTATTCACAAACGAAAAACGATTATTTTTTAGCAGATTATTAATACATTTGTATGTCGCATGATCATAATTTAAGCAGTAGATGCTGCGCGTGCCCAGGTAGCGGATAAGGGAGGCGCTCTCTTTTGGGGGTTGTCAGGTTTAATATGGAAAGACATTAATGTGGTAACATATAACGAGATTGCCACACTCTTTGCTCGAAAAAAAAAGAAATTTTTTTTTATTTCGAATAGGGGCAGGCTCTTTCGTAGCAGTTACAAAAGGCAAAATATCTGCCACTGTCCCTACCCAATGGTCCACCATTTTCATTGGGCAGTAAAAATGTTGTTCCCATTGGTCCATTTCTTTTCCCCGTTAATTTGTTGTTTGTAAAGTCGTTCTTGTCCTGTGTAGAGCTGAAATATTACTTGCTGGACGTTAAGCTCTTGCTTATTCCTTTGAATGACGTTTAACACCTCTTTCAGGTATATTTCAGCAATATCTTAGCGTCCAGTTTTTTTATTAGGAGAGGAAGCCGGAGTACCCAGAAAAGACCAACGACCTTCGGTCGGGAAACCTCCAATCCTTGTCAATTATGAATGGAGTCGTGTACACCCTTCCAAGTGTGAGACTCGAACCCGCAACCTCAGTATTGTCAGACCATTTGATCAATAGTAGAAGAACTACCTTAACCACTCAGCCACCATGGGCGTTAAGCATTATTCAATTAATCAGTTCACAGTTATACGTACCTAGTATGTGAATCGGTTTCCTAATCAATTTCATGTTTTGAATATCATTTGTTAACGTTTTATGGAAACATTTCAAAACTCTTCATATATATATATATATATATATATATATATATATATATATATATATATATATATATATATATAAAGTCTAAAGAGTCTACCAACCAGCAAGCTTATCTTATTAAGTATCGGATCGACAAACATGACGATACAGCATAAACAAAAAATAATATACAAGTCTAGAAGATTATGCAAAGATGCAAATGACGGTGTTTCTTGTCAAAAATTTAGACAAAGACTGACCAACGAATGGCCTTAGTCATTGAATGTCAATATAAATAAATGACGTAAACAAGTCATAACATATTGATCTTGAAATTTCTCATTTCCAACTTAACCCAAAATAGTTGCTTCACAAGTCCACCAGCCGCGGACGTGCCGTGCTGTTACTTTGCTTTGCTCAAATATTCCAACAAGATGTAATCAAAATTACCAAGGTGACATTCATTACGCCTGACGCGCGTTTCGTCTACTTAAGACTCATCAGTGGCGTTTAACTATAAATGCTTAAAGTATTTTTTCATTCGGTGATGGAATAATATAAGTCCACTGGGATCGTGTAAAAACACAATACAGGTAGTTCAAAATATTATATATAAGTACGTTCTTAACTCATAAAATATAAATTTTTTTATTTGATTTTTATTGTTTTCCATCAAACATCAAAAAACTTTTTTATGATTAAAATGTGTGAGAACAGATGCAAAACTAAAAGCAAGAGTCAAATTACGGAAAATAAGGTAAAAAAATTGTATAATTATTGAGAAAACACTTTTAATATTTTCTCTGTGTCTTGTAATTTTCTCTGGATAAGAAGTAGTCTGTTATTTTCAGTTGTAAAGTCAACCCCATACTGGAGAGAAGTCCTTCATTATAAATAATCATGCCGCGTGTTGGTGAGATTGACAAAAAGGGATTTAATGAGAAATATAAAACCATGTTCATAATCTGAAATTAATATTTCAGTATAAATCAATTCAGATTGCCAAGTAAAATGACATTCTTTCTAATCTGTGTCATAATGGGATTTTGTTCATTTTAATTTCACACCTAATCCATGCAAATCTGTTTCAGTAGCTAATCAATTTCAGCGATGGAGAAATTAACATTTAAAGCTATGTTTTTGTTATTTTGATTGTGTTTTCCTTCATGTATAATAATTCATATTGGAACGACGTTTTTCTCGATATTGTTTTCCGCTTTTTAATATTTTTATGATGCTGTAAATAATAATCCACGACCAATGTAAACATTTCATAGAATTTTAATCAAGATTAAAATTAGAATAAATCATGAGATCAGCAAAGCGAGACTTCCAAATCATATTTCGACCAGCAAGCCCTTTGATTTAAAGATTGTCGGAGAATTCTTGCGATTTCTACTGTGCGCTCTTCTTTATTGAGGTTGAGAGTGTGTGAGAAGAGAAGCCAAAATGAATTGTCTCTTATTGTTTATTATAACAAAAGACCATTATTAAAAATTCTACATCTGCATTGTAGAATGGTCTTGGCGGTGTACAACAGTAGTTTAAGAAAATATTTTAAAGAATTAGAAAGAAAAAGTATTATAATTTCTATTTTTTAAAGCTGTGGAAGCAAGCATACCAGTATACCAGTCGTGATAAATGCCCGGTGACTCTTTAAGAAATAGATTTTGCAATTGTGCCATTTTGGACCAAATTACTCCTAATCAACTACATTTCATCCATAGTATATATTTCAAATGTTCCGTTATCCCAAGTTAGCTGTTAAATAATTGCTGAAAATGGCGTAAAACGCCTCAAAGTAGTTAGAAGTATGTTTGTCGTGCGAGGAAATACTTCAAAGCTCGATCGCGTGTCATCTGTGCTTACTGTAATTAATTTCAATTGGCAATGGTCATTTTTATCAATTTAGTGAAATGTATTCCTGACAATTGGCTTCCGATAGAAATCCATTAATCGTGCAGGCTGTTTGGTCGTTTATAAGGCTATCAATACATTATCGGCGAATCTTTGGACTCGAGGGAAAATATTGTTTTGGAGAAAACAGTAATATTTATATCTTTACCTGTATATTGTTTGTTTGAATTGTTTGAATGGGGTTTTAACGCCAATTTCAGCAATTTTTCAGCTATTTCATGGCGTCCAGTTTTTATATTGTAAATGTGTTGCTAATGTTAGCTATAGACAATCAGTTCTTTTCAATGTCATCCTTGTGTTATTAAGTTATTTCATTTGAAGAAATTTTAAACATTATATCTTTAATTACCAACTCGCACAGTACTCAGGGGTTGAAAATTCCTAAAGCCCGACGCCCGGGGCTTAAAAAACTGAAACCTCGGGCTTGCCGATTTTCTATGAAAAAAGCCCATCGGGCTTAATCTTTCTTCAAAAAACAAAATGCTGTTTTTAATGTCAATGTTTCTTTAAGTGTATACGGTCAAAATTGTCCTATAAATACTCAAAAATCTATTTTAAGATCCAAAAAATAAATCGATATTGATTGTCTATTTATGACAGATCTTAATCTTCTCGACGCTTTAGCGACATTTATCAATAACGATTCAAGTTTGTTTCCTTTCCCTGTACAAAATATCCCCCAATTAATTCTGGTTACAAATTCGAGAAATGTCGTTGTTAAACTTTAACTTAACCATGTTTACGGTTAAGAAAACAGACTAGAGGCTGTATCGCTCACCTGAACCTGAAACCAAACAACCCTTTTTTATCCAGCTTTTCTTTGCTATAAGGAATTGCCCAACACTTTTGCAAAAGTCATTAATTTTGACCTTTTAAGGGAAATAATTCCTATAAGGAGGAGCTTTTGATGCTTAGAGGGAGAAGGGAGGTTCACTTCAAATTTGCTGTACCTGTTATACTTTTTTAACTATCAGTCGAAAACTCTCTTGACTCCACCCCCCCCCCCCATTTTCTCTATTTTAAGCTAACGTAGCTATGTAGGTAGTCAGGTGTCATGAGTTGCACAATTTTGGTAGAGGACGTCCTAAAGATGATGTGTGCAATGTTTCAAAGCAGTCCTTTAATGGGTTAAAGAGGAGAAGATTTTTTTAAAATCAAGTAAAATTGATTAAAAAAATGTTCAAGGAGAATAATTCCTAAAAGGTTCATCAGACAATCTTGACCCTAAGTCATTTTTGTAGCCCTCATAGAGCAGAACAATTAAGCAATGCTAACTTTTTCTCTAGTTCTAATAATTTTCAATATTTTGAGGCAAAAATGTCAAAAATAATCAATTTTGACAATTAAAGGGCAATAACTCCTATAAGGAGTCCTACATAACTTCAACCCAATGGAGTGTTTCGTAGAGCTTTTGATGCCGATAAAGGCATGTCTCTTCGGTTTTCCTGTATCTGTTATACTTTTTGAACTATAAGCCAAAAACTGTATTCTACCCCCCCCCCCCTTCATTCTATTTTTAGCCATGGCAGCCATGTTGGTTAATCTGCAGCCATGGTTGGTGCAAACTTGGTTAAGGACATTTGACGGATGATGTGTACAAAGTTTCAAAGCAGTACATTCAGTGGTTTCAGAGGAGAAGATTTTAAAAAATCAATTAAAACCGATTAAAATTAACAGTTCAAGGGGAATAACTCTTAAACGGTTAATCAGACAATCTTGACTTTAAAGCCAATTTTGTAGCCCTCATAAAGCAGAAAAATTACGCAATGCTAACTTTTTCTCTAGTTCTAATAATTTTCAAGATTTTGAGGCAAAAATGGCTAAAATCATCAATTTCGACAATTAAAGATAAATAACTCCTACAAGGAGTCGTCATACAACTTTGACCCAATGGAGTGTTTTGTAGAACTTTTGATGCTGAAGAAGGTAGGTCTGTTCGGTTTTCCTGTATCTGTTATCCTTTTTGAACTATAAGCCAAAAACTGTATTTTGACCCCCTGTTCTATTTTTAGCCATGGCGGCCATGTTGGTTGGTCTGAGGCAATGATTTGTGCAGAGGACATTTTACTGATGATGTGTGCAAAGTTTCAAAGCAATCCCTTCAGTGGTTTTGGAGGAGAAGATTTTTAAAGAAAAGTTAACGACGACGACGACGACGAACGACGACGACGGACGCCAAGTGATGGCAATAGCTCACATGACCCTTAGGGTCAGGTGAGCTAAAAAAGGAAGGCAGATGACGAGCCAGAAGCATCGGCAGTCCAAACGGGGTCAAATAATGAAAGTAATCACCCACAAAATAAATTCTTCGAATCACGTGATATTCAGTTGCCATATGATTATACGTATAGTAGGACCTAACTGTATTGATCTATTCAATGTATCGATCTATTTATTAATCCACTTATTTTCATCAACCATAAACAACATAAATAAACAAACTTATCTCGGTTTCCTTCTTTGTTATATCCACTGATATTACTAGTCTCTCTATCTCTCCAATTCTGATTGTTGTCATATTTTATCATGTTTTTTAAATTCAAATTTTTTCAACCATGTTAAAGTTAAGTAGATCGATACAACGGGGTTCCTATATATATTATCGTACATTGTATGGCATGAAGAAAAATTTGCTATAACTTTGTCATACATTTGTGCATACAACTTTTTGCATAGCCTTGCTATTATGTTAAACATACAGTTTTGAACAAAAAAATTAACTCTAATGCATTTTTCGGACATTTTCTTGTTGTTTTTGGTTATTCCTCTTTTTTCGGATGTTTTCGGTTATTCGAGCTACCGAAATATGAAAGAGAAAAACGGAAAAGGACGTTCTTACAATTATGGATGAACACGTTTCCCTGGGTTCGAGTTTGATGAAAATGCCCAAGAAATGTATTGCAAATATTATAGAAAATACGCCCATCTCTCAGACAGAAAGGATGCCCTTACTAGGGGGACGCAACATTTACGATTTGCTCCCCTTCAGAGAAACATGCTAGCTGAACTTTATTCAAAACAATAATATATTTACTTTATTTAAAACAAACATGACAAATCCACTTTCAAATCATCGCTCCAATATTTTTAGGGCTTGGTTAATTAATGTTAGGGCTTAGCTTTCCAAAGTTTTAAAAGCCCAGGGCTTAGGCTTGCCCAAAAATTTTTTCAACCCCTGACTGAGTCTGTACAGTAATGGAAGTGGAAGATTTGGCTCGCCATAAAACCTAGTTTAACCCATAATTTCTTGTGAAATGCTTACACCAAGTCATGACCATTGCTGTAGTTGCTAAATTATTGTTGGTTGGTTTTCAGGTTTGCCGGTTTCTTGGACTGTTCCCTTTCGTTCGGTTTTTTGTTATTTTCTTAATTTATTTTGAAACTACATGTATCTGTTACATATACACATACTGTTACAGTTAATACAAACCAAAAGGGAGTCGGAAACAAGATAGCATCCTTATATAAACATTTTATGCAGTATGCGCATATTTTGCGTACATTAACCTCCATTTAAATTTTGTGTGGTCACGATCATTCTCAACACTGTATATGATACAGTATATGCTATTTTAGAACGAATGCTTTTATTACTGTGATCTTTTGGTGCAGTTTGATTGTGTGATTCTTTGACTACAGTTTGATTGATGTGATTCATTGACTACAGTTGATTGTGTGATTCTTTGACTATAGTTTGATTGCTGTGATTCATTGACTACAGTTTGATTACTGTGATTCTTTGACTACAGTTGATTGTGTGATTCTTTGACTACAGTTTGATTGTGTGATTCTTTGACTACAGTTTGATTGTGTGATTCTTTGACTACAGTTTGTGTGATTCTTTGACTACAGTTTGATTGCTGTGATTCATTGACTACAGGTTGATTACTGTGATCATTTGACTACAATGTGATGGCTATGACTCTTTGACTACAGTTTGATTGTGATTCATTGACTACAGTTTGATTGCTGTGATTCATTGACTACAGTTTGATTGCTGTAATTCTTTGACTACAGTTGATTGTGTGATTCTTTGACTACAGTTTGATTGCTGTGATTCATTGACTACAGTTTGATTACTGCGATTCTTTGACTGCAGTCTGATTGTGTGATTCTTTGACTACAGTTTGATTGCTGTAATTCTTTGACTACAGTTGGTTGTGTGATTCTTTGACTACAGTGTGATTGCTGTGATTCTTTGACTATTTGATTACTGTGATTCATTGACTACATTTGGATTACTGTGATTCATTGACTACAGATTAATTACATTGATTCTTCCACTACAACTTGCCATTCTATTGCTTAAGCATTTGGGTACAATAACAATAAAAAAAGAATCTAAATATACTGAAAGTATTTTTTTAAAGACTTGTAATCGTGTTCTGAGAGACCAATATTCCCTAAGCCGTGCGTCAACAATTACAAATTCTTATTTAAACAAACTCAAACAACGCAATTCAAAAACCAAAAACACAGAAAAAAAAACGGAAAACGAGTAATCCGAAAATATAAACCACGGGTGCAGTCAGGTTGCCCGGAAACAGAGAATACTGTGGATCCATTATTATTATTTTAGAGATACTAGTTTTCGTGGATTTCGTCGGAATAAGCTAGAAATTTACACAACAGTAGAAGCAATTCATGGTACCAAGATATTATGTTTCTAAATAGAAAACCAATCAAATTTGTAAAATTGAAAAAAAAAATAATAAAAATCTGTAGTTAGTCTGCCAACTGGTTTACAGTTAAATCACGTGAATTGTATTGTCGAATGAAATCTTTTTAAATATACAATATTATAATAATATGCATCATCAAACCAGCAACAACTTTTCTCAAATAACAAAAATAATATTCACAAAATTTAATTTAATCATTATTTTGGAATTCCAAATAAGTTTACATGGAAATAAAAAATACGTAATCTAAGACGAGACTCAAATAATTAGAATTGGCAGTTGTTTTCTAATATTCCATAAAATGTAAAATGCCCAGTTTGGGAATTAAGATTTAACACAGAACGACAATTTTATAATTTCATTTCAACCGATTTCTGTCTATTTTCCAAGTAATTTGTCATCGTTTCCAACATTGGAGATTACATCGTTTCCAATCAGTTCTCGATGCCATATGCGAACTCTTTATTGCTGAGACCATCAAACCTAAACATCAGAGAAATCTTGATATAAATATATTGTCATTTATATAATTTCCTTTCGACCCTAAAAACAAATTACGCGGCCAAGCCTAACGGCAGAACATTTATATTCGGAAAACGATTTGACCGTAATCGTTTTCTTATTATATGTTGTGTCGTTTTGATATAAAATCGTTAGCGTAGTGATCTCGATCATTAATCATGGAAACATCTTGTCTTTGTTAGAAAGCAGGAAAACAGAGCTCTTACCAATCATTTCTGTTCATGTATCCCTAAGTTTTTTAATTTACATTAAGCGGCCTTGTCTGTTCGAATTGGTTGCAGAGTTTTGCTTCTGGACATAGCGATAGTACTTTGCAGTTTGTGCAAACTAACACTTGTCTCATTTTGTTAACTTGTATTTATCTCAAATTGATGTTGTTTGAAATTAAAAAGATATGACGCATTTCGATAAAATTTGGCGATGTAAGACATCTGTTAACTAGACAACATTTTTGGTTTGCGTGTTTAAACACTAGTGTCTTTTTTGTATTCCACTACTCCATACTTTTCCACTGCATGTCAAAGTTGTATTCCCTGTCCCTTTATAACCCCTTTTCGTTGATCGCATCCTCACAAGGTTTCTATGTCCACATGTGTCCACGAAACCCTGTTAAACTTAGCTAGGAAATTATCGGGCTAGTTGACTATGACGTCAAACCTTCAAAATATCAACTATGATCTTGCTTGAAAGAAGCAAGTGTTTGGCAGTAGTCATTCTTACTAATTCTTGAGTGGGAAGAAAACGTAACGCAACTTATAAGTAACGCGGTAATAACAAACTAATTAATCTTCACATGATCTATGCAACGCATCCGTTTGGTTTATTTACAATCGACATCGGGATATCCCCTAATCAAGTCGTGAATGAAAGCGAGCTTTTGATTGGCGACATTCAGGTATGATCTAGCCAATGAAAATAGTGATTTTCAACCCGGGAATTTCCTAGTTAAGTTTCTCAGGGTTTCGTGGACACATTTGTACACTGAAACCATGACTTGTGAGGATGCGTTGATCATTGCTTTTTAACTTTTTCTCACCTGAAAATAGCTGAAATACTGCTCGCTGGAAGTAAAGCAAACTTCCAATCAATCCATTGACTCCCTTGATATATTGATCTACATCACATTTTCTTTCTTGGCAGGTCAACCGTGGTTGTATATTCTTATGGGATGGACATGCGGGTTGTAGTAATTCATGATTAACAAACATGTACCGTCTTTACTGAACACCAAAACAGGATTCTCTCCGGTTTGTGTTGAAGTTTTTATGTTTGTTTAAATGGGGTCTAACAGCATTGTCTTTCATTTTTCATTATGACATGGCGTCCAGTTATTTTTATATGTATCTGCAATGATTTTACATCATAACTGCCCTATAATGATGGTGATTTGTTATGTAAGAGGTGACTTTAGATCCGGTTTGACTGTATCTTTTTATAAGAGAATTTACTATTCTCCAGTGCTTATAAAAACGTAATGTCTCGTGGGACACGAGGTTTGAAATGAGGTTTACAATAGCGTCAATATGGACCCTTGATCCCACCTTAGCAACGCATGATCGCTTATACGGTCGTTCTGTTTTAAGTCGTACTAGACGGTTCTATGATTTTGGATAAAAATGCCATTAATTTTCAATTAAACTGTTTGTTTTGACATCAACTGAAGGTTTGCTGACTCCCGGCATTAAGAATATTGTTTGATGTCTGCAAAAAATATGATTTTCAATGTAAATTATGTCTTCTATTCAAATAACATTAAAGAAACATGTATCCCAGTTTACAATATTCAAAAACATAATAAAAGCAAATGCTAAAAATAGTTCCTTCCTACTTGGAGATTTTGTTTTTTAAAAAGTGGTTTTTATTCATTTGTGATGTTGTGCAAATGTTAAACCAAATTTGAATTCATTAATTTTCAAACAGCTTTACACATAATTAATTTTTTTTATTAAACTGCGTTCTAAGTTCTTAAAGTCGTGGGCACCAATTGTCCTGCCTGAACAGAAATTTGGTTGATCAAGCGCTCAATTTTTCTTTCCTAAAATCTTGTTAATCTTGTTGTCCTTATAAAATATTATCAATTACTCATTCCGTTGTTTAACATATCCTTAATCAACTTAAACTGTAGCTAAGGTCAACGATAATATCCGACATTGATGATCAATTTCGTTCTCTTGGTTTGGAACGCGGAAGCTGTAATGTTTCTTCATTGTCATGCTAACCCTTATGAACTGTCTTCAGATCAGTCGAACATAGTTTTCCATTTATTTCGCTTGTAATTCAGTAGTAATCATGATTAATGATCTAATTTTTAACCTCATGGATGTGTAATTTTATCACTTTATAATAAAATTAAAATCGAAAAAAGGACGACTACAAATTAGATTGTGAACTTCAGGAACAACACTATGTTGTAGATTTATCACTCCAATTGCCGAATTTACACGACAGGGAATCTAATTTCGGCATTGAAAGAAATTACTTAAATAAGTTGCATCATTTGAAATTAGATTTGTTAACTTTTAAATTTGAATTTTATGTAACGCGCACCTGTTCCCGCGAAATGTGCAGATAATAAAAACAGATAAGCGTACATTTACATGCACCTTAGTCAAGTAGGCAACTGTTCTACATAAAAATCTGCAATAATACGTATATAAAAGTCTATACTCATTTCAGTGCTGTCTACATTTTTATACACGTGGCGGGGTATTTTGTGATATCCTCCGTTTGGATATGAATGTCTGTCCGTCCGTCCGTCTGTTCGTGCCCATGAGGTTCCCATATGATAACTTGAAAGCATGTCCGAACGGAGACAGCGTCACTTCCTGTTAACCATTCATAAAGAGTAGTTATCATCCGTAATCAATTATGATTAAAACATTAACTGGTTAAAATTCTTCAGGATTCCGTAGGAAAAGGTAGATTTGCCTTTTGTTTATACATGTATGTACAATAGGTAGACAGAACCACTTCATCTTCAAGTTTGGGGTGGCCATATAAAGTATTAATATGATTCTTTGATTTTGTTGCAAGAGAAAGCCTATGTCCCAGTGAAAACTCCAGACTATTGGCATATAAACTAGCAATCCGTTTTCCATTAGGTAGGGGGACCTCGGTGACCAAGTGGTTTAGGTAGTTCATCTACAATTGATCACGTGGCCAATCAACACTGAGGTTGCGGGTCGAGTCTCACTGACAGCAGGGTACTCGCCTAAAATGTTAATTGACCAGGATTGTCAGTTTACCTGGGTTTTGTTCCGTTAACCGGCCTCCCTCATCCCTAACTAAAACTGGACGTCATGATATGGTTGAAAATTGCTGAAAGTGGTTTTAAGTGGCGTTAAACACCATTCAAGCAAATAAACAATTAATAAAGTAGGAGTCAGGCATACCCTGCCTTACGTCATACTTGAACATTCAACCTCAGTGTTCACACGGCGGTTATCAATTGAAGATGCCTAACTACCTTAACCACACGGACACCTAGTCAACTGACCAAATGGACTCGGACACCGAGGTTCTTCAGCGAACTGACCAACTGGAATTAATGTAGTTCGATTTACGAACAAGTAAACTTCCCCTGTTACAGTTGAAACACATTTATAATTAACGTACGGCAACAGTTGTTTTGCAAGTCAAAGGATTAAATAAACATTACAATGGCTGTGAAATCGATGCGTAAGTAATGATTTTCAAAGATGTCGACTGTATATGAAATGTACAGTGATGTACACTCGGTGCAAATGAGCTCTTTATTTATTTTGTGCTATGTTGTATACACGTGCAAAGCATTTTAAGGATAGAAACGTGAATTTTAGAAACAAAGTTGGCTGGATTGTTTGGTATTGAAATTAAAGCATAACTAATGGGAAAGAGTTTAATTTAATTACGTTTCTGCATACGGGATGAGAATTTGGTATCGAGGTGCCAAAGTGCACGTTCCAACGTAATCACTTTTGCTAAGGAATCTCGCGAGACTTCACAAAGTCAATCAGTTTCTAAAACTAACACATTTTTGTTTCTCTTTTTCTTTATTTTGCATATGCTTTACAAAGTGTACGGATATGTAACCTTTATATATAAACGGAAACTTTTCTTTAAAGAATTGTAAATAAAAAGAAATCATCGAGCTATTTTTGACTTCAGAGATTAGTGATTTGAAATAATATTATTTGTTGGATCTCAGCTGAAATTCTCCACTGTGTAAACCATCAATAATAAAAAGTACAAACACAGTTAGCGTCGGGATGTTTGCTTCTGTTTGCGTTTTAATTTTCAATACATCGTATCATTACGTTATGCATGTTGTCCATTAAATTGACATTTTTCTTGAACAAATAGCTTAGAAAAACCATCAGTCATTAGGTACCGTACTTAAAACGAGAATAATGGTTCGTCTTGTGTTCTGTGCATTAGTACCCGCTGTGTCTTAATTAGGCCTTTGATTAAGACGAATAATTTGATTATCAAAGATTATTAGAAGATGTTTATGTTCTTTTCATATATATTTATCAGTGTTGTGGTTTTATTAATCATCCGACATCTGAACTTCATAAAATAGAAAATAAATCTCCGCTGCTGATTGAAACTATACGTGTGCGGTGCTGCTGACGTGTATTTTTAATATTTCGGTGTTTAACAGAACGTAAAATATATTTTTAATAACATTAATAGCAACGTTCATTTGATTTTTTTACATTGTGAGAAATTACATTATAAAATAGTTGTATACTATCAACATCCGTTTATTACGCATGAGTGGGCAAAGCTTACAAACGATCGAGGAAACATATTGAAACGCAACATTTTTAGCGAGGTATTTGTTTTTCTCTTTTGCAACAGTACTGCTCTAGTTTTTTTTTCCTCGACGAGCAATTACACCATCACTGGATATTGTGTGTAAACATGGACGTTTGATAAACGATAGATTTTGTCGTTGAACTTTGAAAAAACTATCACGGCTGTTGCTGCTTCAATTTTCAAAGAAACTTTTAGTTAAAATTGACTATGGAATATATTTTTATATGTGAAGGGTGACACATGCCGCTTGCCGTATTTGAATGGTCATTCCATTGGTTAATTTTTTTATGTGCCGTCCAGAAATCCAGATATTGACGTATTGATACTTTACCTGTTAAACTGACAGCAAAATACGCTTGATGCTAATGTGTTATGATTTACCTGTAAAAAGGAAGAGCGCTTATAATTGTAACATAAATTTTAGTGATTTTGTTTTGAAATTGATTGCTTTGAACACAAACAACGCCAACAATTACCTGAAAAAGTTTAATTGAATGCGTAAATTCTAACATTTTAGCTGGGAAATATTTAAAGAAATAATTAAGATAAATTGTTCCATCAAAGAGACAATGGACATAAAAGTTATGGTTTAATTTGCGGTCATGCAATCGCGGTTAAACAACCAATGAAATTTTAATGTAAACAGAATATTCCAATTAAGGATACCTTGATAGTCGACACGACATCGCCATTATACACGTGGAAGTTAACGGATTCGGATAAAATAACAAGGAACTTGTGAATTGGGGTTTTTATTAACTTTATGTTTTTCCTCAGCCTTTGGACATTTCTAAACAGCCGGATTAGGAGGACTATTTTTATCTTGAGAAATAGACAAAAACATGAAATAGACAACAATTAGTTGCAATCGACAACAATAAAGTGGAAATAGAACAACACCACTTTAAAGTGTTCATGTAAAAAGTATCGGTTTACATGTGAATTTTGGGAAAATATAACTCTTCTGTAATTGGAAGTAGTAAATGTTCATTCTGTTTATAATCAAAACATTAACTGCCTATATCAATCTGAAATGCCAGAAACAAATTAAAACTTGAGGTCGTGGAAACGAGCCATAAGCAACATCTTCTCATTAGTTTTTCTTCAAATGAATATCATTTTCCGGAATAATAATATAATGAATAGCTAACGGATATTGAACAAAAGAGGGATCGATCTTTATAATAACAAATGAAGCAAATCGTTATTTAATATGACATATTTGTAGAACATGAGAATAGTTTTGTCATAAAACGTTTGTATGACAAGGATTGTCTTGTTCGCTGAAGATGCCAATGTGTATGTAGATTACAGCATTATTAGTTTGGTTAGAAATCGATTTGTCAGGACATCGGATTGAGGACCACGTAATTTACTATTTTGATGTGCAACTCTCGACTTCCTCTTCGATAAAAATTAGATTAAATCTCCCCAATCAGTTTTTTTTCACTTGGTAGACAATGGCAGTGATTTTCGGAATGCATCGACCCCGAGAAATCAAAGTCGCTTGAACGTTTTATATTTTATTGCCTCAGCACTTGGCACTGATTTGAAAAGCGTGACAAATATTTATTGCCGATCGCAAAGTACCCTGACCGATAGGCGATTAATCGACTAATAATTGACTGCAAATTTACTTACTTAATTCGAGATGACATTGTGATATATTGTCTCTTTGGAATTTGATAAACTCTATAAGAATGGCTCTGGCAGTGTTGAATATAATACAAAAGGTAGGTACTATTATCATTTACGTTCATTTGTAAACAACATGTAGGAACTAATTTTACCAACTGTTATTAATACAGATTACCGTCTGGAATATATCAAATCTGAAAAATTTATTTGTTTTGATATATGGTATTCTTAAAAACCCCACCACCCCTTTACCCCGCGTAAATTCTGTCACATTGTGTACCTTTTTTATTTGTTTGTAAAATTGGCCAGTGTGTCATTCGCTCTTCAAAAGTAGCAACGAAATTACCCAGCAGTCATTTAGCAGGTACTAACAATTTAATTAAATGTAATAATTATCTGTTTTTAAATTATTTTTGTTTATGTCGCAGAAAAAGATACATCGATCGGTGTGTTATGTTTGTAAACTACCATATCATCTGAGTGTCAGGTACGTTCGAGTTGAAAAATGGGGGGGGGGGGGGGGGAAATCACTTTAATTTACCAAGTATAGATAGGTGCACTTCGATGGGTTATCAAACCGTTTACCTGGTTATCCCAAGAAACATTTGTGAAACATTTTTGCCGTTCACCGGAACAACCTTCCATCATATAGTGCCTACAAACAATTAAAATGTTATCATTGAAATATTTCAGTATTTTAATTCATTCTATTCACGATGATGAGATATGTTTTGTTTAAAAAAAAATAGTGCAAAAATTATTTATATGGATAAAAATCCCAAATGATTTATTTCAAAATTTTATGGTTGATAAGCGAAATATGTTGATTTTTTATTGTTAAAATATTTAAAATATCAAACAGAAATATTTAAAATGAGATTCTATTTATTTAAACGCCAAGATGAATTAATTTCAAAATGCATTTCAGTGAATAAATGTTGTTAAAGCGAAACAAATAAACCTGCATTGAAATCGACACGTTACAATATACATGAAATAAATTTCAAATATTAATGATGTTTGTTGCTAGTTTTAACGAGGAATTATGAATTTCTTATGAGATGTTCCCGGCTAGAGACGAGCATTTCTGGTTAGAGTTGGTGACAATTTTTTCCTGTCATTGATATTTCCAACTCGAGACATGTTTGATGATAGTTCATGATATAATAATTATTATTATTAATTAATATGTATAAAATTTTGCTTTCCTCTGTAGATTGCTGTAAACTAACTTTATACGAAATAAACAGTTTTACGCTTTACCAAAGATGTTCATTTCTATGAATATTTGTAAGGTTCATTATTTTCAACTTTCAAATTAATCTGTTCAAGAAAAACTTGCATAGTTACTATAATGATTATAACATGTTTGTCATTACAAAAGAGCTAGAATTGTGTGCTGTGAAAGTACACGTGTTAATAATTAGAGCTAAACAACATGCATGTACACCATTATTTCTGAGATAATCTTTACTCTGTGAAAAATTTTAAAATCAAAGGTTTATTTTCAAACGAAAATGCCTTTTAAATATATTAACAGTTATATTCTTTCTGATTTCAATAGCATTATGTATAGTGTGCCTATATATATTTTTTATGTTTTATTTTTTAGAACGAAAAAGAGGGGGGAGGGGTAATTGGGACTGGCTCTGTGGTCGTGTGGTTTAGGTATTAAGTCATTTACTATGCTCGATCCCAGTCTTAATTAACAAGGTGACGAGTATTGCCAATTTTCCTACCGATTTTGACGGAAACATTCTAAATTTAACTACAGATAAGGGGTCGTCCATAATTGTCAACCATTTTCATAAGTGTGCAAACCGCACACTTGTGGGAGGGGGTTAACTTTTTGATGGGGGGTGTAAATGGTTGACAATTATGGACGACCCCTAAATTACTTCCAATAATATATAACTAATACACTTTGAAACTTACTGTTGGAACCATACTAATAGAGTTCCTGGTGGTCCACATAGCTGCCCAGTTGCAGATAAGGGACGCGCTCTCGCCTTAAGGGTTTTCACGTCCCCATGCATGTGGCAGACAGGGAAAGCGCTCGCGTCGTGGGGTTTAAGGGTTACAATACAATAATAGAAAGCCTGCCCGCAGACCATAATGGGTCACGTGTGTGGAGTGCCATATAAAAACTATTTTGAAGATTTCGAAAACGATTTAGTCGGTGCAGCCTCTACCCACCCGTCCCCTACCTAATACTCATTTTTTTTCGAGTGGCAGTAAAAATTTGCAGTTGTTGTTTGCCGATCTCTGTTTGCCCGTTTATTAATTATTTGTAAACTTGATCTCGTCCTGATTATCCGAAATATAATGCTCGGTATACGTCAATCAATAGAGAACATATACGTCATCTAGACTTATTAGATATAAACAAGACCTCAAACAGTAAGTTGAATTCGATTGAACATGCCAATCATAATTGTTACGTTTTGTACTTTAAAATGGTACACTTATCTTTGTAACTTGCATTTTTATTAAAATTGTTGTTTTTAAGAATTGAATGCATTCTTTTGAAATTTCATTGACGTATAAAAGCGTTGACCGAAGCACATTCAATGAAAAGCGGTAGCGCTTCATGATGAAAATGTGCTTCGGTCAAAGCTTTCATACGTCAATGAAACTTCAAAAGAATGCATTTAATTCTTATATTTACTGTTTTTTATTTAAAAAAATGCCGGGGTCCTGATTTAAATCATACACAATGTATTTTTGTTGATTTAAATTATTCCGCGTTATTTGTTTACTGTGGATTTCGTCACGGAAGCGTGTGCTCTTCATGGCTACCGGTTTCATTGAGAAATGCAAAGAATTATTCTAGTCATCTGTAGCGGTTTGAACAAATAGAAATCTCGGATACCGATAAAAGACATAACGTTATGTAAATATATGCATTTACACTGTTCTTCTAGCATCACGTGACCCCTATCACATGCTCAAATGTACATCTAAACTCGAGAAAGAAACAAGTTGTTGATTACCAAAACACTCTTCTGCTTCTTATTTTGTTTGCAGTTGTCATTGTAGTGAAGCATCCAAGTGACGTAGATTATAATGTAATTAATAAAGTGGGTTTCGTATAAGAATATTAAGCGACGTGAGCTGCTTGAAAATATGACAACTACCCCCCCCCCCCCCCCCAAAAAAAAAAAAACGGAGCAAAGGTCAACGTAAAAAAAGACGCCAGTAAATTTATCAAAACGAAAAAAAGAAATTCAACAGTTCAAAACTTGCAGAAATGGAATATGATCACGTGGTCAATTGTGTTACGCATACCTTAACGCAGCAATTATTCCACATACTAAAACAAAGATAAATTAATGTCCGACATCCGGGACACCAAATATGATCACGTGGTCAGTTGTGGTCCAGATACCTTAACACAGCAACAAAACAGTACTATAGCAAAGATAAATAAAAAGTTCATTTGTTCTGAGAACAAATGAGAAGGTCTTTCCCACTGTTCCTCTGAAGTAAGAAAAGTTAGTTGATGCTATGGGATTTTGTGTCTTGCTATAGCACAAAATGTCACTTCCAGTCATAAAAATGAGTTATTTGAGTAAAGAAAGTGGTCCCGAGCCAAAAAAATATGGTTGTTAAGGACTTTCATTCCGTTGCTAGGGACAAAAGGCCACTTCCGGCCATGTAATGACATATATCAGTAAAGTACATCATTCTGATTCTAAAAATATATGGTTGCTAAGGACTTTTTATAAGAGTTACCTTGTTGCTATGGTATGACCTTGACCTATGACCTTTGACCTTTGGCTCAAATTGAAGCTCTTTACCTACTGATCATGATAAACCTATATGTTTACTATATTATCTCTAACCGTTTTCAAGTTTTAACCACAAAACCGATCAACAGAAATGCGTCAAGGGCTGTAACTCGAAAATGGTTCATCGCACAGCTTCGGGTCAAATGTACCAAATGGAGGTCTCGATAAGAGGAGTATTTGTCCCATTTATTGTCTGCTTCTATCTTTTATGGTTTATGAGATATAGTGCTAACAAGACTTATGGTGACCTTTGACCTTGACTTTTGACCTTTGACCTTGACATTTTCAAATGTAACATATGTCACTTAGGATCAATGGTGGTGGTCCCAAGTCTCTAGGACTTACGGTTTTCGAGAAAAAAATTTTGACTCGTTGCGTCATTTTTCAGGTCTAAAACGCGTAAACCGAAAGTCGATTAAGAAAAAAAATTTGCATGTTAAATCATCGCCATAAGTCGCCCTACACTTTCCACTCTTCAGATTTTGAGTATCTGTTACGGTTTCTGAGTTTATCTGCTAACAAGGTTTTCGGTGTTAGGGCAGATAACTCTGTTACTAAAAATAGAACAGTCTCACAGGGTGAGCCAGGTCATCTCCTGGTATGAGCGATTAAATGTACCAAGTATCATAATGATATGTCGAAACCCCTTCTGGCAAACCCATTTGGAAAATTGGGGAGAAAAAGAAAAATAATAATAATAATAATAATCATAAGAAATACAAGAAGGTCTTTCCCTTGGAAAGGGGGAAAGACCTTAATTAATGTCTGACATCCGGGACACCAAATATGATCACGTGGTCAATTGTGGTCCAGATACCTTAACACAGCAACAAAACACATACTTTAGCAAAGATAAATTAATGTCTGACATCCGGGACACCAAATATGATCACGTGGTCAATTGTGGTAAGGATACTTAACACAGCAACAAAACAGTACTATAGCAAAGATAAATTAATGTCTGACATCCGGGAACCAAATATGATCACGTGGTCAATTGTGGTAAGGATACTTAACACAGCAACAAAACACATACTATAGCAAAGATAAATTAATGTCTGACATCCGGGACACCAAATATGATCACGTGGTCAGTTGTGGTAAGGATACTTAACACAGCAACAAAACAGTACTATAGCAAAGATAAATTAATGTCTGACATCCGGGAACCAAATATGATCACGTGGTCAATTGTGGTAAGGATACTTAACACAGCAACAAAACACATACTATAGCAAAGATAAATTAATGTCTGACATCCGGGACACCAAATATGATCACGTGGTCAATTGTGGTAAGGATACTTAACACAGCAACAAAACACATACTATAGCAAAGATAAATTAATGTCTGACATCCGGGACACCAAATATGATCACGTGGTCAATTGTGGTAAGGATACTTAACACAGCAACAAAACACATACTATAGCAAAGATAAATTAATGTCTGACATCCGGGACACCAAATATGATCACGTGGTCAATTGTGGTAAGGATACTTAACACAGCAACAAAACACATACTATAGCAAAGATAAATTAATGTCTGACATCCGGGACACCAAATATCATCACGTTGTCAGTTGTGGTCCAGATACCTTAACACTGCAACAACACAGTACTATAGCAAAGACAAATTAATGTCTGACATCCGGGACACCAAATATCATCACGCGATCAATCGTGGTCCAGATACCTTAACACAGCAAGAAAACAGTACTATAGCAAAGATAAATTAATGTCTGACATCCGGGACACCAAATATGATCACGTGGTCAATTGTGGTCCAGATACCTTAACACAGCAACAAAACACATACTATAGCAAAGATAAATAAATGTCTGACATCCGGGACACCAAATATGATCACGTGGTCAATTGTGGTCAGATACCTTAACACAGCAACAAAACACATACTATAGCAAAGATAAATAAATGTCTGACATCCGGGACACCAAATATGATCACGTGGTCAATTGTGGTCCAGATACCTTAACACAGCAACAAAACACATACTATAGCAAAGATAAATTAATGTCTGACATCCGGGACACCAAATATGATCACGTGGTCAATTGTGGTCCAGATACCTTAACACAGCAACAAAACACATACTATAGCAAAGATAAATTAATGTCTGACATCCGGGACACCAAATATGATCACGTGGTCAATTGTTCCGGATACCTTAACACAGCATCATAACACATACTTTAGCAAAGATAAATTAATGTCTGACATCCCGGACACCAAATATCATCACGTGGTCAATTGTTCCGGATACCTTAACACAGCATCAAAACACATACTATAGCAAAGATAAATTAATGTCTGACAGCCCTAAGCGTATTTGTTTACAAAATCGCATTATGGGGGATCATGTCTTTATTAAAGCTTGTTGACCGTAAGTCTATATAAATAACATAATATAAGTAAGGTAACATGCACTGCATGAAAAGATTTTACACTCGGGCAGAATGTGCATAATATGCTTATATTTATAAAACACATATGTTGCATATCGGTATGTATGTGTTGATATTAAAGAGTCTTAAGAGTATATATATTGCAATGACCTCTAGATGTCACTGTTCGCTTTTCCGGAAGTGTAAGATGTTGTTTGTGGCGGGTTATTATAAGATACAAATTTTGTTTAAAGCATACATTTATACACAGTTCCATCGTCCCCTTTCTCTTTATGATTGCTGTTCTTAAGTCGGAGCTGCTTCAACATTCTTTCAGGCTGCTTTGACATTGCATGTTATAATCCATGTATAGTGTGCGTTTTTTTAATTATATGCAGACGCGACTTGCAAACTCTTATTAATACTTCTTCTCCTTTTTTCCATCGTTGTCATTTTGCCACAAATCAACAACTGGTGACGACCACCACCAACAGTAGCGAGCAGGTGTAGTTTGTTTTGACCACACATGTCTTGCAGTGCCACCATCGTGTTGAGCTGAACAGATCAAATCTCGCAATTTCAAACTATACGCCTGAGCCAAACACTGATGGATTATTTTTTTCAAAGTACAAAGTACTGCTTTGCTTTAACAGCCGAACGCGGCAAACTAACACCTCTTTAGTGTACATGTGATGTAACAATCGTTAAATACTAGATAAAAAAATGAACAATGTTTAGAAACCATGATGTCAAAGAGACCCCTGTTGTAAGTTTTAATGCAAAAAGCTTAACAAAACAATCAAACAAGAAAGTCAAAATGGGCGTTCAACGCTACATGCGTTGCTGTTATATGTCGATTTAATTGAATATTTTTACATGCTGGTAATCATACTCATTGTATGGCCCTTTTTATGAAATGATCGCTGCTAAAGGAAGACATTTCTTTTTATTTTTTGAAATTGCAAATATTTTTTGCTTGGCTTCAACACTTTAAGTGGTAAAAGAAGTGCACTTCTTTTAAAGTTAAATTCTCGTTATTCTAGAAGAAAGTTGAGAACCACAATTAAATTTGCTCCGAAAACTATTAGACAAAATCTAATCAGAGTCATTTAAGCGCTTTCTTACAATTTAAATGCCTGAACGATTAGAATTTCAATTTCTAAAGACAAATTCAAGTGAAATCGCAGAAAAATTATCCATTAAACCGTAAAGTAAATTGTATTAAACGAAATGACAAATTCTCCAATATGCTTTACAAGTGGAACATGAAATAACTTTAAAAAAAACGTTTCATTGATATGCTCGGAACTTTCTGAAGAGACATTTGAACTTGAACGGGATTCATTGTATATATTTTTAATAGCTTAAAACTTATTATATTTTAAAATTGTCCAGCTTTCCATTATTTGCATGTAGCAAAGTTGTATTCATTGTCGACATGCCATTTGCATAAATGACGGGGCGTGTCTACTAGCTGCAAGCAATACACCAAAATACTCCATGGCAAAAAACACTAGATCAGCAGGGTGACTATACCAAGTTTTCCTGTATATGATAATTTGGGGTCTTCCCGATATTCTGACAACCTATTAGTCCATCCGAAAGCCGATAATTTTACATATAAATTCATCTGTCCTTTTCCGAACATCATTTTGAGTTTAAAATGTCCGTGTCACTTCCTGGGATGCACGCAGCTGGAACATTATAAACTTAACAGGACTGGGAATAACGTAAGCTTAACTCATGGAACAAGCATTGTGAAAAATTAATGTGTTAATATGTTTAATCATTGCGCATCCCTAAACGATTTTAGCATGAAAAAGAATCATTTGAACAACAAAAAATATAACTTTGTTGTCTTTTTCGTGTCATTACCAATTAGTGTTTGGAAATTATTTTATTGATTTTCTCCTGACGTTTGTAATCTTTTCAAAATGACTTCAAAAGATTGAATATGGCAATAATATTTCGTTTGAACCATTTAAAAAAACCGCTACAATTCAAATCGTACAATTGTAAAAAAATGGCTTAAACGACGACTGAAAAACCTGATCACAGGATCAAATCAAAGCATTTAAAAATATCATAAAATATATGAAGCATTAAATACTTTGAAAAGGACTAAGACACTTATTTACAGTTTTTAAACTAAATCAAATAAAGAGCAAATGATTTAGAATGAATATTCATGATTGAGGACCAAGAAACAAGATGACACCAAGTTTCCATTTGTGAACTTCCCATTTCAGATGATTATCTTTTGTCTGTGTCTATTTTTAATATTATTTATTGTTCTGGCTGAATGATTATCGATTTTTTTTCATCACGTTCTAAGGCAGTTTTCTGCTTGCGTTGTACTGGGGTCAAAAATATAATGACGCTATTTTTGAATATTTTGTCTAAAATTTTCCAATTCGGAGTCACGTGACTAAACATTAATTGTGTCTAGATTTACATTAAAACATTTTAATTTATAATGAATCTTCGTAGAATAAATAAAGTATTAAATATACATTTCATTGTATATAGAAATTTATTGTTCTGTTTATATGTTTTATGACACTTTGTCGGCTGCCATTTTGTTCCTCAAGACGAGTTGTAGCGACACGCACATTCCCCGGTGAATATTGAATTATATTGGTTTTATCAAGTCAAACCTTACATGACGCTACCGTTCAAAATGATAATTTAAGTAGCTTTTACAGACGAATCAATATAAAAAATTACTTATTATTTCTATATATTTGTTAGACATTAGTGTAATACGAAGATTATGACGTTATCAGCTAATTCCATTGATGTATTCGTGATGACAGGTACGGGACGTCATGCCGTGTTTTTTGTCGATCGAAAATATTCATAATGAAATTCTCACTTCATTGTTAAACAGCAGAAGAATAGATGTTTTACTGTGAATGCGCAAAGCCGCTAATTACCTGATGTATAATTTTCTGCTTCTATGGCTTTCGCAAACATTCAAATGACAGTCAACTTTATATGAGATTTACGATGAAATTAGCTATGTCGGGCCGAATTAACAAAAACGTAATCGTGAAATTACATAAAAAACATTATTATCGTGTATGTTATCAGAAAGGCATTTAAGACTGATGTGATATTGCGTTCAATCGTTCTAAATTTCATTTATCCGAATTATAACTCAGAAATATTTTAAGACCTCGTCGTGTAGTACGTGTTCCACAATCCCAAAAAATAAAAACAAAAACTCAGCATATAAAGAAATATAAGTTTCCTTCCTCTCCCAGGATAAACTTGACGACATCATGTAGCAAAAACAATTTTGCTGAATGTTCTTTAAAATTGCCAACAGTAGCGTTAACGCAATTCAAACAAACATAGTGTATTGCTCTTCTTATATAACAAAACTGCTGTTATTGCCTCACAAGTTAATAATATTATTATTGACCGGTCACGTGGTAGCTAAGCAAAAACGCGACTGACCGTGAATTTCGAGAACAGTAAGTGGTGGCATAGCGAAAACACGACTGGTCGATGGTTTCTTAAGCAAACAATTTTATAATTACCCTGTGTATATCAAGTCTCTATTCAATAATCTTTTAATATCAGTAAATAAAGTAAAATTGTTACCCATCTTATTTGTATGTGAGTTTCAGCTATTTTATTTTATAATTGTATGAAGTTTGAGCAAGGGGTGGACAATTTTTATAATGCTAATGAACTGTTGATCTTTTTATTCAATCAACCTGTTAAACTCAGCTTAAAGTTAAATATTTAATTACGTTGGAAGAACACTAACACTAAAAGGACGTGATATATTCTGTGAAAAGACACATTAAAAAGAGTCGGAACAATAAAACGTGAAAACAACAGCGAGGTTGTTACATGTACTATTCTTTTACTCAGTACTTGAGACACTTTCAGATGCGGGTTAACATGTTTTTTTATTTTTAATCTGGGAACTTGATAGTTAAATGGTAGATTTCGAAATGTATGGTACTTGTTTCAACTTTTTTCGCAGCCGTACGAACAAGAGTTTTCATTTAAGAGATTTTTGATTTGAAATATAGAAACTTATTATTATATATGTTTGCATAATTTCCAATAAACTGCAATCTTATTACAAGCTTACACAGATCTTGAAAAGAACAGAGAGATGACACAATTTGTCACGTTTTGCTTTTTGGCTCATTTTACACTCGAACAGCCCAGCATCTTTTATTAGCTTTTACGACTAATTTATACCCTTTGCAAACAATGGTATGTTTGAAGCCTTAATGAAAGACTGTCATCCTTTGTTATAAAACAATATCGGACAATTATTCACGTCCTTCTCTGATTGCATCCGTTATTTAGAAAACCGGAGGAATCCGTTGAATCAGGTAACTTCATTTCCTCCCTTGGTCCTTAAATTAAAACTCTGCGGCCGTATCTGATATTTTCTAATGCAGTTTGTTTTATACTTATTGATTAGGGCTTTATTTAATAGAAGAACAAACTGCGATTGTTGATGTTTTGCTGTTCTTGGATTTTTACCGTTCTTGCTAATAGGCGTTTTATTAAGTTAAGAATACTTGTCGTATTTTATTGTTATTTTGGTTTGCAATATTTAGCCATCAATTTTCATTACGGATGATTTCTGAGTAGGGAATTTGTCATTTTGAAAAAATACTTGAAATGGCTTGAAGGGAAGGAGAAAACCGAGAAATATGTGTTTATTATCAAGTTAAGCTATGTTCATAATGTAATTACTATCACAATTGAATATGTTGATATTTTTAATAGACTTAAAAAATCTTTTACACAACATAGGATCTAACGGAGAAATTCATAGGAAGTAGTTGGCAATTTTTGTTGGTGTCAAAATTTAAACAATTAAAACTTGGTGCTAATTATTGACTTTTGTGACATAAAGACGTATTTGCTTGTTACGACATTAAGAAGAAACGGTTTACGACTTCTATTTTCGTCCAGTTATTAAAAAGACGAAACGAATATGGACTGACACTAAAGAAGACAAATTTGTCTGATACTTAGTGTCTGATCGTTAGATATACCAAAATCCAACATGGCGGCTGCTGTACTTGAATTGATTCTTAAGGTATGTACGAGTTTACGTACTTTACTTTCATGCCCATTCGTTTGTACATTTATAAAGTATTTAAACCAAGTTTAAAAGAGGAGAAATCGTTGCACGTTATGTAAAAATGAGAAATACATTGTTTTATATTGTTTATAGTCGTTTTAATAATGGTAATAATTGTTGAGTTTTACTCGGTTTTCAAAGATGCTTAAAATAGCAACCACGTCACTTGAAAGTCTTTATCGAAAGTAGTAGCAAGAAGCAAAAAAAAAATGAGAAAAACACATATGAAATGTAATTCAATGAATTTATAGACGAATTTGTGGTGTAAGGTTTGACCGCTGTCAGGAATTGTAGACGAGTTTGTGGTGTAAGGTTCGGCCGCTGTTAGGAATTGTAGACGAGTTTGTGGTGTAAGGTTCGGCCGCTGTCAGGAATGGAATATAGAATTCACATGCATACGTTGTGTGAAGCCATTTCTATAATCGACAGTACTTTGCGCATGCTCAGAAGTAAAATGACTAACACCAAGTATATTTGTAGTATATTCTCCAAGTTCTCCAAAATGCATATCTAGCCATATGACTATAAAAGTGACGTATTGTTTGAGTTCTTATACTCGTGGATGCCGATTTTCGTGGTTGATCGGACAGTTTATTAATAAAATGGCCATTAATTCATATGCACAATTATAACGAATAAATGTATAACAGTCCGCAATCTTATTTAAATGAAATCTTTCACTTGCGCCCCGTTGAAACGCAGCGGCCAATAACAAAAAGGGGTGAGCAAATGAAAGTTTACATTTTAATTACCGTGATTTGAAATAGTTTAAGTGCACTGCGAATACAACGATAATAGACATATCTCTTATTCGTGGCAAAAGACGCTTTATTTAACTGTTGTGGAGTGGGTAGTTTGGGTCCGTCAATTTTTACTATGTTAAAAATAATCTTTACGTCAATATAATTTGAAAAGTAGCTGAAGACAAAAATGCCTCTAGTTATTAAGGAACAGACATATAGTCGCGACCAGGAAATGTTGTCCTAAACGGCCTGGTATGTCCTAGGGCTCGCTCATCGGGTCGCTAATCTCGAGCAGTTCTCTTTACCAACTGTCTACTTTCCTGAGCAGTTATTCGTGCATTCAGCTGTCGTCAGGTACTATTACAGAATTGACCATCATATCCAACAATCAAACCGATACTATTACGAATTTTATAAATAAAACGAATTAATCGTTATAATCTTGGAAAATACTAAATCAATTGATTCATATCCATAGTCAGTGATGCACGGCATCTTTTTCTTTGTTGAATATTTATTAAAGGTTTGCTCGATTACTTGATAGCCTAATACAAAGACAGTAATTCGCTTTGATGTTTTTATTTCAGATGGATATAAAATTATGTCAATAATTGCTATTTCTTTGAAAAATATTAGTGATCTAACTGTACAATATATGCGTATGGAACTCGGATGAGACATGCATTTAAACTTTTAAAATAGGCAGTACAAGAGAGAGCAAAAAGTAGTAATTTTTAATAAGTTATTATAAGGGGGGTCTACAAATAAATGGTCTGTCTAAGTTTGGCTTAAATCAGGTGGTTTCTAACGCAGGTTTGCCTAAGTACCAATGTTTTTTTATCTCCTATTCTTGACAAAGGTGGTCGATTTTCCTTTTAAAGAAATAGGTGGTTTCATAAATATGTAATATGCATAATCATTGTCTCTAATTGTGTTTTTACACGGGCGCATTAATTTGCTTGGTTGGTGTCACTTTTAGCAATTAAAATGGAAAAGTAAAATAAACAAATGTTAATGGAGAAAAAAACCCAGAAACATTTATACAAGTAGGAAACGACTCTTACTTTTTTCTCTTTACATGACTTAAGATTATATATTCGCACAGTGGCATTTAAATTGTTGTTATTTGACAATATACATTACTTTATCCAAGGTATCATCCCGGGACCAAGGCTAATATGGGTTGAGACGTGACACCAGGGCAAATATGACAAATTTTCCCAAACACTTTCAAATAACTTAAAATCTCAACATCCGACATTGGAAATACCGGAAGTGCTTTTGCATGCGAGACTTACTAGAGATACATGACGTTACCAGAGGACAAAATGGCTACAAGAATTTGGTCTTGTTATGCTTGCAAATAATCGTGCCTTTAATACACGCTATGAAGATAAAATAATGTGCATCAAGTCCCGTAAACGATCCTTTCCTTGCCGAAAAAACATTTGTTGTTTCTTTTTGGAATAAAAAAAAAGAACACGAAAACTGTATTGAATGTTTTATCGATGAGCATTGTGGTTGTTTTACAAAACTTCTTTACTTTTGTTTGACGTAATTTCCGCTTTCTAGTCAGAATTTTACCTGAAAAATCATAAAACATAATGGGGTTGTTCATGTTTTTATAACTATCCCTATTCCTGGAATATTTTATGTTGTTCAATTATTTACATAAAGTTCTATAATTGAATAATATTTTCCTATAAATATATCGATATGAAAGCTGACCTTTCACTCCGAAGCTCTTTCTTTATCAATTGTAATTTCATAAAGAATACTGGCAGAGATAGCTGCCAAATCAAATGTTCTTTATTACATCAAAACTTGTATATTTCATATGCCGTTCAAGTAAATTTGGTTTCGGATGTGCATTCCCTCGCGAAAGCCTATTGATTAAATCATATATCATTGCGCCACTTGAGATTTCACGTCCGCTTAATCTGGCGTAGACGAAGTTCCGAGGTGACTCGAATGACTTTATAATCGAAACAGGGCAATCCCTCGTGCATAGCTTACTGTCGTTTTCGTTCATAGTATAACATTGATCATCAAGTAAATTCAAAGTTTTCAAGGAATCCTTTCAATCATAAATTACAGTTATTGAAGTTTGCCCTGGGGACCGGCGTGTTTCATTAACGGTACCTTTAAGTCCAGATTAGATCAGGATTTATTCAAAAGAGCAGCGGTTTTCTCAGCTTTTAAACCAAACAACAAAAAATCATGCATATGTTTAACGTTAAATCCAGAATTACATAATGTACACGGCGAAAGGCGATATCTGTATTCGGAAGCCCTTGTGAGTTATCCTTAAAAATGTTTGAACATAGCTGGAATTGAATTTTACGTGATTGCATATATATCATTGCTACCCTTAGAGAGAAGTAAAACTTTTCTAGCCTAAATAAAGACAATAAATAAATAGTTTTCAGATCTAAGTCTATGAAATTAAAGCTGTCTGCTTGTTATGCAATGGTTTCTTCATTTTAAAAGATACGTTGTGCTGTTTGTAAGTGTTCGAAAAATTGTCACAATAGAGGTATAGTGTTTTGATCGTTTGTTTGAATTGTTTTAACGCCACGCTTACCATTCCTGGAGCTTAAATTTTGAAATTTTCAATCGTCTGGGAATACTATGTCAGGAGGCGTTTTGATTCATCTGTAAACTATGATTGGGCTACATTCGAGTTCCTTTGGGGTTTATGATTGCTGAACCAAAACTTCATATTTGATTGAAAACTGAAATTGATTAAATCGGGGAATATTTTAATTATTGCCCTGCAGAAAATAGTCATTTCTGAACAGACTTAAACTGATGATTAAACAATAGTTTCTTTATAAACAGTAATGGCTGTAGAGTCTGAAAGATATTAAATAACTACGACTTTGACTTAACCATTACACGTGATTAATTTTCTATAATATATAATATTTTAAATATGTATTTCATAATCGTTTTCATTCCTTTACGGTTGGTAAATTTTGCCAGGTTTTGCATTTGAAAAAATATTGCAAATGTTAAAACAGAATACTTGGCAGTATTTAATAATTGTTTGCAAAATAAGCACTTTCAGAACCAGATGTACACATGGCTTTCCGTTTCTATACGCTACCTAACAATGGCGGAATGGTAATTATCGCCCCTTTATCAAAATAAACATGTTTTTGTTTCCTCGTTCTGCAAAGAACCAATTATCAACGGTAATGATTGACAAGCTTTAGTTCTGTTACAAAACAGGTTTCCTGATGGTTCAAACTCGTGTAGCATTATACATTAGTTTTGTAAAATGCAGGAACGTGATTTCTTCACCCCGGAGCAGTGTTACGTACACAATTAATGATGACTAAAAACACACAAAGAAAATGTATCAAACAGCATGCTAACGTGAAATTAACCTCTGAAATTAATGACATTCGTGTTAAAGTATCACTTAGCGATTAACGTGATCACAGTGTTTTACGGTTTGCTCGATTGACTCGGTTTTTACGAAATGTTTTAAATCGAAAGAATGCAAACCATTCATTTATATCAGTGTTCTCATGTCAGAATGCATTACTCGAAGATTTAAAGACTTGACAGTGATTAATCGTCTTAACAGTTTGCTTGATTTACGCCCATTTCGTCGATGTTTCGTTCTCTGGGTGTAGAAACTTGACGACTTTCAGTCCAGCGATCGATAAAATTTGTTCCTGGGTAATATTTTGACATCAAACATTTTGAAACAAGACGATGATATTTTAAATGATAACTATATATTCCGGTTCGTTTCTAGAAATGCTGGAAATAGTTTCGTGTATTGAGTTGGATTTCCACTAAATGGTATTAAAGCTTAAAGGAAATGATTGATTATTTCTAAATTTAGGATCGGATGTCAACCGGAAACAGGCATTACTTATTTCAGACAGTGACAAATCTTTCCATTTCTAGAAAAGTGCTAATGTGTATTTGTATCCTATAATGAAAGCATAACAATAACAGTATACATGTATTTTGTAATTTTATTTTTTTAGGAAAGTATCATGGTCTGAGTTGTTCTTCATACTTGATACATAATACAAAAAGGGAATTTTGATACATAATACAAAAAGGGAATTTTTATACAGAATTACAAAAAGGGAATTTTGATACAGAATTACAAAAAGGGAATTTTGATACAGAATTACAAAAAGGGAATTTTGATACAGAATTACAAAAAGGGAATTTTGATACAGAATTACAAAAAGAGAATTTTGATACAGAATTACAAAAAGGGATTTTTGATACAGAATTACAAAAAGGGATTTTTGATACAGAATTACAAAAAGGGAATTTTGATACAGAATTACAAAAAGGGATTTTTGATACAGAATTACAAAAAAGGGAATTTTGATACAGAATTACAAAAAGGGATTTTTGATACAGAATTACAAAAAGGGAATTTTGATACAGTATTACAAAAAGGGATTTTTGATACAGAATTACAAAAAGGGATTTTTGATACAGAATTACAAAAAGGGATTTTTGATACAGAATTACAAAAAGGGATTTTTGATACAGAATTACAAAAAGGGATTTTTGATACAGAATTACAAAAAGGGAATTTTGATACAGAATTACAAAAAGGGAATTTTGATACAGAATTACAAAAAGGGAATTTTGATACAGAATTACAAACAGGGAATTTTGATACAGAATTACAAAAAGGGAATTTTGATACAGAATTACAAAAAGGGAATTTTGATACAGAATTACAAAAAGGGATTTTTGATACAGAATTACAAAAAGGGATTTTTGATACAGAATTACAAAAAGGGATTTTTGATACAGAATTACAAAAAGGGAATTTTGATACAGAATTACAAAAAAAAAAGGAATTCTGAACTTTTAAAATTTTCTAAGTATAAAAATACATAATAAAACACTAATAAATTTTAAACTGCAGCTATTAAAAACAGACTAGAATAACCTAATTGCTTGCACTGGTATATATTTAATGTCAGTGTGTTGTTTTCTAGCGAGGCATACAGTTTATTTTTCTTAATAAGTTACAGCGGGGAATACACTTTTTTATTATCATTTTTATTACAAGGGTCAAGAGATTTTATTTTTAATATATGGATTAGCTTTTTACTGACCCCACCCTAAGATAAATATTACAACGTCCTTAATTGTGAACCCATTTGTTATTTAAAACAGTTTATGCTTAGTGCAACGACTTTATATCATTAATGCTGTCTTTGATGACTGTTTATATGAATATATATTACTTATGATTTGTGTGCGATAAAGAACACAAATTTATCTTCACATAAAAGATCATCTTCATTGCGTTTGATATTAGGCCCTTAACATCGTTGGGATAATTATTCTTTATGAGACGGCTAGAATAATTTTTCAGCGCATATTAAAGACAAATGGATATTAATACATATTTATTGGCTTTTTGACGGAGTTATAACTACCTTATTTTGATATAAATGCCAGGCTCAGCTTTGATGGATTTGAATTTTACAGGATAAGGACGGGCTAGTTGATTAAAGATAATTTATTTGACGATTAAGGAAGTTCAGTTTGTTTTAATTAACATTCTTGAGGTTTGAGTAAACACTAATAAACATTAAAATACACATCAGAACAGTGAATTATTTAAATTTCACGTTAGAAGTAACACCTGCATTTATATGTAAGTTTTCTATCCCATGATGCAGTAGTCGAGAACGGATCTGGAGCAGGTTAAAAGCATGACATTGATTAAAATACGTTCTAAAAAATTAAACCGAGCACACAATTGTCACACATTTCCGGAAATACTTGTATTTGTATTCCAGTATCAAGCTTAGGGTTTCCTTTCAATCTTCACAATGCTGCTCATTGCTCATCTGTGATTCTTATCAAAGACATACAGCTATCTGTAAATACCAATATACCAATGACTAGTTATAAATATTCCACATTAAATTACACCTGTTCATCCAACAGGGTTTAGGAAAAGGCTATTTGTATAAATATCATTCTGCATAATTGACCTTTGGTTTTGTTGCAACAAAAAATAATTTAATTTTCTTTAAAATATCAAGTTCTAATAACATTTCTTTCGATGTTTATTCACAGATTATAATAAATTATATCGTGTCCTTGACATAATTGCCTTACTTAAAGAATAAATGTAGGTCAAAATAATAATTCGTATTCGACTGATATTTTGAACATGCGTGAAATTAAATCTGGTACAATCTAAAACTGGTTTGGCCTCAACTGCCTGGCCTGGCCTTAAAAACTGGCCTTGTTTTGGTATAAGATTTATTATTTAATAAGATGAATTTTAAGAGTTAAGACAAATAAAGTTTCAAAAGGTTCAGAATGAGGTGCCCATTTTTAATTCCTAATTATTTGCAAAACTGCAGGCCTAATAATGAGAGCAATTCCTGCATTTTTCATGAGGTAAATTATTAAGTTGACATGCATTAAGGCTGTGACTTTATAATACATGAAAATGTAAAAGCCAGTTTTACTGTCGGAACTCCGGTATCTTACCCCAGTGAAAAAAGACGCCATGATTTAGCTGAGAAAATAGCGGAAAGTGGCGTTAAACACCATTTAAAAAAACAAAAAACCTCCTCTCCCATATGTGATGTAATAATAGATTGTGTGTTTTAAGTGTAATATTGTCAATGTTCAACATTCATTCGTACAAATACTGCAAAATTATTTGTTAAAAACAGATTGTTTTTGTAAATCGAATCTAATTGTTTCCAATCATCCAATCAATTCAACCGATCATTATATAAAAGCTGTTTCCTTTATTTGAAAAATGTCATTGCTTTGTTATTTAATGGAGCATAGTATTGATACCAATCGAACAGTATGTTTCCCTCATTGGTTCAAAATGCTATAAAAGCGTCTATTAGATATGCCATCAAAATCCGAAAAAACGTTTAATCAAAGCTATTTACTTAATTTGGCATCAAAACTATAATTGCAAAATGTATAACGGATATGACATCCAAAGTCTGTTAAACGTTTAGCAAATATTGATCTTTTAATTGATATGAATTAATCAACATCGCGCATCGCTTTACCGACATCGATTTGTAAATTACGTTGCACAACTAACATCGATCTTAAAAATTAATAGGTATTTTACACAACATTCTGTTCTGAAGATTTATTAAAAAATAAGACATTTTCGTGTAGCTTATATTTCCGCAGGCGGAGATAAGGGCAATATCCAACAATTATTACCCGGGAAACTGATGTGAAATCCGTTATCAAGTGACAGGGAATTATCACTTGTTTTAATATTAATTGATAGCATAGGTAATATCGATCCAGTATCGTATAGTTCTCATGTATCAGGTGTCAATAATACCCCATGTCATTTATCAGTTATAATAGCATTAGACATTGATTGGTCGGGCTATCAATATTCAAAACAGATAAAGTACACTCCGGATCAAGACATACAGGGCAGTACACATTTAACAACGCCATCACTAGTCCGTGCTTCTTTTTTCTATGCATTGCTGTTATTTCGGTCTTTGTCTGTCTTCGTTATTTTGATCACTGTAGATTACATTTCTAATCAGACATTTTTCTATTTTTATTGCAAACTGTTTATTTCATTACAAATCATTTACTGATGGGTTTTTTTTTATTTCAGGCATAAACTAACTGTTTCTTTTGATTTAGGGCATTAGTGACAGAGTGGTTAAGGTAGTTAGTCACATTGGCGTATCAAGGGGTACGGCCGGTACGTTCCGAGCGTACCACTTTAAAATTGCTGGTACGGAAAACCGCACCAGTTTTTTTGTTGATTGAAATAATTAAAATAAAAAATGGTAGAATTTCATTAAATATACTCTTTATTAGTACCGTTACGATCTCAAATGCAATTTGGAAATTGACAAATAATAGAACATGGAAAACCCCTATCTATATTTAAACATTCACGGTAAAGGGGTTGTGGACCCTTAACCGACCGTACCACTATTTTTCTTGGTCTTACACCTTTGAGTCATATACAAAAGATCACTAAAAAAATTCCCCCGGTATGGGACAAGAAGTTAATGCCAATATTATCCATACTTGTTGTACTAGCTTTGTAAATTTTTGATAACAAACTTTATCTTTAGGATATCTTTTTCCTTTTGTCCGTACTCGATATAATTTTAGTAGAGAAGGCTTGACACAGCGACCAGGGTGCCGTTTCATAAAGCGATCGCTAATTAACGTGCTCGTTATCCCATGCAATTTAAATGGGATAATGTGCACGTTAGGCTAACGATCGCTTTAGGAAACGGCACCCTGATGTGCCAATAACAAGGTTTAGAGTATCGTGCCAATAACAAGGTTTAGAGTATCGTGCCAATAACAAGGTTGACAGTATCAATTGTCCCCATTTTGTACCAAGCCGGGTAAAAACTATTATCTTGCAACCGTTACATTTGCTGTAGTACAACCCTTGCCGTAGCTTCTAACGATATTTAGCATTCTGTTCTGGTTTACGACGTGTTGTCGAATACGATATTTGTGTTTGATGTCAGGCTATCACTTAAAAACGCGCGAAAATTTCACGTCAGAAATCGTCTAAAAGTGCAAATTTTTCATGTTTTTCATCGCTGTTAAATGTATTTTCGATTTGCAGGATAAAAACAATATTCGTACAGTGTCCGAAAATATAGTTTATTTGTACTCGTCGCTAAACAGGTGAGAAATGCTCGACAGAACCTTGCATTTCTACCTGTTTCTAAGGCTACAAATAAATTTTATATTTTCTAACACTGTACGAATATTGTATATATATTTGAAATGATTCACATTGCAATATTTATCACATTAGTTTTAGTCTAGTTATTACGTAACGTTTTTCCACTTATTTATGTGAACTATAGTGAGGCCTCGATGGCCGTGTGCTTATTTAGTCAGTCATTTACTATTGAAAATGCGTTCCGAGTCTCACAGCGGAAGGCTGTATTTGATATTCGACAGATTGGGAGTTTTTTCTATTTTTTCCAGGTAACCCTTATCCTCCCCAATAAAAACTCCACGATAAAGATGAAATATTGCTGAAAGTGGTGTCAAAGACTATTGTAACAAAAAAAACCAATATATTATAAGTTTACTTGTTTCTTAAGGGATTGTATTATATCCTGTTTCAAATGTAGAAGACAATAACGACGTCCAATAAATGCCTTCATTAGGCACGAAAATTAATCTAGTCTCCTAAGATATCAAATATTTTCATGTATATTGGCTATACTTTTATAAATAATGTTGAAGCTTATTAAAAATTTGACGCCTTTCAGTATCGTTATCAATAGAAACAAAGACTAATAATGGCGGAAATATTTTACTTTTTTGTAAAAATGAGTTTGAAATACGACATTTGCAGCGATTTAGCTGGAAATATTGCACTAAAAGTAATTTGAATTCGCCATATTGTTTTTTCTATTCAAGTATTTTTTGTCGCGCGGATTATTTCTTTATACATAAATTATTGGGCTGAATTTCCGTTTATAAGATTTGTTACCCTGATTCTGGAAATAAGAGGTTCAAACAAGTTTACAACAAAAGATTAACAGATCAGAGATTTATTGAACTGAAAAGCGAGCAGTCTTTCTTTGCATGTCGACTTCCGATTATTGATATAAACAACGGAATCATACACGGTTCAGCAAATCCCCTCCGGAAATATCCCGACAACAACACCAAGAATTTCCTGAATAAAACGCAAGATAATCCGTCAATGTCTTTATACTAACATGTTTTTTTTTCTAGAACATGTTCATCAATTTTTTTAGCTTTTAATATGATTAAGATGAGCTAGGAAGGACCTAATCGATTCTTGTAAACCTTTCGAACAATACCTTGCGTGCTATCATCGATATCTCAAAAACCGAGTTTGTCATTAAGAAAATTAAAAATTAAGTGTAGTTCTGTCATGTTATCAGCCGCAGACATGATAAATGGGGTAACAATAGCATTTGAAACCATCCTTGTCTGTGCTATTAAGCTTTTAAAGGGTAGCATTACATCAGGTATAAATATTCATCAAATTCAATCAGTCTTCAAGGTAACAGATTCCCGTTGATGACAATGCAATAAATAAAGAAGAAACATTTATTTGATGTAGAGATTCACCTTTTTTACATTTGGAAATTAATATCTCACCATGACGACTTTATTGCAAATGCACAGAATATGACGGAAAATCGTGATAAACGGTAAACTTTGTAACTTTAAACATTACACGTAGTGTGCACCCTTTTCTTTGTCGCAGTAAGCGTTACATGAACTGAGTGTAGCAAAATCATCACCCGCTCGCCCCAAACAAAAATTTGACGCCATGATATACCTGAAAATGAATACATAAACATCTACAAAGAAAACAATATTTTAATCATTTAATCTCAGAACTAAATCAAATTACGTAGTTAAAAACGGTGTGGGTTTAAACGCTGTTTTTGAGAAATTCATCGGTGTATGAATGAGACCAACTTACTCACAAAATGTAGAGTTTGTGAGTGAGATGGCGAGTTCAAACACCGATGAGTTCCAACTTTATTCCTTTTATTTCTACCCATTTGAGAATAATTTTCATTTTTTAAGCATTTTATTTCTTTTAAATGAACTCAATTTTGTTTACAACATATTTTCATACACGCGATCAGTTCGTCGAAAAATGAACGATAACGGTCAACCAATAAAAAATGACGTAACAATAAAATAGGAATTATTTTCCACATATGTTTTTTGCAAAGTCATAGTTAAAATTAATAGAAAGGGGAAAAAGGTTGGAAATGTTTTATCAATCGTGAAAAATCAAATCCAAGAACTAGTTCTGTGCCTATCGCATTCCCTTGTGCCTCGGTGGCCGAGTGGTTAAGGTAGTTCGTCTACTATTGATCACGTGGTCTATCAGCACCAGTGAGGTTGCGGATTCGAGACTCACTGCGGACAGGGTGTACTCGACTGCAGTTTTCCTACGAAGGTCGGGGGTTTTCTCCGGGTACTCCGGCTTCCTCCCCTAATAAAAACTGGAGGCCATGATATAGCTGAAAACAATTAAAACAAACTTCATTCACTTTTTTCTGCATCTTAAAAGAAAACTTTGAAATATAACATAAACATCAGAGACGTTTTCTTTTATCTCTATAATAATCCATTACCTCGTAATTTTCTTACATATGCAATTAAATTAAATATTGTAAAAAGGAATAACAGTGCGTAGTTTGATCACAAGAATCTGCTGTAGACATGCAGAAAAGGATCGTTTAATATTGCAGATAATATATCTAATTTTGCAATAATGTGTACTCCTGTTTTCTGGGTTTTTTTGTGTTGCTATTCATTTTTCTTGTTAAAGCATCAAAAAGAAACAGGTAATTGTCATCCCATTATTTTTCTTCGTCAAAACCCCGAGAAATTTTTACCGCATACATATGCGATAATGGAATGATATTATTAGCGAATTAATTGTTCATTTGAATTTATATACAAAATAATGGGTTTGTGCCCGTAATGAAGGAATGCGATTCTGCTGTGAATGATGCGTATTTTTTGTTATGTAACAGGCTTCTAAAGATTTGTTAGGCTTTCAAGATATTAGAGAAGATATTCTGCAGATGTGAGCGATCATCTGTTCTCATTTGGGAAACAAAACCTTAATTATTTCCAACTGTACAGTGCACGATTTTACAAAATATTGTTTGTAAATGTCTTAATGTCGACTGGTTTACGGGGAAAAGCACACTTATTAATCCCACGTGAATCTGGTATCTGTACAGACAGAATTAAATATCACGTGTTTTGACAGTAATGGCGTCTATTAAGCCAGAAGACTATTCTCTTGCACGTGCAAACGATAGAAATTCATTTTTACGTACTTAGTTTCAAATTATTACATAAAATAAATAATTATGAGATTCGGTAGGGTTTTGTGCTATAATTTGCTAATAAAAATATTTAATCCTACGGTTACTATATAGCTTAAATAAAACATACAAGATTCTTTGAAAAGTTAAATATCTATTAATTTCTTCAAATATGTATTTAAAATGTTTGCCAAAACTCCAAAATAAATGGTATATTTAGACCAGTCGGATTTTTGTGTTAAAATAGAAATAGTTTTACGGTATATAAAACACATTTTTGTGCCGGTATATCATCCTCAGAAGTCAGGGTTTCTGTGTCCTAATGTGTGACATGTGTCCACGAACCCCTGACAGACTTAGCTAGGAAATTCCGGGGTTATAAGTCACTATTTTTATTGACTACCTCATATCTTTGTGAATAAACCAAACGGATGTGTTGCATAGACCATGTGAAAATCAGTGTATTTTGTACAGTAGTGTTAATAGTTTGTTATTACCACGTTATTTATTAGTTGCGTTACGTTTTCTTCACACTCAAGAATGAGTAAGAATGACTACTGCCAAACACTTTCTTTCAATCAATTGCATTGGTTGATATTTTGAAGATTTGACGTCATATGAAAATCTTCTAGCCCGGGAATTTCCTAGCTAAGTTTGTCAGGGTTTTTTGGACACATGTGGGCACAGAAACCCTGACTTGTAAGGATGTTTCGTGGACACATGTGGACACAGAAACCCTGACTTGTGAGAATGTTTCTTGGACACATGTGGACATAGAAACCCTTACTTGTGAGGATGTTTCGTGGACACATGTGGACACAAAAACCCTGACTTGTGAGGATGTTTCGTGGACACATGTGGACATAGAAACCATGACTTGTGAGGATGTTTCGTGGACACATGTGGACACAAAAACCCTGACTTGTGAGGATGTTTCGTGGACACATGTGGACATAGAAACCATGACTTGTGAGGATGTTTCGTGGACACATGTGGACACAGAAACCCTGATTTGTGAGGATGTTTCGTGGACACATGTGGACACAGAAACCCTGACTTGTGAGGATGTTTCGTGGACACATGTGGACACAGAAACCCTGACTTGTGAGGATGCCGGTATATGTACATAGCGGTTTTCGCATCTGTTGTTTGTGTGTTGGGCAACTACAGACGGTTGATCATATCACTGTCCTGTCAGTTAAAATGTCTTTGTCGATTATATAGTTGACATGCGTAGAATGAAGCACCGTGAGATCTTTTTTGTTTTTATATGGCCTGGTGTGTTAAATTACAAAACGGCAATATAGAACTTCGTTTGATAAGTACTGGAAGCGTCTTCTATGATATATAACATGGCCTACCAGAAATATGAAGTGTCTTTTTTATTCATCATACCGACCACCAACATAATTCAATTCTAGGTTTGGTGGACCACCGCCGTAAATATTTTGTTTTGAATGGTGTTTTAACGCCACTTTCAGCAATTTTTTTTAGCTATTTCATGGCGTCCAGTTTTTATTGGGGGAGGGAGCCGGAGTACCCGGAGAGAACCCCCGACCAGCGGTATAAAAACTGGCACTCCTTGTCAATTAAGATTGGAGTCGAGTACACCCTGCCTGCAGTGAGAATCGAACCCGCAATCTCAGTGTTGACAGACCACGTGATCAATAGTAGACGAACTACCTTGACCACTCGGCCACCGAGCCCCCCCCCCCGTCGTAAATAAGATTCATTCATATACAACCCCTATACGTCTTGGGGAATAGTATTTTCTGGAACAGCACTAACTATTATTTACAATGCAAGTTAAAATTGTCTTATACTAAAAGCTATTTCTTAGTTTCATTTGAAATTTTCATAGTTTTTCCATCCTCCCAAGTTGGGGGTTTTAAGACCACGTTCGCTCGCTCATTCGTCATTAGGAATCGAACGTTGTCTCAGAAACTCTAACTTTGGAAAAATAATATTTACAATCTTCACCGAAAAATGTTTATCGGAACATGATATTTCTGCAAAAATTTGTAACTGATGGTAATTTAATTTTTATTTTACTGCGTTCGCATTAATTAAAGAAATGTTTTGAACACCAGTGAAAATGGCTTCTGGGAACATGGGCTGTCTCTCTTTTAATGAATTTAAATCCTTTAATGGAACTTAACGTGTCTGCGGGCTATTTTATGTCGGAGTTATAAAATAACATAAATTTGTTTGAAAGATTTAGTTTGGTATGATGTATTAATAACGTTGACTGTGCATAGATAATTTCATTTTTCATTAAACAGTTCAAATTTAATTTTCGTGTGCCAAATTTCTAGTGGCGCTAAATATTACAACTAATTTAATTTGATATTAAAATAATGCGGAGATTTTAAAAAATGAAGATAGTTTTTATATTAATGGGGTCCTGAGTTTTGTTATTTGATTTGATAAAATCCAAGCGTTAGAGCACTCTCAACCAATGTGTGTCTGGTCAAGTCTCACTAAGGGCAGGGTGTACTCTACCCGTGTGCCAAATTTCTAGTGGCGATAGATATTACAACTAATTTAATTTGATACTAAAATAATGCTGAGAAAATGAAGATATTTTTTACATTAATGGGGTCCTGAGTTTTGTTATGCGTATGAACGAATTTTAAAAACAAATCTGTGAACATGTATAGTTGCACGGAACTCGTGCTGGTGCCCGGTCCATTTTAAGAACCAGTTAGTTGTGTTTTCTGAAAACATTTGCAATCGCCCAGGTAACAACCAATTTCTTATCTCGGAGATGGGGTCTGGGAATTCGGTTCGATCAATTTTGTTTCTTTAAGTCGATAACGATTATTTTGTAAGCTATATATATCTACGTAGAATATTTGAGCAATATGTTCCTTTTACCCAGGCTGGGTAAAACATTGTTTAACCCACACTTGATACGAAAATATAATTCTGGACGAGTCAAGTAATTTCGACCACCCTACACTGTCGCGTAGAAAGAATAACCGAATTTCAACCCGGTGATTAAATATGTCTTTAATTAAACGCACTAATAAACATTTGTATAATTATTTTATGTTGCTCCGCGCATGTCAAGCTGTTTGGAATGTAATGTAACTGTAAACAATAACAACTCCAGGTGTCAAACTTATTGTAATAATTTTTTTTAACATTCATTGCTGTTTTTTTCAAATGTCAATATGCCTGTCACAAACACATTGCATAATTTAAAATGATTTGAGATAAAATAAAAACAGTCTTGAATTTTGGCTTTGTGTGTCGTCAAAGCATGTGACAATTTCGATGTAAGGCAACACGAGTTATCTTTCTTGAATGTGTGTAGAAATGGTAAAAAGATGGATATGAACAGAGACGTGTAATTATATGTCTCTGATATGAAATAAGTAAATGAATTCTTTATATTATGTTGTACGTTTTAAAACGTTAAAATTAGAAAACTGTATCATTTGTCTGTGCACATGTATGTGGGTAATTGCCTCATCGCTTGTAAAAAGCGAGGAAGAAAAAATATTTGAAATGTCTCTTATCCTTATGAAATCTTCAAGAATGTTTGCCTTATTCCAGCGTAGAATTGATTTTTTAGTAAAAACTTTGACTAATAGGCAAATATATATTCCTGTTTCCATCAACACTACAAAGACTTGGAAATACTGGTTCATGGGAACTTTAGACATTATATGTTGATATACAGTGATGTATTTATTTGTCATTTGTTGTCTTTAGTTTTTGTTTGTAAGTTGTGTTTATAAGACAATAAAGTTGATTTGATTTGATTTGATAAAATCCAAGCGTTAGAGCACTCTGAACCAATGTGTGTCTTGTCAAGTCTCGCTGAGGGCAGGGTGTACTCTACTCCAAGAATTGCCAGCTTTCCAAACGAATGTCAGGGGTTTTCTCTGAGTACTCATGCTTCCTCTTCCACTGGACGCGATGAAATAACTGAAAAACTGCTGATTGTGGCATCAAAGAACATTCAAAGACACAAAGTCAAACAAAGACGTTTGGTCAGGTAGACCGCGTTCTTACGGTGATGCTGCTATTACAAATGGAAACATCAAGCAAAATCATAATATAATGTGTTTTCGCGTATACTATTACAATAATAACTGGTGCGCATGTCGGAAAACGTTTATTTTGTTTTGTTTTCTTCTTAAAGTTTTAAGGAAATATATGAATTGTTCGTTTAATTTAAAATATAAATGTTGTTTGTTTAATGGTGTTTAAGGCCACTTTCAGGAATTTTTCAGCTATATCATGGCGTCCAGTTTTGTATTGGGGGAGGAAGCCGGAGTACCCGGAGAAAACCCCCGACCTGCGGTAGGAAAACTGACAATTCTTGTCAATTAAGGTTGAAGTCGAATACACCCTGCCTGCAGTGAGAATCGAACCAGCAATTACTATTGACAGACCACGTGATCAATAGTAGACCAACTACCTTGACCACTCGGCCACCGAGACCCATAAAATATAGTTGGTCAAGGATATAATTAGGAAATAATTCAAAGAGGCTGTGGTTTATCATTGTTTTACCAGGGGCTGACCGTTTATATAATTATTAAATCCCAAGTGACAGTGATGTGTATAAAATATTACTACGGATGTAGTTGTACAAGGACTTCATTTTGTTAAAGTAATTGCACTAGTTCGTTGTATACTTCCTATCCAAGAAAGACAACTCTAATTGCCTTGCCGCTGTTTATCCACCCCACACCTGACTTCTGCCATAATCAAGTTAATTGAATAAAACGCATTAATGTGCCAGATTTAAACGCATAAGATGAAATCAGCGTAATGAAAATGTAGACGAAAATCAAAAGGCTTCGGGCTTAAAATTAATTCTCCCCAGTGATGGCTACATTAATGGATGTTTACCAAACATTGTATCATAAATAACATTTAAACAAAATATTTTTAATGGCAATGGATGCGGCTCCCAATAGGTTTGTTTGGATTGAAAATGGTTTTGAAATATTCAGTGATTTAAATAGTTCCATTAATTAGACAGCATTTCAAAATTATATTTGCTGCATTTCGAAAGATTGGTCTCCATGGAGTTATCAAAATAAACTATTTCAAAATTCAATGGATTTAAAATAAGAGCTTTCCGTGGAAAGAAGAAGGTACGATTAGGGGAACAGATTTGCACTATAAGTAGCTATATTTCAAACTATCTCTGTTATTTTCTGGCCTAGAATACCTGCACACGTTCATTATGGGAACAAACGTATTATTAAAATGGGCTGTAGCTTTAAAAATAAAGAAGAAGATAGCAGGACACGTTACCCCAGCTTTAAAGCTTTAAAATAAAGTAGAAGACAACCGGACATGTAACCCTATTTCAGCTCTCTGGCCTGCAACCATCTTTAGTTTTAAGAATATTAAAAAAAAATCAAAATCCTTTAGCCCTGCATGCCCCCATTATGTGTAAAAACGCGCTCCTAAGTATAAAGTATTTTATTTAACCAAACATCATAGGGCATATATAATCAAATTTGATACATACAATGTATAATATCAGGTAACTTCACACAAATTTTCTCCCTTTCACTTTCGTACCTGTCATACTGATTGAAATGATATACAATATATAAGTATAAATGTATAAATGCTGTAGCTCTAAATAATGAGGATAAGGATGGACGGACAAGAGGGAGAGGATGGACGTACAAGCGGGAGAGGATGGACGGACAAGAGGGAGAGGATGGACGGACAAAAGGGAGAGGATTGAAGGACAAGAGGGAGAGGATGGACGGACAAGAAGGAGAGGATGGACGGACAAGAGAGTGGACGGACAAGAGGGAGAGGATGGACGGACAGGAGGGAGAGGATGGACGGACAGGAGGGAGAGAATGGACGGACAAGAGGGAGAGGATCTAAGGACAAGAGGGAGAGGATTGAAGGACAAGAGGGAGAGGATGGACGGACAGGAGGGAGAGGATGGACGGACAGGAGGGAGAGAATGGACGGACAAGAGGGAGAGGATCTAAGGACAAGAGGGAGAGGATGCAACAAAAAGTTTTGTTGGAATTAAACTATGAAAATTTATATCAGCAGCTTAACTTATTTAACGGTAAAACCAACATTTGATTCTATCATTTTATATAAATTTTATATACGCATGAAAGAATTGGTAAACGTTTGTATTGACCAGCGAAAAATAATTCACTGAACAGGTCAGGTGCAGTATTCTTCAGGTTACATTTGTTGGTTGTTGGTCAGTCTTTCTATACTGGTGGTCAAAACTAAATTTTTAATCATGGGAATTGTCACTTGTAAATGATATATTCATTAATATTAGTACACGAAGACTTAACAGAATATAATTGTTATTCGGGATCTTCACAAGGGATACGGATTCATATATTCGCTGTCGGTTTTCTATATTTCTTTCGCCTTCGGCTCAGGAAATAAAATGCACAGACAGGGAATATGAACCCGTATCCCTTGTAAAGATCCCGATTAGCATATAGCATTTTGAAAAATGATATGAACACTTTGCTCGGATCCGCTGGTGCACCAAGAAAGAAGTCTTCGTGAAAAAGAAAAGCAGTAATGTGTGACATGCGCCGAAATGCATGTTTCTTTCAGTATGTTGCTACTATTAAAATCCTGCCTAGTGTGCTTGTCCACTGTTTCAAAAAACTTTCTGAAAATTTCCAGAACTATTAGACTCAATCTCCACACAAAGGATTCTCTGCATCCTACGTCAATTCCACACCATTGATTGACGCCATGAGAGATATCTCTAATGGTGGATAAGCATCGCGTACAAGCAGTACTTTTTATGTAGAACGAATAATCGTACCCTCGCTTTTTTTTTTATTCCGACAAATCACAAAATTAACTTAGGATTATAACGGCAGTTAAAATTCGGCCTACTTTTTATGTAAAACCTATCAAAAGTGTATAAAAAGATCTCTTTTTACATCTGTCTTTGTTAACAAACATCACGGGCAGACGACAAATGTAGTCCCACAGTAAATGGGGATGACGTGTGGCAGAGGTTATATCTGGGAACCAGTTATGTTCTCTGTGCCGTGAGTGTATTAGACTTCCTACCATCGGAAAGTCGATTACGCGACCTTTTGCGAAAAAAGAAGAGATGTTCTTATTGGCCGATTGCAGAAGATTATAGGTTATAATAACCTTATTATTTCTATTCTAATAAGACAATTACGGTACATTTTCGTACCTATAGAAAACATCATTTCCGGCATGAACTGGCAGTTCCGTCAATGTAACACAATATATTGCAATGGATAATGACTTACTTATGGGGGTTTTTAACGTCATTTAAATCATTTTTTTTACCATATTTGTGGTCTCAAAGCCTTTAAAGCACGTCATATTAGAATTGTTTACATTACACTGGGAAATTTGTTACCCCAAGATAGTATGCAGAAGAAAATGCACAGATTCATCTGATAGGCTGTTGGGGTTCTAAACATAGCAAAATTAGACATAAACAATATTTACTGAAAATCCTCTATATTTGACGGAATTTTTATAAGAGCCTATAAAAATCGAGCTTTCTTTTAACAAAAAGGGGAGTTTTGACATTTTGTAAGTTTCATTCAGTGCTGATTTTTCAGCAAAAAGTTTCGGTCATTTTTGCCGCACAACATATTTTTTTTCAGAATGGAGAGTAACATTTCAACTGTTTTCGAGGGTTTAAATTGAGATGATTTGCGCACATGAAACCTTAATTGCAGGTACCCCCGAAATTAAGAGAATCTTATCAAATCTTAATTATAGGTGCCTCCATATGGCAAATACATGGCAAATAATTGGTTTATTGTATCCAGAGGTTATCTGGGAACCAGTTATGTTCTCCGCACCGCAAAGTGTATTGGACTTCCGGAAAGTCTTTTACGCGACCTTTCAGGAAAAAGAAGAGATGTTCCTAATAGCCGGTTGCAGGAGATAATTGTTCGAAAATATTTAACATATTCTGTTAGTTATAGTGGGTTGTATTAACTCTTTTTAATGCATGTTGAGTACAGAATTAAGATAGTGTCATGTTTTATTTATTATCAAAGGCGAAGATCTAAAACTTTCTTTATCAATTAGCGTATCTCCAGTTTATCTTAATGGCAGTCACTCAGAAGGATATTTATTTGGATCTGAAATGTGTAGAAGTGTGTGTTGTATTTTGTTTTTATTTTCTTTTCAAATAGCGTTTTGGTTTCTTGATTTATTTGTATTCAAGGAAACCAGTTGGATTGAATATTTGTTATATCAGATTTGAATCTTTAAATAAAATCACTAGAATTTAAAACAATCTTTAGTCTTTAGAGAATTTGTCAAACTGTTTATGTCTCACAAAGTTAATCTAATCTTCTTTCAAACTAAATTATCGGTTTCTGTGGACCCCCCTCTTTTAAACGTAAGCACCACTGAGCCACAGCGCGCATCGTAGCTTCTAAATGTTGATTGCAGGGGATGCCTTCCTATTAGTCAGACCCCCCACCCCATGTGATGTGTGTGTTTCCTGTAACCTATACTCGTCCTGACCACTGCTGAATTACTGCTTGCTGAACTCTACGGACTCAATCATCCTAGCGTTTTTTTTTCATTCACTGTATTAAATATTTCGGCATGATATAGCTGAAAATCAGCTGAAAGAACATGTATATCTAAAACTCATTCATTATATTTCAAACAGTTGCTTCCTGATTGTTTTCTGTTTATTCTGGTAAAATATTTCATGACTAGAGCATTAGAAGAAAAATTAGAAATATTAATAAACTTTATATTTATTTTATCTTTCCTCCATCCATACCGCCATCTTCCTCTCCCCAATTAAACTAATTGAAATTTTAGCTTCTGCTAGATCGCATATCTGTCAATCATTAAATTGATACCCTGCTATATTTTTTGTTTATTTTTCCTGTTTTTCACTGCATTTAACACAGACTTTAGGAGTTATGCCAACCGTAAAATGTCTAAATTGAAATGATTTCTTCACAATGGAATCGATGCAATACACAATAAAATAGATCGAATACACATCTCTTTGTTCAGCTAATAATTTTCTATTTTGCAGTAAACTAATTTATTTAAGAAAGGTTTCAGAGGATGCGAATCTTGTGTTCTATAGCGCAATTAGATAGAGTACATAATTTTCCTTAGGTATAAAGAAAATTAATATTGATTTGAATACAAGCTATGTAGGATTAATACGAGAGAAACCGCCAGAGTTGGTTCACAACAATACCGTTAAACAATACGACTCCCCGGCGGGCAATACAACAGACTTATTCACTGACTGCGAAGGGGGATATTCGAGCTTATTACACGATTCAAGATAGTATTGACTAAATTTTGAGTATGCATTAAGACATATTTAGAAACGTATATTGTTACGTACTGCGAGCATATTTTAATTTTTGGGAATTTTAATGAAAGGAACATTGTGCATAGTTGATACAGAATGTGTCATTATTGGTATATATGTTTGTTCTTAGCGGTAAGTATTTATTTAAATTTTATTTGTGTAAACGCATCTATATATCTCACGTGTTCAGTAATTATTATAATTCATTTCTTTGTATGAATTTATAGCATATATCTTATTTATTGTGTATTTGGTAGGACATATTGTCGATATTTAACAAGATTGATGTATCAGATCCAAGTATTTTCTGAACGTTAACAGTTTATAATTACTTTAAATTTAAATATTTTTGCTTTAACGTTTTTCTGTATTATTGTGTACCTTATGACGCAAATTTTAAGAAAAGGGTACAAAAATGTAATTTTCTGGAAGAGAGATGAAATCAATATCTAACTGACGTTTAACTAGTTACACTTTAAGACACAAGTTTAATTATACATGTATAGTTAATTCGTAATGATATATAGATCAAAGTAAATTTCATAAGAATGCATGCACGGTACATATCACGTATACCTGCATGGAAATAAAAATCATGCACGCCCATACACTTCATGTATATTCACAATCTACATATATACAGTTTGGAACATTTTTTGCATATAATATACTTAATGCTAACTTTAAATGTCAATTTTCATTAAAATTTCCGGAAACAATACGTTGCTTTCCCAAATGAAAAGTAATTAGAATGTATCATGGCGTCCAGTTTGTATTGGGGAGGAAGCAGGAGTACCTGGTGAAAAACCAAAAACCTTCGGTAGAAAAACTATTAATGCTTTTCAATTAAGTTTTGGAGTCGAGCACACCGTGTCCGCACAGGCAGCCTCAGTGTTGACATTTCCTGCCGCAGTTCAGGGGTTTTCTCCGGGTACTCCGGCTTCCTCCCCAATAAAAACTGGACGCCATGATATAGCTGAAAAATTTGCTGTAAATGGCGTTAAACATCATTCAAACAAACAAAATCAGTGTTGACAGGCTACGTGATCAATACTTAGCTAAATACCTTACAACTCGGTCATCTAGTCTCCGGTACGATTTTAGACTCCGGCTCCTCACCTAATAAAATGTATACTCATTGACTATGTGGATATTTTGACAGCAATTGGTGTAGATCTTTACAAACAACCACTACCTAGATTCAATATGTGATTTGATGTTTTGTTTATGTTGTCACAACTCATATGAGTTGATTTATATAACAATGAATCAAAAGCATCTTGCTATAACAATTGACATACAAGAGATGTATATGCATCTAGTTGCGTATTGTACTATATTATGCCTCTGCCTCAGCAGGACTTTCAAAAATCCTGCAAAAAACAATTAAGCCCCTCGTTGTTTTTGCTTTATGTTCCAAAGCAAACACCATTATGTTATAATTTCGATCAGATATCACTCTAATACATCAACACAGCCCTTGTAATTACTAATGGATAATATCTACGTAGTGTCATGTTTTGTGACATTATGTCGCCATTTTGAAACCAAAGCAGTGGTTAAACGCTTCAAAGACTAAGATGAACCATTACCAGGCGAACAATACGCCATTATTATACTATTATTATGATGGCAAAACGGTCTTACACCCAGTGTAGTAATTTAGATGTCTGTTTCAAAGCAATTTCAATCATTTATGAAATCGACTATGGAAACGTCAGAAAGAAAACGCCGATCACACTAGTAAAAAATCAATGGTTTTTCATGTAAAAATGAAACGAAGAAACAGCTGTTTTGAGGGTGTTTTTATTGAAAATCCTATTCATCTTTTGCATATATGTACCGTTTCTTAAACTTGAAACTTAACGAGGGGTTCCCGAAGGACGTAGCAGAAAGTACAAGATACCATCCGAACGTCTAAATAATTTAAGGGCCGTGATTCATCAAATTCAGAAAACAGTTGAATTTAAATGCTTATTCACGAAACCGAGGTCGTAAAGTTGTATGTAGGCAGGGGAGGAGGGAAAGCTGTGTTTTTAGATTATAAAGCAATTAATCAACTTAAAATAACCTTTAATGAAAACATTTATGTGGAAGAAAGTAGAATTAATCATTTTATGGTCATAATGTCTCGAGCTGCTAGGGGTTGCGCCCACACACTCCTGTCCCTTTCCGCAAAATGTGAGGACCTAACGACTCTGGAAATAAATTGTCACAAAGGTTATCAAATTTACTACGCCAGATGCGAGATTCGTCGCATGAAGACTCATCACTGGCGGTCAAACCGCAAAACACTATGTTAATAATACAATATAAATTAGATATGTTAAATTTGAACAAAACAGAAAATCAGTGTTTAAATTGTTTGAAAAATGGACTGTAAGCGATTGAACAAGCGTGTTTTACTATTGAACAAGCGTGTTTTACTATTGAACAAGCGTGTTTTACTATTGAACAAGCGTGATTTATGAATGAACAGGCGTGTTTTACTATTGAACAAGCGTGTTTTACTATTGAACAAGCGTGTTTTATGATTGAACAAGCGTGTTTTACTATTGAACAAGCGTGTTTTATGATTGAATAAACGTGTTTCACAAATTTTGCAGTTGTAATTATTTGCAATATCATCTCATGTTTAACACAAATTTCTGTAACTGATTCAAACTCGATTATCATTGCTTTAAAACTGTATTTGTAAGGTTTAGGCATGGTGTGCTCGACTTGACAACTCCATGGTTTTCCTTCGAAATCTTGAGTTCTAATCGGTTATTTCCGGTTCTCTTTTCAGTAAAGACCAATTCGTAATATAGCTAGAACAGAAGCAACCAATCAATCATTTAATCGTAATAAAGCTCAAATATACTGAAAGTGGACTTATTCATCCAGTACACATTTGCAGTTCTCTCCTGGCTGTCTTTTGTTTGTGTCTTGTTATGTTTGTTTTGCTTGTCCCATGGCTTCGTATTAGTGTTTGGGATTTCTGTATTTGATTGCTACTTTGATATTCCTGTGCTTATTACTAAAATACATGTACCTGCAACAGTAAACTTCTGTGAAACAAATTACAATGAGTGTTCGCTTTGTTTACCGCCATGTTTGTTTTCACGTACTTGAACACTTTTCAGGTGCTGATCGTGTTTTCACGTACGTGAACACATATACCAGACGTTATAAGTGAAGATATACGCTTTAAAAGGGTACCGCAGTGCCTATAACTGTTGGCCGTCACGTGACCGCAGTGCCTATAACTGTTGGCCGTCACCTTTAATTTATTCATGTTTGAAAATAACACAGTTATTGCTGAATTGGCTTTTCAATGCTGCAAGAAACGTTCGTTCGGTCTTTGAACTTACTATTACAAGTAAAATTTTTATTTTTGGCATTTGTTTTTCATACATTGCTTCGTTGATCACGCGCTTTAAATCTATCTGAGATGTCGTCTGCAATCGATTTAAATTCCACAGATTTACCGAGTGTACAAATCATTTGTTTTATTTTCAACAGTCCACAAACTACGGATTTGTTTTAAATGAGAAACATCAATCTCGAGTTATTCCGAACGTAAATGAGATATTCTTCATGATTACTTTTCATCTAAGGTTTCTTCAAAACACATCAAAGACAATAATTGCAAGCAAAATACCATTACAGAAATAAATTAAAACATTGATCTGCAGCAAAATGGGCATAGTTGCGTTCGGAAAGAAAGTCTCGGAAATCTCTTTCTTTGACAATTCAATTATATTGACGATATCGCTCCAAATAGATTAGATACACAGTAACGATCACTTGATAGCATCCAAAATCGATTTTCTAAGACATGTTAGATTTTTATATCATCTTCAACTCTTTCTAATTTCCGTACAAACTTAATAATTTATAGAAAAATGCCAGAAAACCAATGACGAAGACAAACAAGACGATATTATCCGACAGAAGCAGGTGCTTCCAGCGTTGGGACATCGTTAAATTCGATCCAATATTCCGAACACTTGAGTTTTATGATACCACTTAAGGAAGCGGCGTTAATCTTTTCTTTGGATGACATTTTCAAGTAGATTGGTAATGTTAGAACAAATGAAACTAAATAGGATTTGAAATAATCAGTTGTCATAGCAACTTTATACCCTTTTTTTCATCTCCGGATAATGATATTAAAATTGTATTTGTTTTTATATTAAATAAATTTAAACTTTTATAAATATAAGGCCTTCACGTTTTTGCATTGGAGAAACTAAAAAAACACTTGCAATTTAATTTTGCTATCGTTAACATCCACAGGGTGGTGTGAATACATGTTCATGTTTACATGTTTAATTGGGTCCTCGGTGGTTAAAACAGTTGGTCATCTTCTATATAATCATGTGCTTTTTAACAATGAATTGCTGATTCGAGCCTAACTGCCAGTTTTTATGTCGATGGTCTCACCGGATACACCATACCCCCCCTCCTCACGAATAAAAACTGGAATCTTTGATATTGCTATAGAGCTGAAAAATCGCCGAAAGTGGCCGCTAAACACTTTAAACATGATTAATAAATCATTTGAATTCAAACGCAGTTTGTGCCAAATATTATTCCAAAAACAAAACCTCGAGATTTAAAATTGTCCAATGATAATCTTGATATATTGCATAAAGCATTACTTAAAACCAGAAAATAATATTATGTTAAATGTTGCTTAACAGGTTTTATATGTCCTTAGGAAACAATGTTAAATATGTCTTAATCTATATTTAAATGTTATGATAAGATAAATACCGGGTTTACGTGAGAGATTAATATCAGAGATAATGACGACAACTGCTGGACACTTAGAAATAATAATAAAGTGAAATAAATAAATAAATAAATAAATAAATAAATAAATAAATAAATAAATAAATAAATAAATAAATAAATAAATAAATAAATAAATAAATAAATAAATAAATAAATAAATTTAAAAAACAAATAAATAAATAAATAATTTATCATAATTAAGGAATTTTTCACCTATATCTCGGCGTCTAGTTTTATTTGGGAGGCTTACCATTAGAAAACCCCTGAACTTAAGTAGTTTATTTATTTAATTATTAACTTATATTTGTTCAAAACAGCTGTACATTTATAACCCCAGGTATATAGTGTCATGACGTCATACGAATTATTACTAAAAGTTAATAATTGCTTAAAATTGAAATCCATTATAGGTTCGATAACATCTGCATTGATTTTGATCGCTGATTTTGACATATGTCATTTGATATAATATGAAAAAAGTTGCATCCGGGACATTGATTTTTGAAAAGAAATCGTAAAAACATTCAATTAGTTATTTATAATTAATAATTTTAATGCTAATAACTGCCAATTTCCCGTCGAAGGTCGAGGGGTTCCCAATGGGTAATTTCAACATCCTCCACTTTCTCAATAGTTAACTGAGGTAAATAAAACTTCAATCGAACAAAATATTAATAATAAATATTGAGGAAATGATTCACCTATATTTTATTGCTCTTATTTAAGATTTATGGCATTTTTAATGTAGATAAATTTTGGAAGGAGATTCATAAGCAGACCATGTAACAGTTTATGTTTGTTATGTTTGCTTTGACCCGTACGGGTGTAACTTTCGCAAATAAGCTTTAAGAGATCGGGAGATTTTACTGGGCACTGGTTTCCGTCAGTGTCAGTGGCGGATGCAGGGGGAGGTATACCAGTCGCACGCCCCCCCCCCCAACTAAGACCACAAATTGTAAATTATATTATAAATTGGAATAAAAAATTTTTATTAATTGTTTCATACGATAAAAAACGTAGTCAAGCGTTACTTTTCATTATCAAAATTAGTTATAATATCCTTAAATATTCTACCCTAAACTGAGACCCTTGGCGCTCGACCCTAACACTACTTCCTGGATTTACTCCAGCATGTCCTCAATCACCTCGAACGCACCCTGAACAACTCGTTACGTCATGTGACCAGCTTGGACTCACTATAAAGTATATATATTTCACAGTATTATCTATTATGACCTTTGACACAAAGTTGCGTAACATTAGCACGATAAACGAGTCTCCGTTATCTGTGGTGATAGGGGTCATAACACGAAAAACATATTTACTTAATATTTAAGCAACGCATTGTTGTTTAAGCTCCCCTAATCTGTCTATTAATGCGCAATTTTAAAAATATTTTTATAACGAATTATTATCGGGTCAAAATTTAAAAAACTTAAAAGTTACTGATCAGCTTGTTCACGGTTCATTGAAAATATCTTTGGATTTAATTGCTAGAACATCAATAGGGTGAAATGATTCAACGAACCTGGAGCCAACTTCAAACACTTTTGGTAACTAATTAATGATAATATTGTGCTTTAAAAGAGACGTGTAGCCATCTTTGGCTTGCATGATCGTACACACATTTCAATTTCAATGTCGTTTATGTAACTTATGAATTATCTCAATATTGTGTCAACCATACGTTGTTCGATTGACAAGATTTGACTTCAGAAAAGAATTTTCTTTACCTGTGACTTTTGATAAAAGAGGAATTCGATTAAATATTTATGTTTGTTGTGGATGTTATAGAGATGGCTATTACCACAGAAGATTTTCTTAATTTACTACTGAAGGTAATATAAAATTTTCTTATTAGGAAAGGAGAATGTTTTGAAAAAGTTTTACACACCGTTTCCGACAAAATCTTTCTGTTTAGAAATCAGCTGACATCTGAAACATTTGATGTCTTTAGTGAAAAGCGAGAAAGTATTATTATCCATAGAGCACATGAAACAAAAACGATTTCCTCTGTATTGGCCCTTGCAATGCCGAGGTAAAGGAGAAAGAAATTAATCCTGCTTACTTTGAAAAAGTGTATAGATCTTTACTTTGACAAAAACTATCAAAATTGCTTTTTAGATAGCAAACATTCCGGTTTAGACAAAACGGGGTTTGAGAGAATTACGTTATGAATATGCATCTTGAATGGACGAATGTATCTCTTCAAACGTTAAACACGTGTTATTATTCAACTATGGGGATCATTGATTGTAATAAAAAGTGGATAAGCTGTGTTTTTTCATGTTCGAAAAAGTTTGCAAGCCGATGCATGTTTAAACGTTTAGCGAAAAAAGTTGTATGTCTGTTGGATTTATTTATGACTTCTAACATAATATGTTAGTAATCTTAATGCAAGTTGTTAGCTACTATATATATACTAGGAATTGCATAGTGACACATTGGGGAGGGATGGAGGTTGTAAGTCGTAGTGCTTGGCTATGGTAATGAATTATTCGAATATCTTAGCATAAGTCTCATTAAGTAAAAACTTTTATTTTTTTTCTAATTCAAAGTTATGCGTAATTCTATAAACAGAATGAAGATCTTTTCTGTTAACGTGTTTTGGGCATTTTTACACGTGTGTTCACCTTTTTTTATATTCCACTTAAAACCATCATTACATCAGATATTAGTGGATAGAAGGCGCTAAATTTTTCCAGCAATACAATCTTTCTAAGATTTGTATTTATACATCAAATCAGTTTTTTTCCAAATCCGTCTGTGCTTTAGGTCTGATCTCGTGCTATCTCTGTCCTGGGACTATAGCAACTTCGCTATACAAACATTCATACGACACTGAAATCAATTTTTCATTCTCTGCTTCTTTCAAACGTTTTATTAATAAAGGTTTCTCTCTTTTCATGTATTCCATTCGTAATATATCAAATATTCCCATTTGAGAACTCCATTAAGTACATATTTCCATTTAAACTGTTCTGTTAGTGTTCCCTCTATTGCAATGATGGTCCTGTTTTTATTTAATACATAACCCTTAAGTCTAGACTTAAAGCAATCACATTTACTGCTCGGGAGATTCCGATTTATTGAAATTGTGAATTTCAGCGTACCGCAACATAATTACTTTTCGAACACATCCATGTTACTCAAACATGTAATGTAACTTTTTACTCCTGAATTCAAAACTAAATATCTTATTAGGGAACCCGTATTTTACAACAATGTCTAACCCGCACAGGTACAAAGACATTTTCGTGTTTCTACTCATAGTCGTCTCCGTTCGTTTTTTCTATTATGCTGTCACTATGCGGGGGCATCTTGCACGAATATTATAAATACCCGTATCGTCAGAATGATGGCAAGTATACCTGACACACTTTGATAACGCTGGCTAATTTTGTGTATTCCTTTTATTACGATAGTGTCATGTTTTGATAAGAAAGTTTAATTTAGTATATTTACTGGTTTTCAGTGGCACGATAGCTTGAATATTTGATGTAGATTAGCCTCCTTGTGGTTTATCTACCCAAAATTCTATCTGGTACAATTTCAAAATAAACGATTTGAGTTTTCCATACTTAAAGTTGTTTGTACTATGAACCTAATTTAACTTAACTAAAAAACCTTAATATCGATAACAGTAGGCTCGTCACGTGGGGCTCGTTGTAGTCTGCTACAAAAGCTGAAGTTTCCACCTCTACCTTGACGTATAGGACGTAAAAAATTCCCCAACTCAAGTCAAGTTCTGTACCTTGACAGTAGCATTTACAATTTTCATCCCATGTGTCCTATTTCTCTTTTATTTTATTGTTTGTTTACTTGTTCTCGTCCTGAAAACAGCTGAACTACTGCTCGATTGACGTAAAGCAAACATGTAATTAAATAATGAATCAATTGATCAATCAGTTTGAAATGAAATGAAGGCAATACCGCACCCAGTTGTCTTAATTAACGTAGCTTTAATTTATTAAACCGGATTATCAGTTTTCCAAATTTTGTTCCCGTTCCGTTGCGGTTTTGAGTTTTTTCTAAACATGCGAAAGAAGAGCCGATTGGACAAAACAGTTTGAAAAGTTATATTCAATATAGGTAAAACCAAACTAACTTTAAAAGACGGACATAATTGTAAATCTAAGCACAGTGTGTGTAGATAACATACGGTATACATAGATAAAGCAATGAGTTTGTGTGAGATTTTTTTTTCGACCGGCGCTAGAATATTTCTTCCGCCGTGTTTGTTAAAATGCAAGGAAATTTAGTTGAAAAAAATTAAGTTCTATCCATGGGCGAATTGAGGACCAGATAATTTTTTTTCATCCCATGTACTGTTCAGATTTCAATTTGGACCAAAATATGGAGCAAAACTTAAAAAAAAAACCAATAAGCCCTCCCCATTTCCACACACCAAATAAAATTCAAAATAGCCCGTTATATACTAGCAGGACATGTCTTCCCGCTGTTTCATCGACCTGCACCTATTATTAATTATTTGTTTAACTATGGACACAAATTATTCCGACATTAAACGTTGATTTGACATTTGTGTGGCATTTTTGTCATTTTTGTTTTGTCAAGGTTTTGTTTTATTTGTGTTATCACGACCGCAAAAAGTTATATAAATTGATTTTGTGTTTGGTTTTGTTAACAGAATCTTTCAGAGACAAGGGCTGTGTTTGCCAAAGTAGATAATACTTGCTAAGAAAGTTCGGAAGAGCTAAGTAAAAGATAACATTTGTTATGGTGTCTGATAAATGAACAATCATGATGTTATCGTGTATAGCATCCTTCTGTCAGCAGTCAAGTGTGCTTTCACGTTCCTTTCGGGAATTAATCATTATTCGGTTGTCTAAGCATTTTGTATATTTCTTTTTTATTGGGCAGGGTTTAAGACCTTTCCTTATCATGACACGACGAGTTTTTGTTTGTTTATTTGTGTAAAGGATTTCAGCAATGGTCGAAGTCATGTTAGCATCTTATATGCAACGTTGTCATACAAAGACCAAGACATGTTTGTTTCTTGTTTATTTATTTTTTTTTTTCATTTAAGCTATATCATCAGTCCGGCTTACATTAGAAACAGAGGGTGGAATCCCGACCTTCGGCAGAAAAAATATAGAAACTGTCATATTCCCAACCTTAGGCGGGAAAACATTTAACCCGTTCTAATGAACCGGTCAATATTTATTGGGGTGGGGCAAAATGCAATAGGACACATATAATTTTTATGCCTGCATATACATAGGAACTAAAATTTTGTTATTTTCAGCACCGGTAGGACAAAATTTTTTTTACAAAAATATCATCAATTAAAAAAAAAGAAAAACGATTGTTATGACATTTTAATTCAAAACCGAACTATTGTAATCGAACAATTTGATATTTTATAATTGTAACAATATAATTATTCACTAGATAGGTCACCCACATTTTACTAACACATCTGATGTAGGATAGCAACTTTTTTCATATTTTTAGGAGATAGGACATAGTCTTTAATTTGAAATGCACCGGTCCCCCCCCCCAATAAATATTGACAGGTCCCTAATTATGAACTTGAATCGTCGACACAACTACAACTCGACTTCACGTGAAAAAATTATCTATATTTTATTTTTTTTAGACTTGGTATTTAGTATGAATTATGAGATCTTTCAATAATTTCTGACTTTCCCGTATTTGTCAGTCGACTACGTAAGTCTTTTTTTACTCGATGACTGATTTCCCCATTTTTACGTTCATAGCATAATTGTATTTTGCCAAACAAGAAAATAAACTGGTTTTCGTTCCAGTTCATTCACCATACAAATAAGTTCCTTTGCTATAACAGTAAATGAAAATTGTTAACGGAGAAAATTTGAATTCTCTTTGTACACAAAATCTTCAAATTACATGATCAATATTATAGTTTTCCTTCGATCAAAGTTTTTTCTTGTTAAACTGAGATGCTTTATTGAATAACGTCAGGAAAACAAATTTGCAACTGACGTGTATTTATTGCAGTCTATTATCGGAAATGACCCGGTAGTTGTAAATATAGCTATGAATAAAAGAAGGATTTTAATTTTCAACATTAGCGATTAGATTCTGACAATGATTAAAGTAGAAAGTGCATTACTAAAGCTTTAGCTATTAGACTTAATGAAGAGGGTCATCCTGATCTTTGGGCTTTAAAGGGAAACACACTGTAGTCCTTAAATATTGCCCGACATTTAATGACTGTGCACGTGAACAGTTTCAAAAATGGAATTTCTCTTTCAAGTTCTGTACGTTCTACTGATGTGAAGGAAAAGTATTTGACAGATACCGTTAATTTTATTTGTTTTTTTAATGTTAAACGTCATTTTCTGCAATTTTTTCGTATACATCCCAACAGATATTGAATTCTTTGTGCGTTTTAAAAAACACAAACAAAAAGCCATGCAACAATAAATATCAATTTGATCCAGATGCAGACTGTCGGAATCCTTAGCAGGGTAATCCTATTTTTCAAAGCTTACTTGATTTTCGAATATTGCAATCTATATATTTATTTATTTGGCTTGCTTAGGGACATACCATTTAATTTGAAGGGAGGAGGGAGGGGCCTTGGTTTTTTGTTTTGGTCAGAAAATTTTTTTGAAGGCGTCGCGACAATATTTTTTTTTCATTATTAGCATTATTTGATATAGCAGAAATCCTTCTTCAGAATATTTTTTTCTTACCTTCTGCTTACAAAATATTTTTTTCATCAAAAATCCTTTTCCACATATTTTTTAGGAAAAAACCAAGGCCCCCTCCCTGCAAGTTAAATGGTCGGTCCTTTAATACTAAAACCAGTATCAATGAATAATTGTTTTAAGCCAATAGCGTTTTATTGGGTAATTGCATTTCTAGTTTCTCAATCTCGCAGCAGTCTCGCAGCGGACATTATAACAATATCAAGCAACCGGAATTCCGCGGTAATGTTTTCACCAATTAATCGTGTTTTAATTGCTTTTCAAGCGCTTTCCTGACCTTATTGTCGGATCAGATGAATGAAATAGACATTTGTGCATTAATTTACAATTAAGGAAACCTAAATCGGCATTTGCACGTGCACATATACAGGTGCTTGCTCGTTCATTCATTTCAATGAAGAGATTTATGAGGCTTTATTATTTCAAATGTACTTCCTTCCTTTAAAAATAAACATCTGGTAGCTGGGCCATTTATATTGCCATTTTCCTAAAACCGTCTATGATAATAAAACCAAGACAAATTTTGTAAATTGTGAAATATCATAAGAATACACAAAATAATGAGGGAATTAGTCATTGAAATCGTCTGACTTCTCTTTATTGATCAATGAGTGCATGCAGTAAATCTCCAACTTAAGGAAATATCCTTCTTTTATATCATTTTCCTTTTCCCTTCAAATAACAAAACTACAAATCGAATAAAATTAGATTGCATTTATATTAGATTGAAATGCAATGGCAATCATACAATCGAGTTAATAACTTAAAATCTAAGATCAAATTTATCATTTTGTATTATGACCATAACTGCAGGATGGTATAAAATATATATTATACAATTTATACTAAATTAGTTCATATCTTGGTTTGCTAATGAACCAGGAACCAATATAGTCCCAGACTGAACAGCCAAGCTCGGAAAGTTCTTCACCGACGTGACTGATTGTCCTGCAAATCATTGTTTAAGAAAGGCACGCATTTCCATTTAAGATGTAATTTAAATGATCATTTTATATTTATTTAATTTTATGCAGCAATGCAGGAAAGAAACTCAATAAAATCAGTACTTTAATTTATTCAATGCATATGGCGATGTGAGATAAAATGTTTCCGGGGTGCAGCTTATTCAGGTTAGTGTTCCATTTGTGTCGTGCGTGTCTTTGAAAGAAGGCGTACATTAAGTGTTTATAGTAATGTTCCAGCTAGAGGAGTTCCGAAGTTACTCATTCGTTTATTTCATCTGTCTGCCTATCTAGGACAAAAAATTTGCTTTCTGTATTTTTCAATAAGAATATTTCTCTTCTTGTCGCAGTATGGGGAATGGTCGGTTTTTGTACAAATTAAAGGTTTATGATTTCATTTTTTTTACCACAATTAAGATATAGAACTCGATACATGTACTTTTCCTGAAAACAGATAGTACATTTCATTTGAAATTGATCGTGCATATACCTGATCCGGTGTTATCGGGTTTGAATATCAATGAACACGTAAAAGTAAAATTCTTTACTGTTAATATTACATTGACCCTTTAGTGTCTGATGTTGCAGTAACCTTATCGTTCATTTTAAAACTTAAACATATTTTAATAACTTTGTAATGTGTATTTAATACATTTTCTATACGGTTGAGAGAATGGCGACATAGGATCGGGGTACGGTCAAACACCGATGTATCTTTCTTTACACTAGTGTGGACGCAAAATGATTTCTGAATTAGGCACGAACAGTACCTTAATTTAACTTGAACGTGCCTTTACTTGCCTTTTTTATTACCTTTTGAAAATAATTTTTTACATTTTATCAGTTGTTGACCCATATTTCCTGTGGTTAGGACATTAATTTTATTATCATCAACGTGATTTCTTTTATCCTTTAAAATGGCTTTTTAAATCCATGACATAAGAATTTAATTTAAAAAAACTTATTAAACTTATTTTTTTTTAATTATTAAGTGCAACGTTAAAGACAACCACTGTACATTAAACTGTCCCCTGTTTTTCCTCCTCCGCCCTCTTCCTCGATTTGTTGTTTAAAGAGCAATATAATGCTGCATATACTTAAAACACATTGTTAAAATCAAAGGTAACAAAAAAAATAATAAAATATATTTGTATAAAATATTAAACTGCAAAATCGACGTGTTTTGTTAGCAGTCAAAATGTGTTTACATTCTTCAGAATGAAACAAACATATTGAAATTTATGGAACTAAAGCGTGACATATTGTGATTGTAAACATGTCAACATTCCGCGAGTGTTGTACATTTCGATCAATATCAGTAGCATATGTAAAAAGTATTTGTCAATTTCATTATTTTTAATCCGTTTACTTCGCAAGTTTTACTAGTAGGGAGCGAATGGTAACCCTTGGCTAGCGAAGACGTTGATCCGCATGTGTGACAGCACAAAACAAAATTCAATGTAAAAAGAATTTTATTACACAGGAATACTGTCCTTGTCTAATGAAGCCAGCCCCTCCTTTCCTGGAAATGTGGCCTTGGTGGCTTCATTTGAGTTGGATACTTTAGGGAAAACCATAATAATATTTTATTGCATTAGACCGTTTTAGTATTAAGGAAGGGATGTTCTACTAATAATTAAATTATAACAATTTTCACGTCCTGAATATAACAGAAATATTGCTTACTGGACATAAAACAGCAATCAATCAATTAATCAATCAATATGATATGGCCTGTTGATGGTATGGTGTCCCCTGATCAAAGAAGCTTATTAAGAGTTGTACTATAGTATTAGAAATTCCAGGCACCTTTTGCCGAAAACCGAAAAGTATGTGTTCTTTCTATACAACATCTAGAAATAAAGAGATTTCGCTACTTCAAAAACATTAAGACAATAAAATTGACAGAACATGGAAAGGAACGTCTGTTCCCCATAAAATAACAAAATAACATAAACATGGACGTCTCATAAAGCGATTTAATGGCGTGTTAATGAGTAGATTGTATACAAAATACTGTTTCTCTTTAACGAGCTATAAACATTCTGTTCCGTATTATTATTTTGAAGCCTTTAATTTGCAGCTTTCATAGATTTATTTACGTGTTTCCGTGTTATTGTACTGGGTAATTGTTTATCGCGTTGTATATTGCCGCTGGCACGATGTCTGTTTTGGAGTGTTTCTAATTAAAATTTTAAATATTTTGCTGAAAATCCAATCTTATAGTTCTTGAAGCATATCTTTTACATTGTAATTCTTGATTGTGCTTCAGATTTGAACTCGTTGTCCGATAAGCATCCAACCAATTTTTTAACTGTGGACGGGAAGGGGCGTTTAAAAATCTTTTGTTTCTTGTCACTCCTTAACTGATTAGTTTTTGGCATCACTTAGCATTCGTTGTTATCGCCGTTGTCAGTTCACATAGTCGTCTTCTTTTCTGAAATCTCATGAACAAATTTTAATAAAACTTGGCAGGAATGATATTCAGCATTTTTCAGCTATATCATAGCGTTCAGTTTTATTGGGGGGAAGTAGACTTGCCACAAGTCCATTTGAATTTGCTATTAGAGAGATACACCTTCATTATCAACATTTCCTATACTATCAGCTTCTATACAAAGTGGATACACAAGTGGATAGTATAAGAAATGTTGAAATCTATATCTCTAATAGTAAAAAAAAAAATTTCAAAGGGACTTGTGGCAAGTCTAGGGGAGGAAGCCGAAGTACACGGTGCAAACCCCTTACATTCCTTAGGAAAACTTGAATTCCCGGGAGTCTGGCAAATGGCAATAGGGTAGCTTGGAAAACTAATAAAACTTAATGTCAAATATTTATTTATACCTAAACATTTTTTTCATAGTTCGATTCGTAGTCTTTCCTAGTATCGTCGTCACGAAGTCTGTAATCAGGTGTGCTGGAGTCGAGACCCTAAGCAAACAAATTGTGTCATGTATGCCGATCTCATCGTCAAAATCATTATTTGTGGGAAATCGATAGAAATTTCTTCTGATTTACATGTGCAATATTTACATGGAATGTTTACATAGCCGATCCAGCCTTGCTTTTATGTGATAATGTAATGATATTTCATTAGGAGTTGTCATAAACGAAAACAATTAATTAAAATATGTGATGATACCGGAGAAATGTATTGGCCCCCGTAATGATAAGTAAACACCTTCATAGGTTTATCGTATATTATATTCTATTGCTGCACGTGTTACATTCGCATTTATTTTTCTCAAATAAATATTTTACGTTCCACTGCAAGATTCATCGGTTTTCTTCGTCTCGAAGTTCTTTTAAAGTTAAGAACGTTCTTTGCTTTATTTGGAATTTTGAAATGTTGGATAGCAGGGTTATTTTGTATAATACATTTAAATGTACTTATATGCAATTAATCAAACGCGTTTAAGACGTATATATACGTAAAATGTTTACCCCGCCAAAAATTATAAAGAGAAACTACTCCCCCAGAAAATAATATATCCACCTTGAAATGCGTCTATCCTTTAAACAATATGATAGCATGCTTTAATGAAATATATTTCTGGATAAATGGGATGTTCCTCCTAATCCATTGATTGTTGTTGACAGTTCGGCAATTATCGGCATTTTTCGGTCAATTACACACTAATTAAATAATCTTCATTCCACTCGGTTCTGCGATGTCTGGTTCAACATAATTTTAGGCTTTCTTCGTAAACAATTTATAAGATTCGCGCAAGTTTTATGAATTGTCGCATTTCACAAACAGTATCGAAGACCGAAAAATTCCAAATTTCTCCAAAATGCCAAAATGGTAACATTTAGTACTGAACTATCCAATATCTGCACGAGGTTTAGAGCTGAGTGATCAAATAAGAAATATGTTTATTCTAAGGTTGGAATGTTAATATCTTTCAAACAAATTATAGTCTACCTGGATTTTTACAGATCTAAAGGCTTTGGATGGAGGTTTATCTAGTTGTAATGAAAACTTATTGAAATTTTCCAATAAAATATTTAAATTTGTCTTTAAATAAATAAATGTTCATAATTTTAACATAAATGCACGTTCTCCTTTATATAAACTTTAAACGAGGTTCAAGTCTGTGTTGTTAAATAACAATTTATCAGCAAAATTCAATATTCCTATAAAAAGTTTGGACTTTTTTCCGTGATAACGTGTTGATGTAATCTGTGGATTTGTAGGCTTTTGTGTATATTGAAGAAAATTGAGCTTTCTTAACTACACGTGAATATAATATTTCGGTTCACCTGGTAATAGTTTTTATCGACAGTTCAACGCGTATTTAAGCTAGCTAGTCAATTTCAATGCGAGTAATAACCGCCAAGTTAAAGTGTGACTAACACAAGCTTCTATTGTTCAGGGTGAACACAACGTTTGATTTCAACCTATTTGACGCTTGATTGTCAATGAGCGTGTGCTACGTGTTAATTATAAAATCAGGTCAAAGTTGGGACAGAAAGGAAGAGTTTACATTAATTGAGGTGTTATCAGTTTTAATGATCGGGATTTACTGATTATAGAATCAACAAAGTGTAATTGTTTTCATTATTGATCACACGTTTTCATAAAGATGGTATGTAAACATTATTAACTTTTCACGAGAACATTTTCAGTGCTAATTTATTTATTTTGTATTTTTATATAAAAACCTTTTTCTGTTTACCGTGTTCAATACACAAAGTGGTAAAATAGATACTTTCACAATAAATGCCTCACAAAATCTTGCATGTATAATCCATGCACCGTATATCTTTTTGACCATTCGAAAATGTGTTGTTAGTTAATAATTTTCACTGGTCGATCTTCCCCACGGCATGTAATTTGCCATTTAAATACACTGGACCTAATTAGTGTTATTATCCTAACAGGGATACTAGGATTTGTATAATTACACACGGGTATATAAATCTTAGCATGTTAATAGCTTTACAGAACGGGAAACCAGGGTCCATTTTGAAAATTATAAAGGCTTAGCTAGTTTAGTTCACTCTTAATTTTAAGGAATCAGGTGAGATAGAGGCACGTGGGTGGTGGGTGGAGAATGTATTAGACTCATCATAGCCTTGAATACTGACAACTGATAGATTTAAACGAAATAATTGCACATTTTCACGAATTATTTCGTTATTATCTTCATTCATTAAAAGTATGAAAAGATTAAAGAATTCAAAGGGACTATATTGCCATGGCAACAATTTTGTATTCAATCATCCCTGTAAATAACCTTTGTAACGCTTTTTCTTTCTAATATTTAAACACGTTCGGTTTGTTGTAAAAACAGTTTCCGTGTTTACGCCATTCAAATCACAATTGGTAAAACCCCTTTGAAGTGTTAGTGGACCATCTGTGATGTAGACCGATGGCCAGCACTACTCACATGTCCATCACGAACCGTGCACTCTCATCTACTTCACAGAATTTGATAAGAAGGGCGAATTTTCTAAGACATCTGATTGGCAACTTGAGACGTGACATTAGCGAACCACCGACATATCGATATGAATTGAGTGTAACATTCCGAGATATTATTACATTTCATTTCATTCTTTATTTACACAGAAAGCTTCCGAGTAATTAAGCCGGAAATTGGTTTATCCGTGTAATAACACAAATAATCAGCCGGGAGCAACTCCATTGTCAGTTTGGGGAGACTGTTATTTCTCTAAATGTCGGCTATGTTTCTTTTCCGTCTGTTCCTGTGTGAAGCAGAAATAATAAAACAGATTATTTAAATAAATCGACCGCCATCTTGATGCTATTCGGATCATTGTTCGAATTTTAGTGATAGCATCACACGATTATATACTGTTTGATAGCCCGTCCAATAATTGATTCATTTGATAATTGAGCTAGCTGCCTTTTATTAGCCTCTTTGGATTCGGCAATACAGAGATCAATAATTTCTCAATTATTTTGTGCGTGTGTTCTACAACATAAACAGATCCATGGTTAATTTCTTTACTGTAAGTACGACGAATTATCTTTGTTTTGGGGATCGATATTTTTTACAATATATTTAATTTCAATCCTGGTGTCAATTGACGAGTTGTCCTTTTGGGTATCTGTGTCATTTGGTTTTCATAGAAGCAGTTGTGTGGATATCCTCGTATATCAATATCATATATAGTTTTTTTCAAGGGAAAGGGGAAAGGGGGGGGGGGTGGAGTTATCAGAAGCAAATGTTAATCCCTGTTTCGGTATAGACAAGACTTTTTTTTATAAAACTTATTTTGAACTTCTTTCTTTTTTCGTTTCTATTGTTGATTGTTTTTCCCGTTTAAATGTTTTACTTCGTTTTAATACTGATATGTTATGGGTGAATAAATGTTTAAGTAATATTGGAAACGGCTCGGTCATGATGAAAAGCGAGGTCCTTGTATTTTGTGTTAGATATTGAATCTGTGTCAAATTGTTTTTATATTTTCATGGTGTACTACAGTGACACAACGTCTTTGTAGTTACTAAGTAAAATTGAAACCTTCGATGTCAATCAAAGCAGCGTGGTCTTAAAAAACGACAGGTTTTTCAAAAAACGGCCCCACCATTAAAATTTATAGATGAGCGATATACGCCAACTTTGGCAAATTTTAAAATAAAAACAATATATAAAAGGTTTATATTACCATTGTGGTCCACAGGTACTCGTGTATAGGAGCCTCCCTTTTGTATTTTCTTGAAAAAATTTCTTTTAAATGTCTAAAATCATATTCTGCCCTTAGAACGAATAATCGTACCCTCGATTTTTTTTTTTGCGTTAATCCGACAAATCACAAAACTAACATCGGATTATAACGGCAGTAAAATGTAATTCTGCCTTTTGCTTTATTCATTTGTAACGAAATAATAATAGTTTTCACAAAAATACCTAATTTGTCAAAAACTTTGTATTCTTGTGAAAATTGTTATTATTTACTTTTATATGAATTTAACAAAGAGCAGAATATAATTTAAGATTTACAAGAGAATACAAAAGGGGGAGGGGTCCTATCCACGAGTACCTGTGTTATGGTCGTTTGGTCTGTGGAATAGACGTAGGAAGTCCGAGAATACTCTGCCGTCCAACGCTTTTTTTAGAGTCCCACGCAAAAAAAGCTTTGGTCAGACGGCAGAGGATTCTAGGACTAGTAAGTAGGGTGTTCCATTATTAATTAATTTAAATTTAATTGCTCAGTACATCTGCTAAGTAAAATGATTATGCATGTTAATTTCATTCGTAATACATTTTAATTTTCAGTTCAGAACCTCCTAGCTTATTAGGAAAAGACAATTCTCTCTTGTTTAACTTACACAACGCTGAAATGAAATTAACGTTGAAACCCTTCTTAAATGTATCTATTTTTTCATCATTTCTTTTCATTACATGTTGTTAAAGTGCAATAAAAAATTCCTAGTGTTACATAGTTACAGGTAAAATGAATAGATGAAATTTATGATTGTGTATTTCCTCTGCGTAAACCATAGAAATGCACGTTTCTGCTATTAATGCATGGTAAGTGTTGACTAACATTGTTGAAATGCTTCGATAAACCCAAAAGAAAGGTGATACTTTAGAACTTGATTAAACTTAAAATTGTGTACTATTTACTTTAAATTTTATGTGTTGCCAAGATTTGATGGTTCGTTAAACACATTGAAATGCACACCTCACAAATGTTTATTTTGTACATCTGATCACGTGGGACGGAAAAATGATAAAATCACGTGATAAATTTAAATTATTTTAAAAAGTTGACCTGCAACTGATTTAATTCACTGTTCACAGACTTTTCACCTGGATAACGACACACATAGATCATAAATATACTATATGTAGATTATTCCGGGTTTAGTCCAAACGTATCAAATATTATTACCTTTGTCGAAAGAATGTTTGTATTTAAAAAAAAATTAAGAAGTTAAAAGTATGTTGCAACATGTTAACAGAAGAAAACCTCGTTGATTCTTGTTCAAAATCAGTTTTGCTAAATGTTGAAGAAGCATGACTTAACTTGTGGCCTCGTTTGTCACAACTGTTTATTACAGAAATAAATTATAAAACATCAAATAAGTAATTCTAACATAATGGAGTCGGACAGATGTTTGCTACATAAAATATCGTTAGGCATGTAGAAGCTTTGCAAGTCGGTCGTAAAACTGTAAAATTAACGATAATCTACATTCGACGGACGCCGACGTCATTTAAATATAATGTTCCACAATGCACTTTTAGTACTTATTTAATTTTAGAAATGAAAAGATAAGTTTAAATAGATACACGGATGAAATAACTAACGTGCAGACACTTTTTGTATCGTTACATGAAAAATAGGTAATAGGAGCATTCTTCCATGGCAGATGTTTTTAGCTCACGTTCGCTCTCTCATTCCCCCTGACATTACTGGTATAGTGTCGCCGTCTGGCGTGTGACCTGTACACGTACACATCTGCCTACTCTTTCGTCTCGATTCGTTAGATCCGAAAGTGATATGTAGTTATGTGACATCACAGATAATGCTGGAGCCAACAAGGACTCGGAAACCGACAGTACAGGGAACGCTGTAAGTTCATGATTTCACCCCATTCTTATCCCTTTTTGACAGCAAGCGGAAAACAGCATAAATTAGGACAACAAAAAAACCCTAATTGCACGAAAAGATTAGTCTCCCTTGTCTGAAATGTATAAAGAGTTGTCTTTCTTTGGTAGTACTGTATTGCATATTTTGAATGGGGATATTTGCGGAACCAAATTTTTTTTAAAAGGCCATAAGCTATTTATCTGATATTTCGGACCAACCCATGGCATGGTCTGCGAAATCACGAGAATAGCTAAAGGGCATAAAAAGCCACTGTTCCGCAGCTGTATGTTTATTTTTTAAATAAAAACGAATATTTATGTGCAATAAAAAGGACTTTGAAATTTGACTACTTACTTTATTTAACTGTATGCATCACAGGATTATGTGTTAAAATAAAAAAAAGCTAAAAATTGCTATACAAACACCACAGCCCCCATTCCCCGAAATGTGTTTAGACAGACTAAAGTCTGTATACGATTAAAAAATGAATTATTTTCTACTACAGAAAATAATAATATCGCCTAAAAACTCGGAATACTAATATTTATTACAATTGATCGCTAAAATACTAATATTTATTACAATTTATTAAACTTCAAAGCAGAACTATTAAGGAGGAGAGATAACTCCAGAATGAACTTCTGAAAATGCTCTGATAGAGATGTTTCACGGTATTTTTTTAACAAGAAAATTAGGCATATATAGATACACGTATAAAACTTTAAATATTACTTGTTACGGGAAAAATATAGAATGTCAAACTATTATTTTGTTAAATGGAAAGCGTTTAGCATGCACTGGTACTTCTGCTATTTATGCGGTATGCAGTTAATTATGAGATAAAAAAATAAAAGAGAAAACTCACCAAACATAATAGACTTTTATCTTCATTCAATAAAATCTGCAGATCTCGAATGGTGAATTAGATCTATCTTCTTGTTTGTAAAGTTTCATTTTCTCCATCTTGCAATCGACGGGGGTTAAAGGTGGGCGTCGACCTAGTTTTCCACGCTGTCAAATTTGCTTTTCTGACAATCAGTAAAAATAATATTAGTAATCTAGACGAAGTTTTAAAGTGAAATTCAAAACTGAGAGACATTAAACTATGATCAGATTTTGTCTCTGATTTCTAATTTTTTATTTAAATAAGGTACAATAAAATTATCACAGCCTACTTAGTAATATATAAAAATGAAAACTGAAGCTGTTTAATGATAGCCATACCTATCTATCTAATGGCAGTGTAAATAGCAGGTAATTTCATTATGTTTATCTATCTTATTTCTGTCACTTCGTATATCTTCACCTGTTATTTTACAGTTGACCCTATCAGGACGTTGTACGGACGTTGTTTGTGTTGATTCGAGTTATCTTTCTTTGTACAGTTTGCAAGGCTGATTTACTTCATTGTAGAATGAATAATTTCCAGTTATTCAGAACTAATACTTTCTAAAAACAAATTAATGACTGTGCAACACTATGAAGAATATGTTAGTTTTTATGTGCAAATATTTTTAGTGTATTGTATTTTTTTAACATTTGATGCTATTTTGTATAAATATCACAGAATTTCTATTTGTTTTATTTTAAAAAAAATTTTTGTTACTATGAAATCTGATACAATTCAGAAGTTTTTAGGTATAATTATTCAAATTAGTATAATAAACCTGTCAACCTGTGAAACTAAAGATGGTATAAAAACGAATATATTTTATGTGAAGATTTTGTTGGGTAATTTGATTAAGCCATAAAAGATGATTAAAAACCTAACCTTACATATATATTTGCTAAGTTGAGATTGTTTATAAAAAATAGTTCGGCTGCCTTACTTACGATAATCCCATCTTTTCGTTATGTGCTTAAGACTTGTATACCGATGATGCATTTTCAACCTGGCGGGTTCATACATATTTCAAATTATTCTGTAAATAGGGGATGTGTTCCTTCAGAAGATTGAAACATAATCCGCGTCTGCAGTAGTCTAATTAAGAGTAATTTCAAGCGATTTATTTTGTTGTATCAATCTTTACTAAATTAGGTCATGCATTGCACTATGTCGTCATAATGTTTCTTTATAAAAGTGACTTGACTTGGGGAGTTTTTTACGTCATACACCGACAACTTAATGCCCTTGGTCGGACGTGTTTTATAGAAGGGGCTTTATATAATGCCGTAAAAGTTGTGTCCAATCCCAGAGAGCTTTATATAATTCCGTAAAAACTTGTTTCCTATCCCATTGCTTATTTGCAATTCTATGGGTTAGACTAATTGAAACAATATTATGTTTTTTTACGAAGAATATGATCGAGAAAACAATTATCTAGCTTATTTTTTCGCGTTTTATTTTACAGAATATTTATATTACATGTATAATGTAAAACTAGCTTTGAAAAAAATTCGCAATTCCATGGAAACCTATATGTAATATTGAAATAATTTACTGGGAGAATTCACTTATCGGAGTCGAGTTTTATTGAAATTACAGAGATGACTATATAATAATAAAAGAGACAGTGAGTGCCTTTAATATAAATAATTGAAGAAAAGCTAAACCAGCGTTATGTGTACTGATTGGCTTTGTAACGAAGAAATATGTTTGTGACTAATTGACATATACTAATGGAAAAGGAATAAAATTTCCATCGATTGCATATTACAACTTACAAAAAGAGCATCATATCAGAGTGACCTCCCTTTCGCTTATCGTTAAAATATGATTTCGAATAAATATAGAATACTGAATAGCACTTAAAAAGACGTGTGTAAATAAACATTTCGAAGAAGTATCAAAGTCCTACTTGAAACCCTTGTTTATTGATTATACATGAATAATTTTTTAATTGAAGCTGAATTGAAATATATTACAATGCTAAAACAAAACAGAACTGCTTTCAGCATCGCGGCTAGATTACGCATCATTTTTGACATAAACCAATATTTTGAATGTATTCACAAGCTGGTTTTGTTTTTAATAATTCAACAGCTAATAATATTTTTTTAATAAAGTACTATGTTTATCGGAATATTGACATGAGATTTTTAAAAAGAAAACAATAGAACAAACAGGAATACTTCAATTTCGGAGATAGTTTTGACTTAGGTGATTGTTACAATTGAAATTAATGTCATATTCAACAGCTTTATGGAGATGAAAACCTGAGTATCCGGAGAAAACCCTCGACCTTCGAAAGGAAACTCTGGCAATCCTTAGATAGGAGTCAAACACACCATGCCGGCAGTGTTTTCGACAGTGTCATAATAAAACGGTAAAGGCCGAATATCATCTACGTGTACTTAAAGTTGTATAAAATATTCACTACTATTGTTTTGTCTAACATCTTTTTTCATTGATACTTTTATCTAAAAATTCTTAAATTCTTCCGATATATCAATTTAACAAAGAAAGTCCGAATAATGCACAATGTTCTTCTAACAGACATTAATTGTTCAGTTGTGAATTCGAATGGGCGGTGATTAGGTCATTTTAAACAGACCAAAATGAAACAATTTGCATATAATTATGTACACAAGTCAGAAATTAATACGACACTGTAATGTGTTTTTTAAAGTTTGAAAACACGCATAAAGTTTATAAATGGTAACTTTTAACAAATAAAATAGATTTAAATTTCAGTACAAAATAGCCGAAGTAATTGTTTAGTTTTATAGGACTGTGAAATCAAAACGATTTTAAAAGGATTTTTTGGTAAACACAGAAAATAGTAAATAGTCAAGGTCAGCGATATTTTACAGATATAGCGCCCTCTGAATAGCAATTTAAATTCAGACTCGTTTTACAACAAAATCTGGAAAAATCTGCATTAAATTAGATAAAAAACAAATGTTTCAAACTCGTATTCATGCGGTATTACCATTTCATTGTAAACCATGCTGTGCCGAGTTGTTTAATTATGTATTAGCGATGAAAGCCGTTTAGTGTGTTCATCCAACATTTTAATGACCACTAGAAAAGCTCGAGTGGATGTGTATTAGCGTGTAATGAGAGTAACGACCGATTTTCATGTTTAATAGAAGTAGATAAAGAAATTATCAATAATTCCCGGAGTATTGAAAACTATTTCGATGCATTTTCCAGTTAATGATTTTTAGGAGTTATTATCCAGTTAGCGTTATTATCTTAAATGCCGGGACTTTAGAGAAAGGAGAAATGATCAGTTGTTTATTATTTTTTTGTTTGTTTCACTGATTAAATCGGTAAATTATCAGGTATTTACGTTCGTTAATTTACTTTGATGTTAGTTATCAGTTATTTATACCTAGACGTAAAATTGATGCATTTTTGCGATAATTGATTTGATAATTTCTGTAAGTGTTAAGAGTTAGCAGCTGAAACTTGTATCAGCCGTGTGTGTTTGTTTACTTGACGAGCTGTGTGTCGAAACAACTGTTAAAGATCTTGTAAAGTGGTGGCAAGTTTTGAGTTCACATCGTTCGTGCACCGTTCAAGATCTGTTTAATGTTTTAAGTAAAATCTGGATCATTCTAACAAGAGATTATATAAAAGCGTATGTGTTAATTTTGTATACCTGTTTAACTATCGATGTCGGAACTTTAAACCCAAAAGTTCACCGTAGTCTATTCTAGGATACATGTGTGTAAAAGAACTTTGTCACAATTTAATTTTGACTGTCAGTGTCATTTAAACTGTTAACATTTGCGGAGTGAAAAAGTATTCTGGGTATACAACAAACTTTTCGAAATGTCAGTAGTGAAATTTACCACAATGTTTCGGGAGTATCTCATTCCATACATATGAACAGCTATAAATAAGTTGTTTATTTCAAAAGTTGTAAAAGGATACTTATGGACTGTTTTTTAAAGGGTTTCTGACTTTATAGTTTGAAGGACGGGAAAAGATAACTCCCCTTGTAGATGATATACAACGCGATAACCTAAAGTGTTGTCTTACAGCCTCAACTCGTAAAATTTTGAAAGAACTTCTCGTTTTTCATTTTCCGCCATCTTGAAAATCAATACGGACTGACACTGTATGCAACAGATACTGGTTACGAATTTGATACAAAACTATCGGATGTACAAATAATTTTGTGTGTGTGTGTTGTTCTTCCTTTTTTACCCCCCGCTAAGATGCTTGGTAGTGGTTGTACAAGCTTAGGGTGCAATAATCCGGACGATTCCATACCGGTATGTATCTGTTTTTATATTATTTCAATGATTTAAGAATTAATCGCCTTAACGGTATTCTTATCATAGAAGTGCCTTGGTTTAATAACCATTATTTATTTCCGAGATCAGGTGTTTTGTGTTCCATTACAAGCAAAATATCGACCGACTTTGTTAATTATTTTCACAAGTATGAAGAAAAGATGGTAGCTAATAAGGTCTGAGAAAAAAATAAGTGCATTTCTCTCAATTAGCTAGAAAACCCAACATTTTGTGTTAATGAAGATGTGATTTCTTGCTGCCGAGATTACACAGCCATAGTATAACTTGTTTTTACTGCAAGGAAAGAAAAATCTATGAAATTGACTTTCTTCGCTGTGATGCAAAGTTGTTTCAATGTAACGCAGATCGATGGGGGAATACGCAGTGATCAATGAGTCTACGCTGGATTCTGGCAATTTATTTTATCGCTAAAGAATGGCAGGAAATACGCTTTGTAAATAATACTTATACAATTTTGTGATGTTTACATAATTGGGAGTTATGTGCAGTGGTTTTCAATGACAACTCTTAAAAACACAAATTGGGCAGATTTATATAAGAAAATGCAATAACTCTGAAGAATTTATAGATAAAAGTTTATTTTAAGATAAAATGTGTATTCCACATTGTATCTTGTATGTTTCAGAGTACATTATCTTCCGGTAAAGAGGATAAAGCACACTCTTATGACGTCACATCCGTGAAAATGATTTACGAATTTACATTTGTAATGAACAACTTAAGTGATGATATTTTATAAAATTCAGTTATTTTCTTGTTTGTGAATATTTAATTACTGAACAACGTGAAAACAAAATACGTATTTTTTCTTCGCTTGTTACACACGTTTAACTGAATGGAAATTAAATATTAGAAAACGTCAAAATAATAAAATGGCGTTTTCGAATTGTGGTACCATAGACTGTTCAAACCCTGCTATGACAGTAAGTATTTTACAGACATTTTATTTGTGGATCCGTGTCGCATTAATTTACAGTCGTTTTAAAAATATTTTAATTTTAGAATTTTTGGTTTTACCTTTCAAATTTGTTGTTTCATTTCATGTTATTGTCAAAAATAAACACGTGCTTATTTCGTTCATGTTTTTATGTGAAAAAAAAACATTTTTTTAAAGAGTTTTCCTCACAATAACTTATGTTATTCGCATGTTTAAAAACGAACTTTGAAACAAATAAGTAGTCGCGAAAATGCATGAATCATTTCCAAAATATATTGTACCCCCACCACGATGTGACATTTTGAACAACAGTCACAGGACCAATTTAGAAATTTACATGTTATATTTATGCCCTTTTTCAAAACAATTTGCTTCAATTTACCACGGTTCGGTCGTATGAATAATTAATGTTAAGCAATTAATGTTTGTATTGACAAGTAACAGAACGTAACGGAACATGAAATAGATTTCCTATAAACTGAAAAGATACCATTCCCATGGTGCATGCGCATATCAATGACAGTCCTAATTCGGAAATAAAGATAGTTCTCCCCGGAGTTTTCTTTCTTGTCACAATGTATTTGTGACATTTTCTCCTAATTTAATTGAGATACGTGGACGTTTCTGTATAACTGTATTATAATTACAATAAAAGTATTCCCTCGAAACTTCCATTAAAATAAATTGAATCCAGTTGAGTACTTGTATCTGACAATTCCAATTTCTCCGGAGATTTAACAAATTAGTGTATTTTACTTGTATTCAAAATTGACAGAGTAAGTTCCATCGACCATTTTTTTGGGGGGGGGGACGTGTATGTTGACCAAAAGGATCGACACTGTGACAACACGAGTATTTACCGCATTACGCCTAAATTAAAATATTGTTTGTTTGCTGTTTTTTGACAAAACATATAAAATCAGCCCGACTGACAAATAGCTTCTAATTTTGAATTATTTATTTTAATAGTTCGATTGTTATCTGAAACGGGTTTCTCATTTGGTTTGTAAATCAAGATCAATTACATGCTTTAATTTCTCTGTTTTTTTTTCTTTCTCATCAAACATTTATGTGACAATTTTACACAGAAACAGCTGGACGACTGTTTTCATGTTCGTACATTTATCCACGTACATACCTCTTCATGACATTGTGGTCAGAACGGGATAAAAATAGAATTGTTTTGTAACACAGAACGGAATATTAAAAATATTTTAGCCAAATGTTTTGTTTTAACCTCAACATCGTGGATTGCTGTCGACAGCCTTTTATTTATGAAATATCATACACTTCAAACATAATTTAGAAATTTCCAGAAATGCCCAAAATAGTTCCATTTTTCAAACGTCTTTTATGCAAGGAGTTATTTGGATGTGTGTTAAGGATAATGCTTGTTTTTCACATTTCGCAATTTGTCTCTGGAGTTGTGTATTGTATAGTCGAAGCTTCGTCCTTTGTTATTCTTTGAAGTTACGTTGAAAAACCTCGTTACGAAATATTTGCTTTTGGCGGCTTTCAAAGTTCGTTCTAAGGTTCCGTGATATGTTTTATATTGGCAAATATACATTATTTAGTCCCCAAGCTATCCATCCAAATCAATACCGTACTTTTTAATATCAATTTAGACTAACATGATCAGTTTAATTACGGGAATCGCTTCTTTCATCTGTTTTTTTCTTGCCTCCATTTTAGATGATGAATTCAGCATTGATCTTTTACTGTTATGCCAAAAAGAGGCTCAAAACAGGATTGGATGCTAATTTACAAAAATCGTTGGTCTTTAGGCAAAATTTACAACGACGTTGACACATATATTTACACCAAAATACCCCATAGTTAAGAAATATAAGCTAACATGAAAAGTATTTTTCTAAGCTGGAAAATTCCAAAATTTCAGAAATCCTTTATCTAGAATTGTGTATTCCAATCAGGAACGAGACTTCCAATCTGACATGCATTAAGTAATGATGTATTGTCCTTTTTGTTGCGTTTTATTGCAAGATAATTCTGTAGCTTTCTCTCGGAGGATTAACTTATGATTGATTTTTTCAATATAAGGGATTTTCCTAATTTGATGTTAGTATTTTAAAACGTTGAGTTACTTAAGTATAAAGCTATTAAATGCGCGTGTTCATCAAATTGTTAAATTCACGTGTGTAAAATAAACGTTTAAACATGAACACGTTGGATTTTTTGCGTAATACAACACTGATCAAAAATACAAATTTGTAAAAAAAAACAACTATAGATTACATTTATGTTTTATTTACTTAGAGAGAATTGAATTTTGATAAAGGTGCGTTTTGTAGTTTCCTTGTTCGTATCATATCATTTGCAGTTCATTGAATATCTACAGAAATGCTTACATAAGGAAGATTTGGCGACTACACGTTGTAACAATACCGAAAACATTTGTGAAGAAGATTTCTTGGACAGCACAGCTGATTTCAGCTGGTTGTCACGAAAACCAAAGTATGACACAATCTTCAGACGACACCCATTGTTCAACTAACTCGACTGTTACCTTATATTACATCTTATTAAAACAGACAAGACTTTTAACACCTAAAAATTTAAGTACTAAGTGTATATAAGTGTTCAGATGGATTGTCCGTGTAATCAGTTAAATAATTTCTACTATTCTTATTTACGTTCTTTTAAACGTTTTAATGATGCAGAACAGTCTCAATGTCGTTTAGAGGTCAAGCTTCGTCAGTGAAATGTACAAGTTATATACATGTAATACGAGTATACAATAGCCCAGTATGATAAAAATTTGTGGGATAATTATCCATAATATGAGGCATTTAACAATGACACTTTATATTAAAAGTTTCATGTCGGGATTTACACACCGACAATGAATCACATATAACGTTATGTATTTATTTTGTTTTTGTTTGTTTTCTTTGTAAATGTTGGCGTCAACAAAACGCGATCACGGCAAAATGTTTATTCAGTAACTACGTATGTTTCTATGATAAATACGAAGCTTTCCGATAGCACATTTGCAGATCCTTAAGCATTATTACGATTCGTATCCACTAACCGTTCATATTAAGAAAATTCGAAGTTTATTCCGAGTCTGATAGCTTCGCATTTTATATGGTGCACTCTGTATTTTTCGATTATACATAAAAGGTACTGCGTTTGTACGCGAGGCTTATCCGCCATTAGAGAGATATCTCTCCATTAGTGGGGGTTGGCATAGGATACCCATAATCCTTTGCGTGGAAATTGACTTGGTCTCTTATATGACTCGACTACATTGGCGATGACATCACAGAACTTGTAATATATTATGTACAGTATTTTACTGAACTTGACATTGTCTCTTTAATTTTTTTTTGCTATTGAGAAAAATGTCTATGTTGATAATTCTCTTGTAGCTAAAAGGGACTTTTGGCAAATTTACTTGTAGTGTAGCATTTAACATGTATTAGTGGCATTTACATACTTGATAAACATACAATAAAAAACAATTTTTTATTAACGCTCAAAAGTATTATATAGTATACAGCTTTAAATTTTTTGATGGTACGATTATATATGTTGTCATATATTTATTTAATCCTTGTTAAATTCCTCTCAAATTTTTTTATATGCGTTTAATATTTAAAATTGAGTATATTAGATTTACAGTACAGTTAAAATTAAACGATATATTCATTTATCTATGCTCTTGTAATTTAATCTCAATTGCTACTATATACTCGAGTCAATCGTTCAATATATAATTTAGGAATATTTTCTCGAGTCAATATTTACTCTACCCGGGACTGTCAGTGTTTATTTTAGCTCGTTCTATTATGTGAAATATATTCTATTCAAAAAGTTGGAATTTAAATGTGTATCCTAAGGAACTTTTAATTAGACAATATTGATATGATTAAATATAGATGTAAAGCAAACAAATAACAGTTTAAATACACTTGTCAGTAGTCAATATTTATACAAAACTATCCTTTGAATTGAAATAATAAACATTATTTTGTCAATGAATGACTGTTGACATTGACATCCTTAGAAATGTTCATTACCGAACACTGACAAACATACATTATACCTATATACATGTCAGTGTACAAAAATATGACTGAAAAAAAACTTGTGGGTTTTCTTAAAATAGAGTGTTTATTAAAACAATCGTTGTCTCTACCGACACATCATTGATTCGGGGTCGTGGATAATTGTTAGTTGCCCTTGAATATTATTAACATACAATCCGGGTATACGCCCTTCCTGGGGAGAATACGGGTGTAAGCATTTTTTTTTAAATATATATGAGTAAATTTTGTTGTGGCATTAATTGAAATATTCAAGTCTTGTGAAAAGTTTTGAAATGAAAATTTTTGGTGCATAACAAATTATAATATTATATAATATTATCAAAATAGAGATTTGATTTGCCGTTGATATACAATTGACATATTTCAATAAGTTTCAACTCGGGTTGTTACTATCATCTCATTATTTTTTCTGTCAGCAAGTATCTATTTATTAAAAATTTACAGAAAAGTCATTATGATAACGTTCATTCTGGATTCGTATAACGGAAATATAACATCGCTTAGCCGGATGAATTTATCTAATAATATCGGAGATCAATATTTCAGATTTTGTACATTATAAGTACTTGTTAAACCTTTTATTCTAAATTATTGCGTATGTTCGAAAATGAGGTATGAATGCATTTGTTATTATTCTCTGTTTTGTTTAAAGTGCAGACGCGCACGTTTTCACCTGTTACCGAGACATCTTCAATGGGTGTACGTTTTATTCAGATAAAAGGTCTTATTTCAATTTCCGCCATTCAAATTCGATAGGAAACTTACATCGAGCTTTTAGAGTTGTCGATTACATCTGTTCTAAACAAAAATAGGTTCGCTTTACTAAAATTTAACAGAACATGAAGAATATTACATTTCCAAGATGAATTGAATTTTGTAAATTTTTTGAGTCGGAGAAATACAATAAAAAATATCTCGACCTTGTTAAAAGGAAACTCGGCGATGAATAGTAGATGACTAACTACCTTAACCACTCGGCCAGAAAAGATCGGCCCCTACACAGTATAAATGATCTTATATAGCTGAAACTTAGATGAAAGTTACGTGAACAAGCACCACCTGTTAGCGCGTAGTTTTGCCGATATTTTCGTTTTGTACATTTCTGATTGATGAAAACTACATGTTGTATATATCACTATCCTACTTAAAGAAAGAAAAACTTTCTCTTCTTGCCTTATTCGTAATGTATGCCCCTAAACAGAGGCATTATATCCTAGTATATGATGTCCTTTCCTCAATGCAATACTCAAACTTATAATTGGCTATTTTAAGACTTTAAACATCTTTCTGATTTCAGTTTGGGCCATCCATAGGAGGCGTACACTCTGCAGAATGCTCGCCGGATCTGAAGCAGTGTCTGAGTGGTAAGTCATTGCTATTTTTATCATTTCTATCCCACAATCCATTTGAGATGGAAGAACATTTATATTGTCGGTCCGCCTAAGGGCATTAGGTTGTCGCCGTAGGACTTTAAAAAATCCCCCTTCGTAACAAGTAAATTTTAGCAGTAAGAATAGAGTCGCAAGATCAGTATTGACAACATGATTAAATCATTCTAAATCATAACCTGTCGCCCTTTGTCATGTTTTTAAGTGTCCAGAGTGATTTGGGTTATTCAAACTTATTAATACCGTAGACTGGATTATTTTAGTTTCAGTTTTGTTTTGGGTTTGTTTTACAATGAAAACGCCTAAATTAAACACACGAAAATAAACCAACATATCAGAATTTAAAGGACTGTTATGACAAGACCATACAGGTTCAGAATAATACGCAATCATGTATTAAAGTTTCTCTGGTGTTTAATATATAAAATAAGAGTGACATGTTTTCTAACATTTTGGCTTCAGTTGTATAGAAAGTTTTGACCAAGACAGAAAAATCCCCCCCCCCCCCACTTGGACAATTTTTGTTTAATGAAATAAATAATCGCTCACAATTAAGTGAAACAAACCGTTGGTTTCAAAAATATATTCACCTTTGTAAAAATGTAATTTAAGTTTTATTGTAGCTGTTTCTAAATTTGTTCAAATCCTGACACGGATACATGATTTTCAGTTAGAGGGGGTGCACGAAATAGGCGATGGGTCTGGGGACCGCCTAAGACCCCCAGCGGGTCCAGAGCAGTCCCTTGGTAGGGTGCCCAGCTCTGATAGAATAGCTTCTAATGGGTCATTTTAGAGTCTTCGTACGAGTATTTTTTCCCCGACCGACGTCAATTTTTTTGCCTTTCTCTTTCTTTCTTTTTTACTTTTTTAGGGAAAGGGGCGCGCGCCGGGTGCACCTCCGCCTGAATCCGCGCCTGAAATCCATGGTTTCTTTGTAAGTAGTAAAACGAACTCTGAAATCCACAACTTGGGAAGAGGTTGCCCAACATGCTACAGTCATGTTATTCTTACAATGATTACAGCTAAACATTTAAGTACCCTGTACTTGACATAGAACAACACAACTCGCCCATCCCAAATATTATTTTTTAAACACTCAATTCGTAATTCCCGGAAGCAAATTATTTTAGAGTATTCTCTATTTTTTAACATGTTTTCATCAAAAAATTATTTTGACAAAATTCCAAACATATAATTATATAAATCTTTGAGTTATTGCTAACAGAAGTCAAAAGAATTTCATTATGAAAAGAGCAGTTAGCTAATTCCCTCTTCAATTTGAGGAAATTAGGAAATCATTATGAAGCAAAATTAGCTTTCAACTTGGGGAAAACATTGACGAACTTTCAATTTCTAATATTGGTAATCAAGAAGAGTTGAGCTTCAGGATAATACAACAATGACAACACCAAACAAGAAATCAGATAATTAAAACACATGAACTTTTTCATCTTTCTTATCTCAGAAAGAAATATTGATTCAAAATATCATTGGAAACCTCGTAGAATCCAATTAACTAGAAATTCTATATTGCGTTTTCTTCGAATTGTTGGTTAAGTTCAAGTGTCGATATTCATGGCGGTTATCATTCCGCGTGAGAAAACAGCAGACGATAGAGTTCCCGGATTAAATGTTTACAGAAGCAGAACAAAGATGCACAAGAAATATAATTTGTTACAAAATAAGACCAATCGATAGAAAACATTCATTATGTTTATGCAAATAGCAGCAACAGACGAGGACCCAATAGAATTGTATTTATACAAGATAGTTTCGCGGTGACTATTTTGTTAACCAAACCGTCGGTTAAAATGCAATTCAGTATTCTTAATTTGCCTCGTTCTTGTATAGCAAAGGTGGAGTGGTTAACAATGCAGCGCTTGAGACACAAGTCGTGTTTACTAATAGTCAGTAGTGATTGCCATTTGGAAGAACAAAATCAACACGGTTGCTATCATCACACCATCGATGTTTTGCGTAAAAAGTATTATCATTTTTCGAGTGGTTTTGAGATTGCTCATTTTACGAACATCTTCTATTATAGCTTCATCGTGAAATTTATATAATTGATAAGACAGTGTAGTTTATTAACTGAAAGAAAACAGGGGAAATGTTTTTTGTAAATTTTTAGTAAAAACATGGGAAACCAATGAAATCCTCCTCATTTTCCTTGCAAATTTAACTTCCAAGTTTTACATGGCACGAACACAGAGGAATTATTTTAAATCTCTAGGGACAAATTTTATGGTGTATTTTGTAGTATTTACAAAATGTTGCAGGAATTTAATATGGAAAAGTCTTATGGTTTCTGGTACAGGAAATCGATAAACTCGGCTATTAATCTACGTTCGGATTAGTCTTGCTACAATTCCCTTTGAATTGTTTTGTTATTACAGAGTACATCTTTATTATCAACCATTCTTTCACTGTATACGAGGTAAAGAAATGTACACAAGTGGATAGAATAGAACATTGTTATAATGAAGATGTACTGTCTAATAGCAACACTAATCAAAGGGGCATGTAGCAGGTCTACATTAGGATATTAATGTGAAACCAACTAAAATTTAGATTTAAAACCTCATATTTTTGAAATTCTACATTTGAAAAAAAACAGTATATCAAAAGGTTGCTATGACAACACTGTAAATATATTTCATTTTACTTGCTTCAAAGTTCTGCATTTAATGTGTAATTATTGTTTGAGTGTACATTTGGGAACAGTTATGACAAAGTTCAGGGTTTTGCAAGTTATATATTCATTAAGTTAAACGTTCACAATTTGTTATATTTGAAACGAGGTTCGTTGTCGAATTCTTGTTAATATGATATATCAAACATAAGTTCTCGTGGTCTAAGGTGAATTTCGAGGTTTTTTTTTAATTCGTGGATGTGTTCTGATCACTTAATAAATATTGATTGTAATTAAGAATTGTTTTTATAGATATAAAAGAATAATATATTGTTTAATGTGAAGAAAAGGAGGCAAAACACCAATGTTTTTTCTTAATGAAAGAACTGTAACTAATAACAATGTTTCTCTAAACTCCAACTTGGCCATGTATATTTTCAACATTGTGCGCATGCGTCAAGAAGTTTAAATGAATATTGAATTTTACAGGGCACGAAATGGTAAGATGCTCAGGAAACGAAGTCAAATATTTTTGTCAACAGTGCAGTGATCTGTCCTTCCAACCAAATGTTAACAGACACGGAGACAGGTGCCGACTCAGGTATGAGAACTTTTGATCCGGTTGATGGAATTATCATAACTATTATCATTGTAGTCATATTAAATTTTGATAAGTGGTATACATTTCTTAAATGTATCAAAAATAAAGTAAATAATTAAAATTTTTTAGAATAAAAAAACGCGAAGCAGACACATTAGCGTCGACATAGTAAACACCTCCTGCCTTGCTACAAAGCAATTCGTTCGAATTCGTTTAAATCCGGCAATGTCGGCTTTAACGTTCTCAGCTTTTTTCGCTTATCTTCGGAAATCGACTGAACAGCACTGGCTTTATCAGCGGTACACTAAGGTTAATAAATTGAGCGCTTGTTTACAGTCGGGTCCTTTAAGCAAGAATTACCTCCCTTCAAAGTTTGATTTTATACCTCAAATATTGTGTACTCAAACTATTATGGACTCCTCAAGTTTTCATGTGGTGTTGTCTGATTAGTATAGAGCAGGAGCCACTGAGAGGTATAAAATAGTCAAATATTCTCTTGGGGATGTAAAAAGTATAACTATCACAATCGGTCGTTATTATATCATTTGATAAGGGAACTCTGTATAAAACAAATGTATCATATGAATCGTTTTTTCTCTTCCTGCTATTTTTAGATATCATAACCGTAATTAAATAGGATTGTATATTTTTTAGGAAATCCTGTGAGAAGCCTTTTATGATGTATTCTGATTACGGCAGTACAACACGTGACGCCATTTGCAAATGTCTGCCTGGCTACCATTTTGAATCCACAGATCAAAGATCATGTGTTGCCAATAGTGACTGTGATAAAGGTTATGGACAAACACAATACGGTAAATTTGAGTATTTCTGAACTAACCGTTCTACAAGATTAATCTGTCGGATCATTTGGAGTTCTTCTATTTTTTTGTCATTCTTTCGATTACCTGACCCAAAAAGAAACTGCTTCGATCACGCTAAGTCATATGAATAAAATAATGTGAAAAGTCTCAATAAAATTGCAGGAACGTCAGGCAATAATAGTCTTGCATATTTTTTGAAATATGCATTACCCAATGAGTAATACTGCTGCTTTTCCTTCGATCACATTAGCTTTGTGTTCTCGATGAAGAATTAACCCTTAGTGCATTTATCAGCTGCTATATACTGATATTTATTCCACTGATTTGTGGAACAAGTGAACACTTACTGTTATTTTTCTAAAAACTTTTCAATTTTATTTACACGTGGTCTCTCAACACTTAGATTGCTGGTTCGAGTATCACTGCAGACAGCGTGCGCTAGACTTCAGTTTTAATTGACAAGGATTGCCAGTTTTCCTACTGAAGGTCGGATATTTTCTCCCAGTACTCCAGCTTACTTCCCGAATAAAAGTGGTTGCTGTGATATAGCTGAAAAATTGCTGAAAGTGCCATTAAACACCATTTAAACAAACAAAACATTTTTGGTCATATAAAATCACCTTAACACTGTACAATTTTTATATGGTAAAATTGTCTTAATTAATTATCATTATAAATTACAGAGAAAACATTATCCCATTTACTTGTCACGTGACATCAATTAAATATATATTAACCGACACTTTAAATTTATTTATAGGAACGTGTGAGAAATGTATCGTTGGAAGTACCTACTCGGATGTCCGGGACACTCTACAGACTTGTCAGATTGTTACAAAGTAAGGAATGAGGCTTATGGAAAAACGATTTCGTGTTTGGTCGTGGCAGGGGATTTAAAATAAAAAGTTTTGTCAAATGGATGATAAAAACGATTGTGGAATGTTCTGACATCATTGCTGTTTTTCCATACACACCCTGTATGAATTGTTTTTTTAAGTGAGGTGTAGACTCCCAAACGAAAATTATCTGTCTCTAATAAAAGATGTAGGACGTCGCTTTCAGGATTCCGGTCTGATCATACCTGGAATCATACCTGGACAGTTCTTTCATTCATTATTATAATATTAAAGTATCCGACCCATAATTGAAGTTACCGTTCAATTTTCTTTTTCGACCAAGAAATACAATCAATGAATAACTAATTAATGAATTAAATTTATATTAATATATTTATTTACGTTGAGTCAATATGAACAGTTTTGAATAAAAATATCTAGTTTCTCAAATATTCTAGTATTTCCGATGTTTGCCGAACATTACCCAGGTCTGCTTCATTTAAAATAAATGGACACCGGGGACACCAGCTATGATCACGTGGTAATTTGTGTTCCGGATACCTCAATGATAACTTATTTAAAATGTAACGATATTCTGAACAAAATATTGCTTTAATAATTAGCAATGCTGAGGCTTAACAAATAGAAAACACATGTCAATTATAATGCGACAGCGTTACTTGTTAAAGAAACAACATTTTGCCTTAGAAATACTAAAGTAGATGATTAGTGGTTTTCTTCGCGGTTATTTAATATATAATATTTAATTTACCGCTATATTCGCGGTAAAAGTGGGAACGCGAAAATAAAAACGCGCGAAACATTAGGACAAATGATAGAGTTGTTCATTCTGATTACAGACCGTGAATATTACATTACGCAAAAATAAACTCGCACAGTTTTTTTCCAAAAATGCTAAATTTTTCCCACACTTATACGGTAATGACATGTTTTCTCACCCTTATACTGAAGTATATATTAAGATTGTTACTTTTTTATTAGAAATGATGTTTCTTTCCCCTTACTACAGTTGTGTTATTATTAATACTTTTTAACTCGTATATTTGATATTGTCTTTTCATTTTATATCATTAAGACTTCTTAACGTGTGTATATGTTTCTAAGTGTTTATTTATATGCAGCAGACTTTCATGTTTACCTTGGGGCCTTTCTTAAAAGTGGTGCAGTGGAAACCGTTAATATGTTTTTCTTTTATCTGTAATTTTCAGTTGTGAGAAAGATAAAAGATGTACAATAAGACGGAGTAATGGTACTGGTGATAATATCTGTAGTTCATACAGAGTTGCAGGTAATCTATTTACTGCCTTCAAAACTTCCCTATCATGACGTCATTTTATGGTAGTTAAGTTTTATGCTCATGACCTTCAAGATTTAAGTCTATCTTGATTCTCTTTGAAGGCATCTAGCTAGTAGAAAAAGGAAGAGATAATAATAACATATGAATCAACGATTTGGTTGCAGTGAATTACAGACGTGGATTATTGAATTTGATTTGTTTATTTCAATGGTGTCTTTAGTCATTTTCAAGTTTTTTATTAAGAGAGGAAGCGGGAGCATCGAGTGTGAATTTCCGGACTCCAACAGAAAGACCCTTGTCAGTTAAGGTTGGAGTCCTCCAACACAACTCACAATACTTCGGGCTCTACTCACTCATAACCCCAATATTGACACGGTGGTGATAAGTAGCAGATGGTTTACTACTGTGACTACTGAGTCGCTCGCTTTGTTGAATGGACATTTCTTCAAATTATGAAAACTTATTGCTGCCATATTTTTGTAATATTTGCGATAAAAAATAGCAACTTGTATTAGTCAAATTCAGTAAGACAACCTTTCATTTCTAAATTAGTACATATTTATTTTGCGTTCTTATTTTTGTATTATATGCTTTTAGTTTATCACGTTGAAGAAATGAATGGTTTTATAATAAAATGTCAGTGGGCTAAATAGCTGAGATGTTAAAGCTTTAATTATGATTTTAAACAGACCTAAAGGTCATCTGTAAAATTGAATAAGAAAAACATTTGAACCTTTTTAAATTTAAATTCGCAACCATCAGATTTATTTCAGAACCGAATTTAGACAATTTGGCTGGGGTCCTACCCAGTATTTGCAGATCAAATTATGATGTTTAAATAGACAAAAAAATTAAAACACCTTTGAACATAAAACGTATGTATGCGGTATGTCAACAGTCAAGAATCATTTATTTCCAAGTTCGACAGTTACAGCTTTGAATATTTTATATTTTTATAAGTTTAACATTCTTTGTATGACATCTTTCCTCTTTATTGTAGACCCATCTAAAGATTGTGATAATCCTCAACTTGCACACAGCGATTCCCAAAATCAAGGTTGGAATGGACTCTCAGAAGGGGCAATTGTAGGAATTATTCTTGGTGTTATTGCAATCATCGTTATCGTTGTACTTCTCCTGCTGTTGTTGCTGAGCAGACGACGACGTGCACGTTCAAGAAATGAACAAATTGATCCTGATACATTAGAACGATTGGCATCACAAATTGCAGAAAGATCAAGAGTAGAAGAACCATACAGACGTAAAGGTAGGCTTCATGACTGCACTTCCTTTTGACTTTCAGCTTGTCTCTTGATATTATTGGTAATCAACGTCTAATTCTACTAAAGGTACATGACAAAAATACTCAGTGAGGTACGGGCAATGGTGTGCTTATTTGATTAATGAAATCGAGAGTGAGTCAGTGACAGTTGTCTGTTGACTGCCCATCTTGTGCAATATAAATCCAAACAATATCCCAAAAAAAATCCGAGCAATATCCACTAGATATTTTAACTGCGTTCAAAACGGTGTAGAAGTCAAATAACTACATGTCATATTAAAAAAAATTCGGATATCAGCACATGTATCAACGATTCAAATGAACATCAGTATCTAAAATCTAGATTTGAAAAAAATATGTAAATGATAAAGGAGCATTGAATGTATTTTTGAATTCTTTTACATGTTGTAGAGGTTATTTTTTGAAGTTTCAAATTGGGCTGTAATTTCACCATAGAAGTCATTTCAGTGTTGTATGTTTTTGTATTACAGTGCTGACTGCAGCTATGCGAGAAATTGAAGACAACATTAATAAACAAATATGGTCTCTGCCACAGGAACTGTTTCGAAACCATTTTCAGGATGCTAAATACGAGTTGGTTGTTGAAAAATATAAAGGTATGACAAATATCAGTTTAGTAATATCTTTATTGTCATACAGCAATTTTTTTCATTGTAGGTCGGGGTTTTTTTCCGGGTACTCTGGCTTCCTCCCCCATCACAAACTGGACGCCATGATATAGCTGAAAATTTGCTTAAAGTGGCGTTAAACACCATCAACAAACAAACAAACAAACATACAGCAATTTATGGTAGAAAGTAGTATTTATCGATAAATAATTGGTTGTCAACATATAACAATCTTTGTAACTTTCATTCATAAGCCATTTAAATAAGGAGTCCTTTTTAACGAATGAATGGTCCTTTCCATATTTTATTGTTTTCTAATCATAATTATATGAAAGAACTCATATGACGTATAAAAATTAAATATTTTATTCAGACTTTTGAAATAAAGTAAAATAATTATCCCGCACAATTCATTAATATGGTTTTATTGCGTTTAGGTTAAATATATTCTGTTTTTGATTTCTGTTTTGTGGTGTGAGTTTGTCTAATCTGGACTTGTAATATCCGAGACTACGCTCTGATCCTTGTTAATTTTCTAACAATATTACGAATTATTTTGTTTAGATAAAGATCATAAATACGCTATTAATGGCTACATGCAAGATTGGCGGGAATGGAGAGATGAGGCTGGAGATGCTGTTGCCGAATTGTTCACCTGTCTAAAGAAAGTCAAGCGAGAAGATATCGTGTATAAAATATGTAGCAAGTTCAGAGAAGGTAATACAATAGGACAAATAGTTAATACAATAGGTTATAGAAAATAGTACTCCAAAAGTATGAGTTTATCAGCAGAAAGAAAGAAAAATATAGCTTTTCTTCGTTGGTTTTTGTACTGTGATATTAAGTATTTGTGTTCCATTTATTTTCTATATTTCAAAAATTGGTGTATATTCTTTAATATCATGAATATGTTGAAAATTTTTGTCTCGTGAAATCATTTCATGTAATAACAGCTGAGGTTCTTATAATAGATTTGATTGTGTTTGCTACAAGTTATGACATTATTCCTGATTTAGCTAGTGCTCGTAATGTCGCCATTGAAGAATGATTCTTAAAAGTGGAAAATGTGTTTGTTTATGCTTTGTCACTTGATAGAAGTCATAATGTCCACACGTGCTAACGACAATAAACTTGTAATATTATCACCTTGCGACTTCTGTATATATTGTGTTAAGCTGACGTAATTTAGGCCTAGGTAACATTTATATTTGCGAGTATAGATTCATGTTGAACATGAATTATTTTAGTTGAAAGAGTAGTTAAAGAAACCAGCAACAGAAGTGTGCTCAGTGATAAAACATACTTTTTCCCTGCATAGTATTTCTAGAAGTATCTTTCAATCAATCAGTTTTGATGTTGCTATGCTTATTTCAATACTAAATCTACAGCCATAATCTTCACTATCTGTAAAAAATAAATATTTAAATACGTAATATTAAATATTTTTAAGCGTACCCAGAAGTAGTTATTGATGCTGAAACTCAACTGGAAAATGGTGTTGTCAGCAGACGAACAAAACGTCAAAATGAAGAAGGTATTTTGGATTTTCTATTTCCTTGCTGTTACGCACAAAAGTCAACTATACCGGAATCTGAAGAAACCGAGCAGGTTAAGTTCATGCTTGATGACTCAAAGGACGCGGGCGCACCACCGCAAACACTCGAATTTGAACCAAATGAGAAGGGAAATAACTCGAACGATAACGGTGCAATAACGCCACAGGAAGCTGGCGATGTTTATCGTACCCGACCGACACCAAGTGCCCCCGTGCTGGATGAAACTGGAAACATTCACATTATCATACCTATGAACAGGTCTGTGTCGTACCCTGTTCAGGCAAGTTCTTAATCGGTGCTATTTACTTCACTTGATTATTCCAAAAAAACTGTGAAGCAATCGATTTTATGGACAGAAGTTAAAAACGTTGTTCTCATTTTTTGATATCAAGAACTTCTTATCCGAAGTACCTTGCCTCGTATTGATATGTGTTCATTAGACATTGAAATGTCTTCTTTAGAAAGGTTGTTGCACTGTAGAAGTGATATTGGCCAAGGGACCAATTCTAATACAAATGACGTCATCCCCGTCATTAAAACGACCTGATAATTGTAATGTTCTTAGCATTAAATGCGGACATGACACATTGACAGTTACAAAACATGTAATGGATAAAGTGTACGTAAAGGGACATAATACAAATTTGTAAATGTTTTTTTGAATTATGTTTAAATAATTATATTACAGTAACTTCATTAAATGATGCTTCAAAATTGTATGAATGCTTGAGTTGTGGAAATATGTTTTATTCATTTTAAAATGAAGACTCGTATCAATACGTGAGTTGTAATAAAGTTACATGAAATTATAATTGGTACATTGTATATAAAATGTAAGATTTAGTATGTAATATTTTAGTGAAAACCAAATGTTCATGCTAGCAGTGGATTTATAATGATATACACATTACTCTCATTATTTTTTTTAAATTATGGATCATGTAACTTACCCAATAATTAAAGCTTATTGGGCTTGTTTATTGTTTATACTTTTTAACCTACTGACCCCCAGTAACCTACTGATCCTGAGTAACCTACTGACCCCGAGAACTTTAATAGCCTATATCTATTGCAAATGTATTTCTTTATTATGACGTCAAAAGTGTTGTGTATTCTTTTGTTAATGTTTGAAATGTGAAAAACTGTTTTACAGTACATAGAATGAAATTTTGTGTGAAGTCATCTCAAGGTAATAGCAGTTATTTATTATTTGTCATATATTATATGTTAAACCCAGTTACATCTATATACATATGTATTTATTGCTGAGAACTAACTAACTTTTATTTAAGCTCAATATGTAATCTTATATACAGTAAATAGTTTCTTGTTTTTGTGTTTTCCTTTTTATGGACAACATTAAGCTCATACATGACATATTTTTTGCAACTGTTTGAAAATTTAGAGAAACAGATACAGCTACGATGTGAAGCGTTTATTTTACTGCAAGAATATAATATATAAACATGTAGTAACAAGATCCCAGTCAACTTTTGTTTAATATTTAAACGACAAATTGGACCAACTCTGTTGTGTTTGTTAAAACATGTCATGCACTTCGATACTGATATAATACTTACATTTGACCCAGTAATGAAGTGGGATTTTCTGTCATTTAGTGAAAGTATTCAACTGTAGACTAGGTTATGCTTTGTTAACAAAAACTTAGAAATGCTATTTTAATCAAAGTAAATAAAATTAGAAGTACATGTTAATGACCCAGGCCACTTTCATGGAAGAAAATGGAACTAGGCAATGATAAGTTTAAGTCATTATAATTTGTTTGTGATATGAACTAATTTTTAATAGTTCATGTAATATAATTTTTATAGTTGTGGTTTTATTGAGCGAGCATTGAACAAAGGTGTACAATGTGTGTCTGTGCAATTACTGCATGCTTTTTATAAAGCAATATAATTGTTTCCAAATTTTTATTTTATCAAAGTTATTATGTGTTGTGTATTACCTTTAATGATATACGTGTTTTTCATTGACAATTATATGATACACACACTTTCCTCCGTTTTAAGTGACAAATTTAATATGAGAAAATATAGCTACACGTATAATGATGACTATTATACCTTGTGTGCGTTTAAGTACAATTAATTAGTTACACTTAATGTATATTGGGTCACGTGGTACGGTCATTTCGATGTTGACTCTTTACACGGAATAGCAAGACCTGGAGACCATAAAAATATTGATGAAATACTGCGCGGCTAAATTAGTTTTTTTGTATAATATTTATAGTCTTTGTAATAAAAGGGACTCACTCGGAGCATGTTTTGACAATCTATCAGTTTCTCATGAAATCCTTCTTCGTTGAATCTTTCTAATGTTGAAGCTTAACTTGTCATGTATCATATCTGAAACGCAATGTCATCTACGTTTAGCTAATAAAACATATTTTGTTATTACTCTGTGTTGTGATTAATTGAACAATCTGTACAGAGATGGTGGAGTAGTTGGTCAACTTCTTTTGATTACCTCGTGTCTTCAATGACCTTGTTAGTTAGAGGATATCATGGTTTTTCCTCAACTGCAACTTTAACTGATAGAGTGGAAGTTTTCCTGCAGACATTCAGCGGATTTCACACGGTACATAAGATTCCTTTCACAACATAAGTAAACGTTGCTGGAAACGCATATATCAGATATGTGACATAATTTTTAAAACAAATTATGAATACAGCTGTCATTTATTACTGACAAAAATTTTGAAATGCAGGTATTTACCATCAGGAATAGCTCCAAAGTTGATCGACAAAGAACATTTAAACAAATAATAATTAAAATAAAAAAAAGAAAAACAAAATCAATTCTGTCAAAACCATTAAAACAAGTTCGCTGTTACATGTATCATGTACTCTGTTACAATCTGGTTAGCCTTTATCTGAAAGTTTAAACCAATTTATTATATTCTTAATTGTATGTCCCATAAGTGTAAGAATGAGGAAGATGGATATTAAGTTATCTCATAGATAACAAGAAAACCCACACTCCCAATGACAAGCAAAAACGAAAATTAAACGTATAAAAAGCACGAATTCCAGTTAAACCTGGTCCTTCGGAAGGTGCGAAGCATAACCTGCGTCATTACCTACACCCATTGTGTTTTGTGTAGTCATATATAGTGACAAGAGAACTAAACATACATGTAGCAACGCGTTATAAAACACAAATAATTTACATGCGCTATAACTATTTAACAATCACTAGTTGTACATTATACTGGTAAAATAAAAACAAAGCTGTATGCCAGATCCGAATATCGTTTTAGTTTTGTTAAGTATTCCAATACAAATATACACTTTCAGAAAGTTGGCGTTCAGTTAGGAATATTGATCACTTTGTCTGTGACTGAACATTTCCCCGACACTTTACTTTCAGATTTTTAACTTTTTTAGTGCTAGACATTAGATCAATTTTTTTTAAATTTTCGTGATGTAAGCAAAATAAAAATTTCATGTCCGGGTCCTGTGGTCAGGTACAATTCGCGAAGACTAAAATATCATGGATAACTAACTGACAACAGATGTCAGTCGGCCATTATTGGGACCTTAATATATTAACTTGAATATATGTATAAACATTCGTCATATATTGTTACTGTATGAATAATAATAATAATAATAATAATAATAATAATAATAATAATAATAATACATGTAATAATCTTTATTGTCAAGACCCAAGGATATTTTTCGATAGAATTAATTAATGTAGCTCAAATATAAACATAAAAAAATATTGCATTTATACAAAACTACGTTTTTAAAGTTATGATTAACTTTAAAATCTTCAAAGGATTGTTTTCTCAAAGGCCTACATTTGGGTTTAGTTTTTATTATTTTTCGTTCATTGCTTACTACTTTGTGCAGGGGTACTTACATATATCTACTCTTATGATACTAATACAAAAATTTTCGAGTATAAAAGCATATATTTACGAAATGAATTGTTGGCAATACATATAACAGTACCATATCAATTATAAAACTAACGAACTAAATAGAACCATTTATAATTTGTTACTAATAAACAAAAATGTTACTGTAACGATGGAAATTTTTGAAATAAGTATGACAAAGACTTTTAATTTTAGACACAATTGACTCTGTATGTCTTTCTTTGGACACATTAAAGGTTAAAAAAACATGTGTAACGGTTATTCCCTATTGCCTAATGCTGTCCAATTCATGTATAGAATGTCTTTTATGTAAACGTTGAGCAACGAGGATAAGCCAATGTACAAACATGATTTGTAAAACATTATATAATCCTTTTTAAATATCGCAACAGACTTAAATGTGGAAAGTAGCAAATTTAAAATTTTGCTGACTAACCCGATTGGATTTTAAAGCCATAGGCTACAAAATTGTTTTCATAGTATTCTGGTCTGCGTACTTTAAATCATAAACCAGTATGGTGATCATGTACCTTTTAAAATTACTGTTGTTTTCTCATAGATAAAGTGGAAACGGATCAATTTTAATTCTAAGAGAACAAAATATTTGTATTGGCTATTAACCAATTTATTGAAAAAATCATTCGTTAATTGGATGTACCAGACGGCCATTAGTTAAGCGTTACATGATCCCAGAGACTCTGTTGTAAAGATTTAGGACAATGGACTCAAATACAGAAATATACATTGATTTTTTTTTTTTTTTTTGGCTCTGGCCCTGGATATTTTGAGTTTCCCTCTGTTCTTTGTAAACGATTGCCTCTAACGTACATGTCACGATTCCATTCGAAAACGACCGATATAGTGTAAATATTATAATCATTCAGATTTAGCATCCTAAGCTATGTCTTCCCATACCAGTAACATTTAAAAACCACTAAAATTAACATTCAATAAAAAGTAAAACCTACCTAAAGAGTTTATTGACATCAAGTTGTATGAAATTTATCATTAGCGCAATTCTTTTCTGCATAGCAAAATGTTTTATGTAATTCATGTTTTTGCCTATAATAGAACGAGAACTGTAAACGTATTTTTAGGTGCACTCCGATATTTATGACTTTACGCATCACGTGGTTTGCAGCTTGAAGAATAGGAGAATATCTTCCATGTAAACCCGCATTGTCCCAAGTTGTTGTGAGATTCGCGCTGCTGATCTTTATTTTTTTCTTCAAATCTTGTTATGGTATGCTCAAATAAAAACTTTAATGTAAATGGTTATCAGCTTTCTTATCAGTCCGGGGTTTTCCTTAAATAAAAATGGACGTCATGATGTTGCTGCAAACTTTTGTTTAACCACTAATAAACAAACATATAAAGAAACAAACGAACAAACTATCAATTATTTTAATTTAATGAGTTCATTCGATGTTTGTGTATGTTGACAAGGACAACAAGGAAGTGACGTAAGTGTATGGTTCAGAATTCCAGAAGGGGAAGAAATCGGACTGATTGTTAAAACCGTGGAAATCAACAGGAGAGTGGTTTATCTTTATCTGTTCCTGGTACCAGTCTTCGGGCATGACTCCCTCCATTCCTCGTATAACAGGACCACCAGGATGTTGTCCATCCGGGACTTTTGTTCCGTTAAAGTATTCGTAGCGGTTTGCAGGATATTGTGACCATGACGTCTGAAAAAGAACAGGGGTACTTGCATATATAGTCGTGTTAACAAAATTGGAAACTACACTCTAACAGGTATACAACAAAATCAGCTAAAACTGATTTAGAACCCGGGCCGGTAATACATTAGCACAGAAACGTAGAAATTTATAACACTGATACCTTTTCTTGTGATTGTAATTGTATATGCATAAATTCAATCGATGGTTTCGTTTTTAATAAATTCATGAAAATAAAATAAAAAATTAGTTCCCAATTGCAAACAATTTCTAAATTGCAAACACAGTAATTTGTTTACACGAGATATTTAAAAATCTGTTCTGTTTTTGATTTCTTACGAGGTTTTTTTACTATTTATTTCCGTTCATTTAATTTCGAGTCTTCAAAACTATCGGTACTTTTTTAAATTTTGATTGTTTATTACACGTTAAGATATAAACATGTACGAGTAATACTTTGAAGACGGAACTCTATCACGGGAATCACTATTACCAAAATGAGGTTACGTGCGACTGTCTTTTGTTCAACCAACGTCTACAAATTTGGTTAAAATTGCTTAAAAAGACTTAAATACTTACCCCAGCACCTTTTGCTGAACCAGAGAAGAAGGCGTTCCATGGTTGATATTTACCACTCAAAATGTAAGTATTTAACCAAGTTACTGCTTTTTGAACCGTTGTCTTGACTTGCAATGGCGTATCTGAAATACAAATTAAAACAACATATATTGTCTATAGGTAGGAAAACAGGCAATCCTTGTCAATTAAGATTGAAGTCGATTACACCCTGCCCGCAGTGAGACTCGATCCCGCAACCTCAGTGTTGACAGACCACGTGATAAATAAAAGTACAGTAGTACATGTAGTCGTGTTTACAAAATTGTAAACGACACCCTAACAAGTATATAAAAAATCAACTAAAACTGATCTATCTTGTAGTTTTATGATTCAATTTAATAGTGTCCAGTTTGTCTTAAGATATCGAAGTAATGTATCAATTGGAGACACCTTTGATTCACCTTTGACAAGTCAATTTGCTGTCGTTGTCAGTTAAGGTATACGACCCATAACTGAAGTCAGCGTTGATTTTTTTTTTACAAATGCAGCTTTATTAAATCAATGTATTGCTAATTAATGATACAAATTAAATATATTTTTTTACTATGAGTTAATGTAGCAATTTTTAAAAATAAACAATTTACTCCAAAAGTATTTTCGATGTTTTCCGAACATTACTGAGGCCTGCTCCATTGAAAAACAATGGACATCAGAGACACCAAATATGATTATGTGAAAAGTGTGGTCCACTATAGTCAATATTACCCGAAAACCAGTTAATTTTACTGGTGTCCACCATAGTCAATATTTCCTGAAAACCAGTTAAGTTTACTGGTGCCCACCATAGTCAATATTTCCTGAAAACCAGAAAGTTTAATGGTGCCCACAATAGTCAATATTATTCTGGTACCCTGACGATGATATCCTCATGAGCCTAAGCGGCCTTCGGATATAAAGTCAGGTCAGGGGCATTGGATTTCAACGGTGACAGCGTTGAAATTTGACGTTCGGGTAGTCTCTAGACTGACCATTTAGTATTATAGATAAGTTCAAGTAGAACGAACGTATTATGACGTCATTCTCTTTGTAACGTTCGATGTTTACATTTCTCAGCTGAGTTTACATTATGATTTCATAATTTAAACGTAAAGGTAAAATATAATTTATATTTACATTTTATAAAGGAAATGTATTCACAGATATAAAAAAAGGTTGGCATGTGCATGTGATATTAAATGGCGTCACATTATCAACCAATGATAATGCTTATATTGGAAGTCCTGACCTGGTGTCATATTTGAAGTGAAGCTTGCACCAATGAAAAATATTGCACCAGGAGACCAGGCTATAGTCTTTACAAGTTTAGCTTTTCTAAAAAGCTAACCGTCTCTTAGCTGCATTACAAACTTTATGGATTTATTAAAGTATCTGGTTTTTTTTTAATTTATATGTAGGATAGGTAAACAATGTACATGTACCTTGTAAGGACATTGTTTACGCTAAACTATTATCCAATGGTGCTTGAGAAATTTAAATGCCTGTTGTCACTTCACACGTGCTTTTTAAAAAATAATTAAAGAAAATTGACTCCCTAAACAAATGTTTAAAATGAGCGGTGAACAATTATAAGGTAAACATTGTACCAAAATCTCCCTACTATATAAAGCTGTTTACCTTTTAATTGTTCACTGACCAATGCATTGAATGAAATAGAAGTCAATATGTGGAACGTAACATTACTACACTAAAATACTGATTAACGAAAATAAAGATATAGAGCATGTATTTTTTTCCAAAACAGCTTTATAAAGTTGGGAGATTTTGGTACAATGTTTACCTTATAATTGTTCACTGACCAATGCATTGAATGAAATAGAAGTCAATATGTGGAACGTAACATTACTACACTAAAATACTGATTACAACCCCGATTCAACCTAAGAATATATCGAAATTTCAGTACACATACTAGTGCAATCCTGACGTAGACCAATGAAATGACAAACATATTTATAGATTTAGTAAACCACCCAATCAAGTAACAGAGAGTCATTTACTCCGAAGACTGATCGTCATTTGACTATGTATACCGTCTCCTATGGGAGACGGTAATTACCTGAAAACCAGTCAAGTTTAACTGGTGCCCACCATAGTCAATATTACCTGGAAACCAGTTAAGTTTAGTGGTGCTCTCATTATACACTGTCCATGTTGTAATAAGAGCATTAATCGCCATAGATGTTGTCCACATGCGATCCTCACCATATATCTGCAAACATATTTTGCAATACACAGATTACAAATCGCTTTGTAAGAATTGTTCCATAATGTGTTCTAAAACTGTTAGCAAGATATAATTTAGCCTAATTGCAGATTGTTTTGTTATATGGTCTTAAACTTTTGTGCGAAATAAATCTAGACTTCACTGCTTTCTGCTTTGTAATGTTGCCGTCTGCATTTACGAACAGTATATCTCATTTTTGATGCCTGTTGTGTGCGGTATTTGCATGCTAACGACATCTCAAACCTGAAATTGCCCTAACTTTCTAAACGTTCAGCTTTCATGACAATTCACAATATATTCCTCAACACTATTTATATATGTTTTGATCAATAAGTTTGAACTAAATCCCTTCAACAGTTGTTTACTTCAATCAGAACGAGAACAAGTTAACAAACAATAAATTAATTATTGTAGAAAAAAATTGTAGAAATCAATCAACAAAAAATTTTGATAGCTACACGTACAAAAAATATAGAGTTTGGTAGAAATCCATAATTTCGCGTTTTGTAACGTCCAAAGAGTATAGCACTATCAAATCAAAGCACCCAATACGGTCCACTACCATGTCATCAAATATGACGAAAAACTGCTGTTCTATGAAATGTTTTATTTGTTTGTTTAATGGAGTTTAACGCCAACTTCAGTAAATTTTCAGCTACAACATGGCTTCTAGTTTTTATGTTAAGGAAGCCGGAGAAAAACTTACCCTCTGTAGGAAAAGTGGCCATCATTGTCAATTAAGAATAAAGTCGAACACATCCTGCACGCTGAGAAATCGAACCTGCAACCTCAGATTTGACAAACGCGTGATCAAAGAAGATGACTTATAACTACTTCAACCACAAGGCTACCAAGGCCCTTCAATGAAATGTATGGTTGTTGTATTAAAATGTCCTCGACTTTGTCATGCTACTTACCACCCTATTTTTATTTTTGTCATAGTCGCCATTTCCTAGAAAGTCGTCAAAGTATATCATGTCCGAACCCTCAAACTTCGATTCTGAGAGCACATTAGTAGTCATGTTCCCTTTTAAAACATTGCCGAGGTTCTCCATTACTGTTCTCAAACTCTGAAATATATTTTGTATCGAATTTTTATGCATAACATAAAACCTGGTAAAACCTTTATATTTACTACATTGTTTTGTGAAATGTCTATGTTTACAGTTTCCTTGGTGTTCTGTATTTCGTTATTATCTTCATCTTTATTCAATAGTCAAGAAAACTATATTATTTAAAACTTTAACGAAACAAAAAGAATTTGGAATATACATTTTAGTGTACCTATGAAGAAAGTGTTTTAATAATATTTGTGTAACATTTAAATTTATTTTAACTGTCTTGTTATCGGTTCTATATGGTTTATTATTACATTAATATAATTTTGCTTGTTTTTGATTTATCTAAGAACAACTTTTGGGAAACGATAAATCGCAACAGTACTAAAATTACATAAAAACAGGCTTAATCTGGTCAAAACTAGGTCAATATTGGATTCCACTTGACTACTGTGCAGCGTAATCCAATATTGACCTGCTTTTACCCGTTTAAGCCGGTTTATCTTAACTGTTCCAACATAACTATAAATTGCTATTTTAGTGGTCATTGGATCATCTGTCATTAAAAATATACTGTTAAAAAATGTAAGAATAAAATAATTGACTTTTTGTACCCTTTTTATATTTGAAATGTGTTGAAGCTGGAATTTCAGAATTATCCGCAAATCAATATCAAAATGCAGTTTTACCAGAAACTATAAGGGTAACCAGCATTACAACAATTACAAAATGTAAGCATCCTTTTTTTCTAATAAAGGAAGATGGTGATTTTATTCATGTAATAAAACAATTAATGACTTTGATATAGGTCGCTATCAGGATTTCTCAGCGAGAAAAAATGTAATATTCACCGAGCCGCTATACGGTTTATTATTAACCAGTTTAGTAAAATACATGTGAAATTGTCCATCTAGTTAACAAGCCCAAGAAAGACAAGAAAAACAGTGCAGGTACAGAAACAGAAAAACAGGTCAGGTACAGAAAAACAGGGCTAATACAAGAATGTCACTTCCGGTAATTTATAAATAAATATTTTTTTTTTAAAAACAAACACATTCGTTTTTATTACGAAAACGTGGAAGTACACCACATGGATTTAACATTGGGGTCAAAGTTTACGTACTATGGCAATTTTAATGAAGGCTGATTACAAATTTTAAGATCAACATATAGATAATTTTTACAGCATAATTGTCAAGGAAAAACATGACATTTTCATACCGAGGGTTTTTATATTGAACTTTTTTTATATTCAAGTGAAGCCGTATTGAATCGAATATAGCTATATTTATCAAAGACAAAAACGGTACTAAATTTAATTAAGTGGTTAATACAAGTGTCATTAAATAGGTTTTCATATTTGACATACATTATGTTCCCTTGTAGCGGTATTGGCTCTCGACGTTGCCTCGGGCTAATACAGCTATCATCGACCCAATGCAGTTCATTTCCCTTTGACATAGTACAGGTCAAATATGAAAACACCCATTTGATGTCGGGTTATTGAATTCTGTAACGACAACTTTGTTTCAGGTTGAACCTATTGTACTATGTACTTTATAAACCTGAAACAATTCTCCTACGTCATCAAAGGCAGATACACGCATGCGTTATAATAAAGTATAACTCACATCATGAGGTAGTTCGTCCATTCTAGCTTTTCTCTCCAGCTGTGTGTACGTCCTGCCAACAAACCAGTAGAATTCAAAAATAGAAGGATAGTAAGTCAACGCTAGTTCCGGACGGCTGGAGAAATTAGTTTGTATCTGGAACTCTATCATTGAGGTTGTGTTCAGATAAAGTTGCTACAATACAGCAACAATAAAATTGAATGTGAAGTTTCATTACAGCATTCATGAGTTTCTTTTGTTTAATGTTTAACGCCACTTTCCGCAGTTTTAAAGCAATATCAAGGCGTCCAGTATTTATTGAGGGGGGAAGCCGGAGAGCCCAGGGAAAACCCCGACCTGCGGCAAGAAAACTGGCAATCCTTGTCAATAAAGATTGGATTCGAGCGCACCGTGCCCGCAGTGAGACTCGAAACAGCAATCTCAGTGTTGACAGACCACGTGATCAATAGTAGACGAACTAACACACGCACACCGTGCAGCATTAATAAGTACACATATTCAAAATATATGTTTTGTGATTACTGGACCCAAACAGAATTAATCATATGGTCAAACATGTTTGCATGTATCGTATATACACATTTTCATATACATTGCTGTCCCCTATTTTGTTTAACCTTGTTTTTGTCTTGACTTATAACTTAATCAGCATACATTGGTATGTTTGATTCATTTTTCTTACTAATTTTCCAGAATCTATGCGTTTTCGCCTACTTCGGTAAAATCTCGAGTTTTCCCTAACTTTACTCATTGTTTTTCCCCCAATATATCCGATTAATGACGTCATCACCATACTGAAATTAATATTTCAACATACCTGTAGCACCGGATCTTCCAAAAGCTCTGACGTCACAAGACCAGATAAAATGGCGTTAGTAATTCCAAACAATGCGTTAGCACAGACTGTGATGTCAACATTATTTACGTTACCTGGAATGTCGATTCCTTGATAGTACTCAACTTTTACATCTACAAGATCCTGAACCTATCAACACAATAAAATGTAATTTAGTAAGGAATATGTCATTAATTGACAGAGTATAAAGTTTTTAGTTTTGTTTATAATTATTTGACCTTTACTGGACCAGTGTGAATTTCTATGCTTCTTAATTTTACTTGACCTTCGATTTGATAGAACATGTACTGATTTTTCTGTTACTTTGCCTGATTTTGGACTCGACCCTTTCTTTAGAATAAATGTCAGAATGGCCACATTCGAGGAAATAAGAATCGAGCAATCTGAATTTGTGTCGATCAAAAGTAGCCTTTCTGAATATATGAATCGGTCTCGACCATGTCTTGACTCGTCCAAATTTGTCTTTAGCAGTCTAAAATCGTTAACACAACTCCACACCTTATTGCTACCTGAACAAACAGCAACTGCTTTCTAGTGAATGAACGTTATACAAAAAAGTTCTTGGTTTAACGTTAGTTGGATGGACAATCTTCTTTTCGGTTTTAAAATGTAACATTATTTTTTAGTATTGTTGATTCTAATTCATCCATCAATGAGTAACCTCCCCTGAACACGAACAGGTGAAAAAAGGAGATAACAAAATTAAACAAAAGGAGGAAGAAAGCAAGGAAACCGACGGACGTCATTGCCGTTACATGTAACTACTTCATCAACTTTTAACATGGAAACTCTTTTGTAATATAAGAAATCTATTGGTATTTATACCTACCCATGTTGAAACTAAAGATACATTTTTATTTTCTGCCTGCGCCTGTTCCAGAAATTTCCGGAGATAAACGTAGGTTCTTGTATCAATCGTGTTAACCCTCCTATCACCAGACAGGGGTCTGTATGCATAATGCTTCATGGCGTGAAAGACAGATGAGAGGTTAGAGTTCTTAGATTGCCAGACGGCGTTGGCGTTCGGAAAGTCCAGGATGTTGTCCTTCAGAAGTGTTCCTAGTCCTAAATTTACAGCCGTGTCATCAAAATCTGGTGGGATTTGAAAAACTTGTTTGTATCCGTCTCTGAAACACAGTTTTACAAAGGTAACAATAAATTAAACATGATTATGATCTTATGGGTCATGAATGACTCCCAAACGACCCCCGTGTACCCTCATCCATTCACAGCATCTTTATCTACCAAGAAACCAAGTTTCGTGCAAATAGGAGCATTTTAAAATTTTTGGGGCCATCTTAGGTTCAAAATGACCACTACACAAATTCGACATGTGCTGCATAGTGTGCGGCATACTCTACACTACATGAACTCATATATCAGTTGTCATTAAAATCATTGAATTTTTTAAATAATTTAATTTGGATTTTTTTTTAAATGGCTACAATTTCAAGATGGCCGCCGTAATCAAATTCAAATTTTTATGACTAACGTCCATTCGCAACAACTTAATCTACTGAAAACCAAGTTGTGTGCTAATCGGAACATTTTGAATTTTTTGGCGTCTATCTTGGATACATGTGCGTCATATGAGGCGGTATAACATATTCCAGTTATATACCAATTTTCATTAAATACATAAACTTTGAGATTTTTTAAGTGTTTTTTTTTATTTTCAAAATGGCCACCATTTCAAGATGGCCGCTAATTTTGAAGAAAAATTTAAAACTAGCGTACACCACTTCGAGTCAAGTTTTATTTCAATTCGATTTACGTCTTTGTGAAAACAGTTCGACACAATTTTTGCAGAAAGTGGAAGAAAAAAACATAATATGAAGAAACTGTGCAAACGACAAATTTTCTTCACAATCTTCATTTGGAAGCCGTAATAAAAGATGTGTTATAGAGTTCAGCTGTTAAGGTGTTAAATGAAGTATTATTATTCTTGTACTACAATTTAAGGACTTAATTTATTAAATGAACACACTGACGACGAAAACCTGCCGAGAATTGTAACCACTTTATGTAACTTAACATCGTTGATCTATTTTTAGTTGCTATAGAGATAGTCGCTGTGCTAGTTTGAGACCATAATACAAGTCACGTGATACAAGTACATATATACCTACATAACAAACTATCTCTCCCGAAGCCTTTTAAATTTACAATTTATCCAAATTTTTCCTGATGGATGTGGAGGTCAATATAAAATTTGTTGCCTTTATAATTAAATAGAAAAACAAAAACAAAATTATGGAGTGATAGAATCAAAACTGTTTAATAGACAAAACACAAAGGTACTGTTATTATTTACTGAAAATAGTGTATAGTGTTTCAGTATAACTTAGCAAGTATTCAAGCACATGTTCTAAAATTGTTGTTAATAAATAATATATGGGATGTTTTTGACAATCGTCAGCACAAAGTCTTATCTTGGAACCGTGAAACAATGTCAACCTAAAGTCTTATCGTAGAGACGTGAAACAGTGTAAAGCAAAGCATAGTCTTGATGACATTTTATTTATTATCAACAGATCATTGCGTGTTCTGTCTAGGCGATTTGAACAATAATAATAAAATGTTGAAGATTTAACCAGAAATATTTGTAATATATGCTATAATTTTGTGAGCATGTTAACCTTTTCTGTCCAGATAGAAAGTTTTAATAAACCAAAATTTGATTTTATTTTTTACCGCAAGCCTCGTATTAAAATTTTGGAAATATTACTCTCATACAATCGGATCATCCTCGGCTGTTTCCGTTTATGGTCGCTTTCGGAAACACCTGATGGATATGGCCGAGAGATGTTCCAATTGGTGGCAGAATCTACATTAGTCTGAAACGGGAGAAGGCCTAAAAACTATTTTAGAATACATTAACGGATTTCAGGCAATTGGAAACTAAATACACAATTTATTTTACGCCAGTTAACTTATAAGTACAATATTTACCTCGATTTCAAAAGTCTTTCAATAATTTTTCTGACGTCATGCAGACCAATTTTATCCAGGATCTCGTATACTTCCGTCCAATTAGCCGTCTGGGTGAGATCGAACATCGCTAATAAGTTAACAGGGGTACTCTGGTAGACCTAAAACATACAAAACAATTTATTTATTACTATCTAATGGAAGTCACAGATGACACAATCGTTTACGGCTGTGGTGTTAGCCTTAAACAGATCTAAGAAAAAAATCAAAGATACCGAGAAGTATTGAAAAGGCAATAAGTCAAACAAAAGAGGGGACAACAAAAAAAACTGAGGGGGGTCCAGGTGCTCCCAAAGGGTAAGTAACTCCTGCTCCACCCGTGGCACCCGTCGTATTACTCGGGTTTAAATCCGGGGTCATCATAATACAGTACGAAGGCAATCCTTGGCAATTAAGGTTGGAATTGAGCACAGCTTGTCAAAAGTCAGGCTCGAGCTTACAACACACTGTTGACAAGCCTGGAATAACACGAATGTTTTTAGAGACGAGTGGTTAAGGTAGTTCGACTACTATTGATCACTGTCAACAAGGAGATTGCCGGTTCAAGGCTTACTGCGGGCAGGGTGCGCTCGACTCTAATCTTAATTGACAAGGATTACCAGTTTTCCTACCGAAGGCAGGGGGTTTCCTCCGGGTACTCCGGCTCCTTCAATAAATACTGGACGCCATGATATAGCTGAAAAATTGCTGAAATGTTAAACATCATTCAAATAAACAAACAAATGTATTTGGAAGCTTTTGTTTATTTAAAGTCTTACCTTATATTTCTCGTTAAATATTTGTGGCCAAAAGGCCATTATTGAATTTGGATATTTAAGATTTTTATTAACGTGGTCCATGATGCCATCTATAGACATAATAAGTTGTTCCTCGGTAGGCTTCGGTGCTTTTCCATAGCGATAGGCTTCAATAAGACAACATGTAATCCAAGCTGTTGCGAACATGTTATTATCATAAACTTTAAACAAATAACGCATAGCACTCATCGTAGAGTTTCCATGGAAATATAACTTAACATCGCTTTCGTAGTTTCCTTTAAATTTTGCCCATTCTAATGGCGGGTCCGGTTTCATCGTTTTTGTTACCTGCATACTACGAATTTTGTCGAACAGTTTTTGAACGGTGTCTTTAATATCCGAATTTGAAGACGGGGAGCAATAAATCGACACGAAAAAACTGACAAGTATCAATCCTGTTGCCTTCATTTTGGTTTGGTTATCAAGTAAAATGATCCTAACTGTCATGATTCTACTGACAATATGGAATGTCAAGGACGTTCTTTATCAGAACATAATTTGTGAAATAGTCTGTGAATTAGTCCAATGGTAACACATGTGCTGACATTTTTGTCATGGCGTTCCGAAAGTCTAATGTTAAAAGAAATGGACAAATTATATATAGGTTGTGCAGTCTTGGCAGTAATATGTGTAGTAATGACGAATGCTTTTACAGATTGTTTTCTTGTCATATGATAGACTTTTTTTTAGCGATTTCTCATCAAAAGTTCCTCTATTTTAAAATTGAGTGCAAACTTTCTTTTCGTAATTTTACTGTAAACATCGTCAAAACCAACAAAGAAATTATTACAAAATACTAACTATTTCTTCATTGCTTTTTTCTAAAGCAAAATCTGGGAGTCGCATTTACCGCAACACTTTCAATCTCAAAATTAAGCGCAATGATCTATCAATATTTTTGATTGCTTCTGTATCTTATTATTAGCAACAACAAAGATAAACAATGAAACATTGGATTAGACAGTCCTACGAATAGTGGACACAGACAAAAATAAATTAAATTAAAATAAACAAAAACTTTAAAAAATGACAACACATAAGGTGAATAAAACACGATCTTCTTTAACAAAAAGGGTGAGTCCAGATGCTTCCGAAGGTTTGTGTAACCGCTCTGCATCATAAACAGCACCAGTCTTCATAATATACAGTTATGAGAAAATTCGGCGTCATGGAAGAGATATGTAATGCAGATTTCAACTGTGTGACATTATCAAGTGGCATATGAAAGCCAAAGCGATCCACATCTCTATCATTCCGCCTGGATATTCCCATCCGTACCAGTTCGGAATTTTCCCATCCGTACCAGTTCGGAATTTTCCCATCTGTACCAATTCGGAATTTTTCCATCCGTACCAGTTCGGAATTTTATTAATGCAATTTGAATATCTAGACGTGATACATTGCATGATGCACGCAGATCCGAGACAACGGCTTCCTCGTCATTCAGACCATATCTGCGGCGCCATTAGTTCATAATGTTGACTATAATTTTTCAGGGTAGATATAAGTTTTTTTTGCCTTAGGTAAATATCATTATTGTTCCCTCGAGGTATATTTTTATTCCCAGGGCTTTAGCCTAGCCTTGGTTGAAATAACATCGCAAAGGAAAACAATTATAATGCTCTACTTTAGTGTAGGAAATAACTTTGTTATAGCAAACACCATCAAACCGAAATTGTTAATGAAAATAGAACAGTTTATTCGCTCTTTTAGTTAAATCGTTGTAATTGAAAAAGCACTCGAGTAATGCCTCAATTTGTTGTTTATTTGTTTTTTTTAATAATGTTGAACCCCATTTTCAGCAATTTTTCAGCTATATGATGGCGTCCAGTTTTTATTGTGGAGGAAGCCAAAGTACCCGGAGAAAACAACTGACATTCGGTAAAAAACTGGCGATCCTTTTCAATTACGATTTAGTCGAGTACACCCTACCTGTAGTGAGACTCGAACCCGCAACCTCAGTGTTGACAGACACGTGATCAAAAGAAAATTGACTACATTAATCGCTCGGCAACAATAGAAATATATATTTACTAGTCAGGATGAAATGTTGGAATGGTTAGTCAAACAGATATAATTGCATCAATTCTTCAATCCCACATTGGCCTATTTTTGGATCCATATTGGACTAGGCAATAAGAACATATTGGACTGGCTGTTCAATAAAGATATATTTATATTTATTGCGAGATGAAATATTCCAATCTCCGACAGAGAGAAGATAATTGGTTCCCAAATGTAACATCTGTCACACGTCACCTACCATTTACTGCGGTACTACATCTGTCGTCTGCTAGTGATATTTGTAAACACAGCCTGATGTTTGTAAACATGTAAACGAGATCTTATTTATTTTTTATAAAGTATTTTTATACATTTTTGTTAAGGCTTTACATAGAAGCACTTCGCTTGTAGGATAGGATTATCAGCCATGAGTTGGCGTTAACCAATGGTGTGGCAGAGGTGACTGGCTGACGTAGGATATCTAGAATCGAGATTGGGGAAATTACTGTCGTTGGGAGAAAAAATTTACCAATTACAATAATCCCGGTAAATTTTAGTTGTAACTATTTCCTGAACAATTACGTAAATTACGTAATTTTTTCAGTGTATAATATTTAAGATATATAAGGTTGTATAAGGGTCAAAAATATAATGGCCGAATTCCATGGGGGATTTTGTAGGCAACATAAGTAATACCACTATTGTTAATACGCCGTTTTCAAGATAGGTGGTGGTTACATGTATCCTATCACGTGATTTATGGTATCACATGATTTTATTTAGGGCACTTTCCTCGACGCACCGTCTTTTAAAACATCGTATGAACGGCATAAAACGGAATGAAACTTGACCCCTTTCCATAAATTTTATGTATAGTGTTGGCTTGGCACCAATGCACAACACAGCACAGGTTTTGTTTTGCCTCGTCTTTCATGACAAATATTGCCTTTTTAAACTTAAAGTGCACTAAATTTTTATGACGTCACGTGATCACCATTACAATTTTCACCTCCTTTAACGAGAGCGATTATATCTTGAAAACGACGTATTAAAAAGCATATGTCATCGAAACAGCATACAACATTTGCATTAATAATTAAATTAAAAAAATTAATGCCTGTTTAAAAAAAAAACAAAAAAACAAGTAATGATGAGTTTCAATAAAATTAAACTCCCCGGCCTTTTGTTATTTTCGCTGTAACAACAAAAATTGGGAGCAATATTCAACATTAATTAGATTGGGTGTGTTATTATAATAGCTTCGCGGATTATTAATTGAAGTTTGTATAGACCGGAAGACAAAATGGATGTGTGGTCCGGGAACACACCGACCATGTCATCATATTCATGATCCCTTTTATGGGAAAGGAATGCACTGCGTAAGTCTTTAAAAAAACCAGATGCACAATGTACCACTGTATGGTACTTTGATGACTCCAACAAAGATGTTTAAAAATTATTCAATTTTATTATTTACGTTAATAAGGACAAAAATGATGTTTTGTGTTGTTTGTTTGTTTGAATGAGATTTAACGCCACTTTCAGCAAATTTCAGCTATATCATTGTGTTTTATCGTGGGAGAAAACATGAGTACCAGTTGAAAACCTCGACCTTAGGAAGTAAAACTGGGCAATACCTGTTAATACATTTGATGGCAGGCACGCTCCGTGGACGGGCGACAATACAAAAAGGGGGAGCAAGTTAATATACGTGTTATGTATAAAAACTGTTTAAAATGTATCCACCTAAAATATCTGCTTGTTGTGTCTGCTGAAAAATGAGGTCTGGAGAACAAATCTTTGTCTATCGCAGCCGTCGTTCGTTTTATACAAGTTGTCGTATCTACCCATTTTTCTTCTCGTTCTGTGCATACATACGTACGATCTAGTGTAAACTGTGTTATTCGTCTGTTTCTAGACATGGACTATAAGCATAATGACTCATGTTGTTGAAGACAGACGAAATACTTGTGTTCTTGGATTGCAGACGGCGCAATAGTATTCTTGATATCATATATTCTTAAAATTTATACTCGCACTGCATGTATCATATACTTACAGCTTTATCTATAAATATTATAATTAAGATTCTTGAATATTTGACAGAAATGCGAGCAATAATTGTATTAAAAACCATGGGAATATTTTTTGCTACAATAATGTTACAATATACATGTATACATTACATATCTACGTGTATTCCTATTCTATACGGATTACACGTACTGAAGGTGAATTTTAATCCTCAAGGACATTCCTTATGTCAATAGTCAATATTTATAAGCAATACACAAAGCCACAGCGTAATCACCCGTTCATTGACACTAGAACTGAGCGAGTACAACAAACAAGGTGTATTATAAGTCCAAAAACAAATGCTGTCCGAACTATGGGGTCATACGTACCAATATTCGTCAATATCCAATCATGTTTTGCTTTTAATTGATTTTTGGAAACTTTGACAGACAAAAAAAAAAATCTGAAAACTGGATTCCAAATCTGTAATTACTAATATTTATATTAGTCCCCAGCACTGTAAAATGAGTAACGTAATATTTATTGTATTTCCCTGTGATGTATTACAATAGTTCGAATTATATTCGCCTTGTGTTCGTTCGCGACTTTCTATTGAAAAGGCCAGGTTAAATATTCGTATTAGTCTATTAAGTGTATTATGTAAATTGCTCATTATTTTTTGTATAGGGAGTTAAATATTCGCGTTGGAAAATTTTCGCGCTTCAGACTCTACAAGGAACACAGCAAAAATTAAACACACGAACATGTTCTGATATACGGTATCGGATCAAAATATAGATGTTTGACACCATTCCAAGCCATACAATTCTTTGTAGGGCCAAATACCAGATGTTTTAGCATAATACGTACACAATTTTCACAGAATCGCCTCAATAGTGGATTCGCTGCCCGAATGGTAAAAGTAGGTACTCATCACTGGCATGTCAAACCTCGGGTTGAGAGTTCGAGCCCGAATTCGTGCGGGTTGCTCGATTCCAAACTGTAGTTAAAAAGGATTGTGTGCTTTTCTGCAAACCCCCTACCAAATAAAATTGAACGCCTCCATAATTCATCTGCCGTCATGCAGGCCTACAGACAGATTAGGGCAAAAAGTATTCGTCAACTTGTGTTGTTTAGGATCAATAGCCAAACAATATTAAAAATAAAAGTTTAAAAAATATTTCTAAATAATTTGTCAAATGTCCTTTCAGTTTAATTACTTAAAAAATCCGCTTGTGAACTGAAACTTTGAACATAGTCAAAGATAATGTCTTGATATTTTTCAGAATTTTATTTTTACTGTTTATTGCTGAATTTGTTCCAACACCATACCATAATATACAAGTCTTGACACCAACCACTATATACTTTAGTTGTAACCTGTGGTTTCATTAATTTTCGTGGGTATCAATTTTCGCGTTTGTAGGAAAAACGACATTACTTGGGATTCTTAAATTCGTGGTTCGCGCAAACAGTGAAAAATGAAACATGACGGAATTGTTTACAATTTTCGGTATTCTCGAACAGTGTTAGTCTGTTCATTTCTAATTGACCGTTTTGTTTTTAAACTAACATGAAGTAAATAGGATTAAACAGATTTTGTTTTGTAACCGTAAACATAATTAACATAATAAGCATATCATTTTATTAAAACCAACTTAAATAAACACTTCTTTGTACTTGCGTCGTAAATTCCCTGGGCAAAGATTAAGTTTGTTTATTTGAAAATAAAATTGATGATATAATTACTGGTTTTTAAATATAGTAATTAGTATATAAGGTGTTAACATATTGCTTTATTGATAGTTATTTTAATTAAGAAAATGATTTTGAAACGTGTTTATACATCAACACTTTACAAAGGAACGGCACAACAGGAAGTACTTCCATTACTGAGGGAGTTATACAATTAAAACTAACAACAAAGTTTTTTTTCAATTTTATTTCTGTGTAATAAACACAATAAAGTTGTTCATAATGCAAAATTGTACTCTCTATCGAAAACATATCAATATTACAATGTCCTTTGAACATCAGTCGTCATGTAAACAACCGTACCATCGTAGTTCTCATGTCACTTTACCGTCATTATAGATTTTTAGGGGTCATTATTCGTTAAATTCTTAATTTCGTGGATTTGTCCACACCACGAAAACGACAAACGACAAAAATAATACCCGTCAAATAAAAATGAAACCACAGTACTTTGGTTGTACCCTCGCCGTCGGTACCAAGTCTTACGCCAACCTTTATATACTTTGGTTGTACCCCCGTCGTCGGTACCACGTCTTGACGCCAACCACTATATACTTTGGTTGTACCCTCACCTTTGGTACCAAGTCTTACGCCAACCACTATATACTTTGGTTGTACCCTAGCCGTCGGTACCAAGTCTTACGCCAACCACTATAAACTTTTGTTGTACGCTCGCCGTCGGTACCAATTCTTACGCCAACCACTATATAAATTGGTTGTTCTCTCGCCGTCGGTCCCAAGTCTTAAGCCAACCATTATATACTTTGGTAGTGCTCTCGCCGTTGGTACCAAGTCTTACGCCAACCACTATATACATTAGTTGTATCCTCACCGTCGGTACCAAGTCAACCACCATATACTTTGGTTGTACCCTCGCCGTCGCTTCCAAGTCTTGACTCCTACCACTATACACTTTGGTTATACCCTAGCCGTCGATATCAAGTCTTGGCGCCAACCACTATATACTTTGGTTGTACTCTCACCGTCGGTACCAAGTCGTGACGCCAACATATATATACTTAAGTTGTACTTTTGCCGTCGGTACCAAGTCGTGACTCCAACCACTATATACTTTGGTTGTACTCTTGGCTTCGCTACCAAGTCGTGACGCCAACCACTATATACTTTGGTTGTATCCTCGCCGTTGGTACCAAGTTTTACGCCAACCACCATATACTTTGGTTACCGCAGGTCGGGGGTTTTCTCCGGGTACTCCGGCTTCCTCCCCCAATAAAAACTGGACGCCATGATATAGCTGAAAAATTGCTGAAAGTGGCGTTAAACACCATCAAACAAACATCAAACAATATACTTTGGTTGTACCCTCGCCGTCGGTTCCAAGTCTTGACGCCAACCACCATATACTTTGCTTGTACCCTCGCCATCGCTTCCGAGTCTTGACGCCAACCACTATATACTTTGGTGGTACACTCGCCGTCGGTACCAAGTTTTACGCCAACCACCATATACTTTGGTTGTACTCTTGCCTTCGCTACCAAGTCGTGACTCCAACCAAAATATTTTCTTTGATTGTACTCTCACCGTCGGTATCTAATCTTGAATCCAACCACTATATACTTTGGTTGTACTCTCACCGTCGCTACCAAGTCAGGACTCTAACCACTATATACATTGGCTGTACTCTCGCCGTCGCTACCAAGTCAGGACTCTAACCACTATATACTTTGGCTGTACTCTCGCCGTCGCTACCAAGTCAGGACTCTAACCACAATATTCTTTGGCCGTACTCTCGCCGTCGCTACCAAGTCAGGACTCTAACCACTATATACTTTGGCTGTACTCTCGCCGTCGCTACCAAGTCAGGACTCTAACCACAATATTCTTTGGCTGTACTCTCGCCGTCGCTACCAAGTCAGGACTCTAACCACTATATACTTTGGCTGTAGTTTCGACGTCATTTCCAAATCTTGACTCTAACAACTTGGTCGTACTACAACCACTCTATACTTTGTTTGTACTCTCGCAGTCGGTATCAAGTCTTGGCATCAACCAATATATACTTTGGTCGTACCCTTGCGTCGGTACCAAGCCTTGACTACTACCACTATACACTTTGGTTATACCCTAGCCGTCGATATCAAGTCTTGGCGCCAATCCCTGTATACTTTGGTTGTACTCCTGCCGCCGGTACCAAGACTTGAATTCAACCACTATATACTTTGGTTGTACCCTCGCAGTCGGTTCCAGGTCTTGACGACAACCACTGTATATTTTGGTTGTACCCTCGCGGTCGGCACAAATTCTTGACGCCAACAATATATACTTTGGTTGTACCCTCGCCGTCAGAACCAAGTCTTACGCTAATAATTATATTCTTTGGTTGTACTCTTGCCTTCGCTACCAAGTCGTGACTCCAACCAAAATATTTTCTTTGATTGTACTCTCACCGTCGGTATCTAATCTTGAATCCAACCACTATATACTTTGGTTGTACCCTCGCCGTCGGTACCAAGTTTTACGCCAACCACCATATACTTTGGTTGTACTCTTGCCTTCGCTACCAAGTCGTGACTCCAACCAAAATATTTTCTTTGATTGTACTCTCACCGTCGGTATCTAATCTTGAATCCAACCACTATATACTTTGGTTGTACTCTCGCCGTCGCTACCTAGTCAGGACTCTAACCACTATATACTTTGACTGTAGTTTCGCCGTCATTTCCAAATATATACTTTGGTCGTACCCTTGCCGTCGGTACCAAGCCTTGACTCTTACCACTATACACTTTGGTTATATCCTAGCCGTCGATATCAAGTCTTGGCGCCAACCCCTGTATACTTTGGTTGTACTCTTGCCGTCGGTACCAAGACTTGACTTCAACCACTCTATACTTTGGTTGCTCCCTCAAAGTCGGAATCAAGTCTTGGAGTCAAACAATATATACATTGTTTGTACCCTCGCCGTCGGTACCAAGTCTTACGCCAGCCACTCTATACTTTGGTTGTACTCTTACCGTCGGTACCAAGTCTTATTTCAACCACTATATACGTTGGTTGTACCCTCGCCGTCGGTACCAAGTCGTGACGCCAACATCTATATACTTTAGTTGTACTTTTGCCGTCGGTACCAAGTCGTGACTCCAACCACTATATACTTTGGTTGTACTCTTGCCGTCGGTACCAAGTCGTGACGCCAACCAATATATAGTTTGGTTGTTCTCTTGCTGTCGGTACCAAGTCGTGACGCCAACCACTATATACTTTGGTTGTATCCTCGCCGTCGGTACCAAGTCTTATGCCAGCCACCATATACTTTGGTTGTACTCTAGCCGTCGGTACCAAGTCTTACTCCAACCACTATATACGTTGGTTGCATCCTCGCAGTCGGTAGCAAGCCTTGACGCCAACCACTATATATTTTGGTTGTACACTCGCGGTCGGTAACAAGTCTTGACGCCAACCACTATATACTTTGAATGTTGGTTGTACCCTCGCAGTCGGTACCAGGTCTTGACGATAACCCCTGTATGCTTTGGTTGTACCCTCGCGGTCGGTACCAAGTCTTGACGCGAACCACTATATACTTTGGTTGTACCCTCTCTTTTGGAACCAAGTCATACGCGAACCATTATATTCTTTGGTTGTACTCTTGCCGTCGCTACCAAGTCTTCACTCCAACAACTATATACTTTGGTTGTACTCTACCGTCGGTATCAAGTCTTAATACCAACCACTGTATACTTTGGTTGTACTCTCACCGACGCTACCAAGTCTTGACTCAATCACTATATTCTTTGATTGTACTCTCGACGTCGGTGCCAAGTCTTAGGCCAACCAACCACCATATACTTTGGTTGTACTCTTGCCGTCGGTACCAAGTCTTACGCCAACCACTATTTACGTTGGTTGTATCCTCGCCGTCGGTTCCAGGTCTTGACGCCAACCACCATATACTTTTGTTGTATCCTCGCAGTCGGTAGCAAGCCTTGACGCCAACCACTGTATATTTTGGTTGTACACTCGCGGTCGGTAACAAGTCTTGACGCCAACCACTATATACTTTGGGTGTTGGTTGTACCCTCGCAGTCGGTACCAGGTCTTGACGATAACCACTGTATGCTTTGGTTGTACCCTCGCGGTCGGTACCAAGTCTTGACGCCAACCACTATATACTTTGGTTGTACCCTCGCTGTCGGAACCAAGTCGTACGCGAACCATTATATTCTTTGGTTGTACTCTTGCCGTCGCTACCAAGTCTTCACTCCAACCACTATATACTTTGGTTGTACTCTACCGTCGGTATCAAGTCTTGATGCCAACCACTGTATACTTTGGTTGTACTCTCGCCGACGCTACCAAGTCTTGACTCAATCACTATATTCTTTGGTTGTACTCTTGCCGTCGGTGCCAAGTCTTACGCCAACCACTATATACTTTGGTTGTAGTATCGCCTTCAGTTACAACTTTAACGCAAACCACTAAATACTTTGTTTGTACCCTCGCCGTCGCTTCCGAGTCTTAACACCAACCACTATATACTTGGTGGTACCCTCGCCGTCGGTACCACGTTTTACGCCAACCGTATCCTATTTTCCTTTAAATTCTGGATAAATATGAAATTTCTGTTTTTAGCCCTTATTTAGAATAAATAATAAATTGCGACTTGTTCTATTTGTAATGTTCAATGTGAATGTAGTGGTTTCTTTCAAAACCTTTTTACTATGAATGAAACTTTCTTAAAAGTATATGAAATCATTTAAATTATTGTTTAAAAGTGATGAAAATGAGTTAAAAAGCTGATGGTCAGAATATAATTTGAAAAATTATATTTCCACTGCGGTTGTATCAGTAATTAAAATTTTAGGAAAAGTGTCACTATATAATGTCAAATCTTGTTCCGGAGTTGTCTCGCTTTGTCCATAAAATGTACCGACTTTTGCCACTTCAATACATCTTGTCAATTTTTTGCCGACAAATTGTGTTAGTGGATCTTCCAAAAATTATCTAAATGAGGGTCATGTGTTCCAAAGGAAGATTTCGTTTCAATTTTAGATGTCATATAAGCATTGTTTGCATTCTCTACAACACCAAAAATTCTATGCGTTTTCAGTAAAAACCTAATATATGTTAATTACCGATATAGCTTTTCAGTTGCATTCCTTAGAGTTGAAGCAGAATGCGCCAGGACAATAATCCCCTATTTTAATTTTGGTTGCCATCTTAATTGAAAAAAGGCTTACCTTTATGATAAATTCATAGAGGGAAACTTATGGACCACCCACCACAGTGACTTATATTGGCTCAGTGGTATCAGAGGGGAAATTTATGTCAAGATAAGCTATAATTGCATATACGGCAACACTTGCAAAACAATCAAGTTACCAAAAAACGTGATATATCACAATCCCTATTAAATCTAGTTGTCTCGCTGCGACGCATATCTCTTAAGGCGAGACATAAACCCGTTGTTCTTGCTTTATCTTTATAACACATAGGACCATCAATTTTGGTTCAGTTATAGATTATAATAAGTAGTTGACGGTCGGTCACTTAAGTTATTTGGATTTAGACAGTTACGTAGTAACCATACATGGTAGCTATAGGAAGCTTGGCATATAGGTTGCTGTTGATTAGTACATGACAGTGTCAAAGGTGTCACCTGATCTTGACCACTTCTTGTATGTTCTACGGCTAACATTTAAAATTTTGGATCTGGTCTGTAACCATGCAAGGTAGTAAGAAAGTAGTTGGTATATAGATTGCTCGTAAGCCGATCATGACAATCTGCTCGGTGTCATTTGATACTGACACCCGTGACTGCATCAGAGCCGGACTATTTTTAATCTTGTGATAATTTGTTATTTATATGATGCTAATTTTGATTAATTGGAACATAAGCAAGACATTTTTCTTGTCCACACTTGTAATAATGACATTTATCTTAGTTGAATTAAAGATGTATCTGCCAAATTGTAGAAGGATAGAACCGATACAGGTCTAAGTATCACCCATACCAGTTTAGTAATAATTACTACTGTTTGTACATTTGTATGTTGAGCAAGTGTATGCATTTAATTATGTTGAACCACTCCTTGTCATGACTTACAGTTCATCCTGACCTTGCTTCGATGCAGAATAAAGACATATTAAATATTTATAGGAATTAAAGTATCTCTAGCGCTTATGAAAAGAGAACCATCTATCCCAAGTTGCTTTTCAATAGTGGATTTGCAGAAATTTTATCTCCATAGTAGCATCTGTGTTTAGTCACGTCCAGTTGGTACAAACATTCTTATCAGCTACACAGATTAACATTGTACCACAAGGGAAAATTAATACACTTGTAATGAAAAATGGATTATAATTTTAATATTTTAAAAGTATCAGATTTGCAGAAATTTTTAAAAGATAGAGGAGTAATAGCATCAAACAGTAGAAGACATGAATTATTGAAATTAGGTGAGGCAGCTGTTGATATTAATTTGGAAATTTACCCTGGCGGATTAAATCAAAACAAAGACTGGCTCAATGATAAACTTAACAAAACAGAAGGAAAATTAATGAAAAATCCAGCTATTTTGCACAACTTGTCATCAGATTTATCAATCTTACCTCCTATTTCAATTTTTTACTTTACAATTATCTTTTGACATTTAAAGAGTTTGATCTGAAAAACTTAGAAACTATCAGAAAATGGAAGGTTATTCCATGTTTGAGGATGGGATCATTCTACTAACATGACTCGGTGAGACACCAAACAAATACCCTAGGTGGCTCAATTCAAATACTTTGTCAGTTGATAATATTTCTTTAATAAAATTATGTCTTTGGAATTAATTTTTTCCTTTTTATATCTAAATTCAAGTTTATAGCCACAATTTTCGCATAACAAATCATAGTTCCCAAAGTCAAATGGATCTTCTGGATGTATTGGATTCAGCTCTGGTAAAGGTTCAGCAATATACATAACAGGTTCATTTTGATCTGAAGTCGAACGTGAAGGCTGCTCATCATCTTGAAGACTTACAAGTGTCTCTGCTGCCGAAAGTTTGCTTATTTTTGTTTTAACAGGCAATGGTTCCCTTAGCTTTCTTTTGGTCGTTTTCTTGGTTTTTTTAAAATCATAAGGGTCAGCAGTTATTGGGTGTGGAAAATCACTAGTTGAACCATTCCCACCACAAAAATGCTATTTGAATATAAAGATAATATCTGTAATTACATTTAGATAATTATTTAGCACTGTAACTATAATAAGAAAGATTAATGAAAAGCTGTTTAAACAATAATGAAATGGAATTAATTTAGCTCATAATAAATAATAAACCAAAAACAAATACAAAACCAGATCACTTTTGTTCAGTTTGATTATCATTATATTATAATAATAATGTTATTATTAATTATTAAAATCATTTGTTCAATATAAATAAAGTTTACTTACCTTTGAAAAAAACATATTTGTATTTGTCTATCTTGTTGATATTTAATTGTTCAAAAGGTCTTCCACATTTCTTAACCAGTTTAAACATTTATTCTTGTTTATATGAGGTTTTGGAAAAGGAACAAAAAATACATTTGTCATATAATCTTTAATACTATATCTACTGTCAAAATTACATCTTCCCCATCGGCATCATTTTGTTACCATTTTAAAAAACAATCATGATTTTAATAGAATAAATAACAACAATTAACCACTTGAAGGCACACTGATAAACTATATATAATATGTGTGTAGCAGCTGGAATGTTTGTACCAACTGCTCTTATCAGTAAGGTCATGACCTTGTTTTCTGCAACTGATCTATTGGCCAATTGCTTTTAGAGGAAAAGATTAAACTTTAAAAGTTCACAAAGGAGGGATTCTAAAAAAATAACAAAGTGGCTGTTTGGAAGCCAGTGTATACATCTGCACCTCTAGTAATAAAAATAGATGTTAAAAACATTGTTTTTTTGTTTTGTTAAGGACGATACACAGTAAATTAATGTTTCTTCTTTGCCTATCATGTGAACACAGAAATTAGTAATGCTGCGTTAACAAAACACTGCTATTTATGATCAATAAGGACAGGTACTGTACTATAATTTGTAGGGTTAAATTGTACAGTAAGATGTTATATAAAACGAACAATCATTTCTTGGCATTAAGTGTTTTGTTCAGTATCAAAGGTAAAAGAAAAATAAACACTTTTATTCTTAACATTAAAAAACTTATATTTTCAGAGGTTCACAAAACTGCACATACAGTTAACGGTATAAAACAATATGATCTGTGGATGTCTGTTGGCCTGCCTCAGAAGGTATCAGTACAATTTTAATGTTAAGACTTTTACGGGGAAATATATCTTTAGTTTAGTACATGTTGAAGCAAAATCAAACATATGGTAAATAAAATATATATAAAAAGTTGAAAACAATCATTCATGTACGATTGCCAGAAGAACCAAACAAATATTGAACATGAAATAACCCTACATTGAAGGCATAAGTTACACACATTTCATATTATGAATACACAATAAATATCACGACAAAAACAAGAAATACACAATGCAACAAGAAAATGTGTCTCTGTGAAACTGACATCCTGCAAATATTGGTAAACACCCCTAAGTTCACAAAACCCCCAAATATTTGGTACAGCCCTACAGAATTTTGTCAATGAAGAAATCTCACCATGTTGTAACTGTTTTTAACCAAGTTTTATGAAAATGTGAAGTCATCTTTATACTAAAAAGCTTCAGCGCAAAGGTAAACCTAAGGTTCGAAAGTTAGACGACCGAACGAATTGACGAAATAATAGACCTAAAAGCTATATACGTCCACCAACTTTTGTTTGCAGGACATAAAAGATAATTAACTTCCAGTAAATATACTTTTCATTAAAAATCTGATTTTCACATAAACATATTATAAACAATAATTATCTATATAACTTACACTTTTTACATATAAAATGTAAATTTTTCTGAACACAAGAGAATAAAGTTCATAAAAATAATACGCTTGCAGTAAATACACTTTAAATAGAAAAATCATCAAAATTTTTTGTTTTCTTTTTAGTAACCGTGCAATCCGCAAAAGTCAATTCGCAATGAATCAGTAAATCCGCCAAAATACAAAATATCAGGTGGTACACTTTGGACAAACTAAAATACAGCAAAATTATCAATTAATAATATTTCAAAATACACATTTCCACTGCATTTAACACGTACATTTACAAACTACATTCAGCATGCACGTGTTCCATTACACTAAACACGCACATTTCCACTACATTCACCACGTACATTTCCACTACATTCTATATGTTTATTTTTACTACACTCAACATATACATTTACACCTCGGTGGCCGAGTGGTCAAGGTAGTTCGTCTACTATTGATCACGTGGTCTGTCAACACTGGGATTGCGGGTTCGATTCTTACTGCAGGCAGGATGTACTCGACTCCAATCTTAATTGACAAGGATTGCCAGTTTTCCTACCGCAGGTCCGGGGTTCTCTCCGGGTACTCGGCTTCCTCCCCCAATAAAAACTGGACGCCATGAAATAGCTGAAAAATTGCTGAAAGTGGCGTTAAAACACCATTCAAACAAACAAAAAAACAAATACATTTACACTACATGTCAGTTATAACGATATAGCTTATATCCGAGTGTTTGCACTTGCCAGCATACAATAATAAAAAAAAATAGCAAAGAAAACCGAACGAAGACGTTTTCTTGTAAATCATGCTAAAAAGCTACTGGGCGGATGATGTCCTCGGGGACAAATTGTCCACCAGCAGTACAATAATACAACTGTGTAATAGTTTGTTGGTTTCATAGACAAAACACTATCATACCTAATTAGGATTCTTTAACTGCAAATTAATATTACAACTGGTTTTATAAAACGACACAAATCTCCTAGTTTGATTATCCATTTTGTATCCATTATATGATGCTATAAATAGTGGTCTTACCCCATCCTTATTACACAGATTTACATCTCCCTTTTTATTGTATAGCATTTCCAGAATAGTAGTGTAACGTTTCTCTGATGCTCCATACAGTGGTGAGAATTCATCAGTAGTTCATTTATTTACATTTGCTCTTTTGTTAAGTAAGAAATCAACACATTCTTTGTGTCCATTATATGACGCTTTATACAGTGGTGATGATTAATTCTTATTACACAGATTGACATCTCCTTTATTGCATAGCGTTTCCAGAATAGTACTGTGACCTTTATGTGATGCTACATATAGTGGTGAGGATCCATCATTATGAGATGTTTACTTTTGCTCCTTTGTTCAGTAAGAAATCAACACAGTCTTTGTTTCCATTATATGATGTTATATATAGTGGCAATATTCCAGCTTTATTACACATATTGACGTCTCCTTTATTGCATAGCATTTCCAGAATAGTAGTGTCACCTTTCTGTCAAAGACAACAAAGTACTCTGCAGTAAAATATTTAAATGCATATCTAGATTGATCTTCGCATTCAAATCTACACGATGAGATACATGTAAAAACATTCAGGAAACGCTTGTTTGTAAAAAAGTAATTTGCAAAAAATATTTTTGTTTTCTGATTTATGTAAATTCTCTGCAGTTCTACAGTGAGGGAGTGTTCTCTGAGCTGGAAATTAAAGACGCAACCAATACATTTTAGTCGGTTCTTACTTAGACCTGCTTCCAGAAATAGAATCGGGAAATTACAAACTAGACTCGAAGACAAACAGCTCCTGCGTATGGTGTGTGTACATTTAAAGACGTACGCTAGGTTATTGCGATTTTCATGATCAGCCACTACTGTTGACTACAAAGGTTTGTTGTATCTAGGTTGATGTTATCCCATCAGTAGATCTATGGCCGTCACTATGACTTATTTGTCATTACGGGATATCCATTCCTCAAATACGATTGACATTTTTGCTGAGTCATAGGAACTCTTTTCTATTCCTGGATTTGTTTTTTTTTCCTGGACAGGACAATGCGTAACTTAACGGGGGTTTAATTAGAAGCAGGTAATGCTTACTCGTGCTGAGCACCCGAGTGCAACTATGGTTTTAAATTCGGTTCGTTAAACTTATTTTCTGTTTTTGTTTCGTGTTGCATTGTTTGCCTAAATCCAGGTTTATAATTGTCCCTTGACTTAATGCTCTTGTCGTTCGGTCGGTTTTCTTGCTATTTTGTAAAGTTAAAAATATCACGTTTTTAGCCAATATAAATTTAAATATTGTTAAGGGGATAAGGATTGTGTTGTAACTATACGGATTCATTTTTACTTGTGTATTTGTAAAACAGCTGGAAACAGTTATAAATATAACAAAGGTAGTTTTAATTAAATTTTATTAAAGCAAATTAATGACTGGCAAACAAATTCAATAAGATGACAACTCAGATGACTTTCTTTGTTAAAAGTAAAGTTGTTGTATGCAGTATCATTTTTTTAATCAATTTATACTAGTTAATTTATGGATTGCTGGCTTACCATCCAGTGAATAGTATACGTCAGTAATATTAAGAACGAGCACATGTTAACAAACAACAAATAAATTTAGGAAATAAGAAATGCGTTTTTTCTACCGCTCGACGCGTTAGTATTAAAACTGACGATAGATTCCTAAACCAATGCTGTCATTTAATTCTAACTAGTAAACACATTTTGTCGATAAAACTTCATTGTATCAAAGTGTAAACGACATATTTATGACCACAAGCCAATTAACAGGAAGGATGTCTCATTGGCAGAAAAATTATACCAATTTGCAAAATCAAAGGAGCTCATGATGACCCCCAAAAATTATAGACCAATAACTATAGTGAGTTGTTTAGGCAAACTCTTCACAGCGATTATATCTGAAAGATTAAATACATTTTCTGGCGATTTTCTAGTCTTGAATGAAAATCAGTGTGGTTTTAGACAAGGCTATAGCACTTCTGACAAAGTTTTCATATTATATTCATTTTTCGAACTTCTTAACGAGGAAAAAGAAAAAAACTTTTATAGATTTCGAAAAAGCATTCGACAAAGTTTGGCGTGATGGCTTGTGGTTTAAATTATTGAAAAGTAACATAAATGGAAAAATGCTAAAAATTATACAAAATATGTACACAAATATTAAATCAAATGTAATATATAACAACAAAAAGTCAGTTTTTTCTATGTGATAATGGTGTTAGTCGAGGTGAAAACATGTCACCTTTTCTTTTTGCTCCATTTCTAAACGATCTAGAAAGCTTTTTACTAGATAAAAATTGTGTTGGTATATGCACAATTACTGATGAAATAGAAAATGCACTTTATATATTTATGATAATCTTTGCTTTGCCGTATGCAGACGACACTATTTTAATGGCCGATACTCCATACGATTTACAATGTCAGTTAAATTCATTTTCTGAATATTGCAACTTGTGGAAATTAAAGGTAAACGTAGAAGACAAAAGTACTTAGCTTTTCAACTGGAAGAACTCAAAATAACTTAACATTTAGCTACGAAGGTAATTATTTAGAAATTGTAAACGAATTCAGGCATCTTGTTAAGTAGCACTGGAAATTTCAATAATTGCATCAAAGCTCAAACTCAAAAAGGAACAAGGTTACGTACGAGTTATTGAAAATGGGAAAATACCAAAATCTTTCGATCTATTGTCAGTTAGATTTGTTTGATATGATTATAAAGCCGACTTTTTTATGGTTCAGAAATCTGTGGATTTAGGAATTTTCATTCAATCGAAAAGGTTCAATTAAAATTTTGCAAGTTATGACTGAATTTTAAAGCATCTACTCCCGATCTTGGGCGATACCCTCTTGAAATAGAGATAAAGCAAAGAATGCTATCATATAGGTCTAAAGTGGTTTTAGGTAAAAAAGATTAAATTAGTTCTGTATGTTGCTATATTTATTTAATTCACAAAATGCCAATTTTTTATGGCTACAATATGTTAAGAGTATACTTGACGATTGGGGTTTATCATATATCTGGAATAACCCAAATAGTGAAAATGAGGAGTGGTTTAAAAATAAAGTTAAACTTTGCTTAAAAGACCCATATATAAAACAATGGAATGAAAGTATTAAAAACGGTCAAAAGGTGATTAACTATAGAATTTTTAAGGATACATTTGAGTTTAAAAAAATATTTTGTTATTCTAGAAAGAAAAGATTCTGTACTATTTTGTCAATTTCGGGCTGTACATAATAAATTACAAATTGAATCTGGTCGATGGCAAAATATTCAACGCGAAAATAGAAAATGCACTCTGTGTAACACAGTGATTGGCGATGAATTTCATTACATATTCTGCTGTCCAATTTTAGAGAGAAAATTATATATTAAGAATACATTTATATGAAGACCAACTATATTGTTTTCATGGAAATTATGAGCTGTCAGTATAAGACCAGTCTAATTAATGTATGCAGATTCATTAAAATTATAAATAAAAGATTGATCACTCCTGACTGAGATATATAACAGTTAACTTGTGTTGTATATATTGTAAATACTGTATATATTTGTTTCACGTGTCATGTTTCATTGTTAGATATTTTATGTAGCTTCTCTGTACCTATGTATATGGTGATGAGAATAAAGCTGATTGATTGATTGGCCCTTGATCACAGCAGGCTTCCATGTTTCAATGTTCAAGGGTAAATTAAATCATGTGGCACTCCAGATAAAAGGATAATAAGCCGAAAAAAGACAGAATTCGAATCGCAACTGATAGAAATAAATGTAGTTAACTATGAACAATTACCGTTAGTTTGGTGAGTCTAAAAAGTAAATTCGTTAAACTATTTTGTAATACTTAAACACAATATTCTAAAAAAATCCTTATACAATTATACATAGTTGCTGATTTGCACCTTTAATAACAAAGCAAAGAAAAAAACATGCAGTACATAAAAAAAACATTGTGTTCATTTATAGAATTAAAAACTAAACCGCTGATGACATTTTAACAAATGACAAGAAGAACATTGATATGATAAATGTTCAAAAGTCAAGATGCTGAACAGTAAATAATCATATCACGTTTTCATTCGCGAAACCCCTATCTGGTGTTGACTTTGATATGAGATACTTGTCATCCCTAGGTGTTAATTGTTGAGGCACCAGGTACACTACTCTTGTCATCATTTGTATGAACATCTTCTGGAGTGTCAACATGCGGGGGTGAATTTTCCCGTTCGTTTCTGTTTGGAAACGCGACATTATTAGTGGTTTTCTCTCCCGTTAATGGCTGTAACTCAAATGTTTCCTTCCTCTCTCTATCCCATTTACGAAGATCGCTGTTAGGTTCACTTTCATTTTCGTCACGAAACATCACCTGGTCAGTGGAAGGAGACTGAGCAGGCTCCATTTTGATATAGTCGGACACAGTACCATCCATTTTGAGATAGCCACTAAACCCACAGGCACCTTTTCGTTCATCATCCTCAAGAGAATCACCCATCTGCAAATAGTTTGTTCTATTTAGATCCAAGTAATACTGCGAATAAAGGTTAAGCTATTAATAGAAAAAGTTAAATAACATACCCCCAGTGTGTTACTTACAGCTTTTGGTTTGATGGTTTGGAAAAAAATGCAACTCCTCCCCGTATACCTCCATTTATTCTAAAACCACAACACATACAAAGCGAAAAAAACAAAATGATCACACACATTACTAAACATAACTTCAATGTCATCATGACATAAATAATTGGCTAGTAAAAGATGGTGATTGCAGTGACTTAGATATAGTTGGAGAAAGAATTTTAGCACTCCCCCGTATACCTATATTTATTCTAGAACTACAACACAAACATGACTTCAATATCATCATGACATCTATAATAGACTAGAAAAAGATAGTGATTACTGTGGCTAAAATATGAAACCTAATGCCATAATACATATACTTATGAACCACAAGTAAAATATTAGCATGACTTCATGATAAACTGAGCATTAAAATTACTATTTATATTAAATAAACTCTCTACATGAAGCAGTGAATATAGAGTTGAATAATTCATCGAATGGGATATTTTTAAAACTTTTTCTTTTATATCATTTCATTTAAAGAATATTTATGAACTGCCCTGGCAACAACTAAGTAATAAACTTATCATCTCATGGGCAAACAATAGAACTCACTTTTGCAGTGATGCACTCTTGATATTTATGATGAATTACATTACACCCAAAGAAAGTTTTTACATTTTAATTTGTTTATTTGGATGCAAAGCTAATTTTTTGCAATACTACTGTCATCAATCCTTATATTTCCTATGCAAATTTATGGGTTTAATCTAAAATAAAAGATTATGTTACATTGTATCAGTTTCCTAATATTAAGGAAACAAATTCAGTGCACCCATCATAACGATGTATACCGACTCCGTGACATGGTGTTATAAATCGTTTTAGACCGTCTCCGAGGAAGACCGAAGTTGCTCGCATGTTAGTCGGGAATACAAGACAATGATTTGAACTAACTCCTTCCTATAGCGTAATTAGTAACAATGTTGTCTGTACTGAGTGGATCGTCTGTACTGAGTGGATCGTCTTACTGATTGGATCGTCTGTACTAAATGGATCGCCTGTAGCAAGTAGATCGTCTTACAGAGTGGATCGTCAGTACTGATTGGATCGTCAGTACTGAGCGTATCATATGTACTGAGAAGATCGTCTGTACTGAGTGTATCGACTATACTAAGCGGATAGTCTGTACTGAGTGTATAAAGTTGATCGTCTGTACTGAGTGTATCGTCTGCACTGAGCGGATCGTCTGTACTAAGCAGATCGTCTGTACTCATTGGACCGTCTGGACTGAGTTTATCGTCTGTACTGAGTGGATTGTCTGTACTGATTGGATCGTCTATATTGAGCGGATCGTCTGTACTGAGTGGATCGTCTGTACTTGGTGGATCGTCTGCACTGAGCGGATCGTCTGTACTAAGTGGATCGTCTGTACTGAGTGTAACGGCTGTACTGAACGGGTCGCCTGTACTGAGTGTTTCGCGAGTACTGAACGGATCGTCAGTACTGAGTTTATCATCTGTATTGAGTGGATCTCTGTACTGAGTGGATCGTTTGCACAAATTCGTCATGTTTTGAGGACATGTTTTTCAACAGACACTTGATATTCTAATGGGTACTAATTGTGTTCTTCTCTTCGTCGACCTGTTTTTGTACTCTTATGATGCCGAGTTCCTAGGCCTGCTGAAGGAGAAAGAAATGACACTGACCTTTAATTTAACATTCCGCTATATTGATGATGTGTGTCCCTTAACAATGCTAAATTTGGTGGCTATTTACATTCAATTTACCCTAGAGATCTGGAAATTAAAGACACCACAAATACACTAAGGTCAGCCTCTTACTTAGACCTACTTCTGGAAATAGACTCAAAACTATAAACTAAACTCTACGACAAACGTGATGCCTTCAACTTTCTAATTGTCAACTTCCCGTTCATCGACAGCAACATTCCAGCAGCTCCAGCGTATGGATTTTTTTTCTAGACTAATCACTGCTGTTGACTGCTAAACTACTCAAACAAGGGTTTGTTGTACCATGGTTGATGTTATCTCTCCAGGAGTTCTATGGTCGTCACCATGACTTAATTGATTGTTATGGAAATCAGTGACTCAAATACGATCTGACATTTTCACCGAGCTAAAGGTAGTGTTTCCTATTCCTGGATTTGACTTTTCCCTAGACATGACAATAAGTAACTAGACGGGTGTCTAATTAGAGGCAGGCACTGCTTACTCTTTCGAAGCACCTCAGTGCACCAATGGTTTATATTGGGTTCGGGTTACTCTCTTTCTGCTTTTTTGTGTTTTTGGTTTTTGTGTTGCGTTTGTCTATATCCGGATTTGTAACTGTCCCTTGACTTTTGGCTCTTGTTGTTCGGTCTGCTTTCTTTGCTATTTTTGTTGTAGTAAGTGGATCGTCTGTACTGAGCGGATCATCCGTCTATACTGAGCGAATCGTCTCTACTGCACAAATCGTCTGTACTTAGTGGATCTTCTGTAAACAGCGGATCGTCTGTACTGAGCGGGTCGTCTGTACCGAGTGGATCGTCTATACTGAGTGTATAGGAGGTTTTTCCGCAGTCAATTCAAATCTAAAACGTTTAACATTGACTATACAAACACTAAGGGGTATGAAAGGAATGAAATCAATATATTGTGACTAAATGGGATAGACAATGAAGTCTGTCAGTGATTTTGCACGTGTGTTAGAAATTTATAAATCAGATATTGCTGCGCGTTCGCTTGGCACACTTTGGGCATTTGAAAGTGGCATACCACGGTTGTCTTCTCTTAAAATATAACTAGAACATTGCTCATTTTGAATTGTACAAGTTGCATGTACATTTTATCGAAAATCTACTAAATTTGATATCACATACAAACTTTAAAATCTGATAGGGAACTTACCTTCCCTATTATACCAACAAACGTGAAAAAGGCAACACAAATAGAATTATTCCACTCAAACTTTGAAAATAATCTTGTATAAACGATTTTAATTTATTTTTGGCAATATCATACGCAACGAATCAATGCTGGAAAATATTAAGTTATTGAAAATGAAATAAATGAAAAAAAGAAAATACACACAACTATTTAAAAGATACAATCGAGTGTTAAATGTATAACTCTTGAAATGTTATGAAAAGAGGAAATTCGATGGAGATGTTCTAGCATACAAGTTAGATCATATTTTAATAATGATTATTACGTCTGGTTTTATTGTTTTAAATTTTTGTGTGTATTTTGGTACTTTCTTATTGTATCTTTTGTTTGCTTCTGTTTTTTGTGAAAAATCTTAATAATGCGGCAACAAATTCAGATAACTTATCTAAGCGATGAGTTGTGAGTCATTATAATTTGGCGTCTTCATACTCTTTGAATTCACAATTAGAATTTCGACGTCATAATACGCTCAACCGAAAGTTTCAAACTGGAATAATGCGATTTCTTAATATTTTTTGCTTAAAACGTACGCATATTCAATAAAATGACGATCATATATTCCCATGTGAACTTTATTTGCTTTTAACATGCTATTTTGGGATATATCTTTTCAGTCTCAGAGATATAAACACTGAAAATGTCCTCTTGGGTCCACTACGAATTTTTAAAAATTTTGTTAGACATATTAGGATAGAAATAAATTATTGCAATTGGACTCTATGCAAATTAGAACATGGTCAAACCCTATATTTGTCTTCATTTTATACCTCGCTATTGCTCGGTATAAAATATTGACACTAAAAGATCTGACCATGTTGTAAATCGCATAGAACCCGCTCGCAATAATCTATTTCTTAATCAATGGCATTCAAGCCTGATAGATAAAAAAACGTAGCTAAAATCTAGATTGTGTTACTATTTATGTTCTTTTGTTTAAGTTCCGTCCTACCCTCCCATATATTTTAATGACACAGCAAAGAATAAAATACATCAAAAGAAAATTCAATTTTGGATGTTTAAAATGAAAAAAAAATATAAAGGAAATCGCGAGTAAGGAGGTTTACTACAATGGTGCATACACATACGGTCAAACCTGTGCGATGTGACTTTTTGAAATAACTGATACAAAAAGTATGTGTTATTCAAACAAAACAAAATACATTTTAAACGTTTGAAAGTTTTAGTCTTTCGACCGATTTTTCAACTCCTCTCATGTTTTATCCATTTAAAACCATTAATGTATCTACTCAACTTTATTTAAATAAGTATTTACACATATCTAAAGAAACAAACTAACAAAATGCAATCTTGAATATTTCTAAATAGCTTTTATGAGTTAAACTTGTTTGTAGCAATTCTCTGAAAAGGGTAAATCTCATTCACATTCATTTTAATGTCCCTGTATCGCATTTACAAGCAGTAAAATGCATTAGAAAACAATTTTACTTTGAACAAGCTGATGAAAGACTGTATTCTATTTATTAGATGATTTAAAAAATTAATGGCATAATACATAAGTCTGATACATTGAAATTCCTATATTACCTGTTTTACATTGGCCTCAAGAAAGTCTCCCATCAAGGACGCCAACTGCATAAAGCTGGGTCTTTCTTCAGGTTCAAGCTGCCAAGTAGCTTTCATGATTGTGTACCTGCAAGGAAAAGCTTTTGCAGGACACCCACAGCTTCACAAATAGTTGGGAAACTAACATCATGCATGGGATGTGTTGCCAATCTATATAATTTATTTTCACCAAAGTGTTACGATTCATTTCTGTTTTGTTGGTTTTTTTAGGTGTTTTACGAAATATTCAGCAATTTCTAAGAGGTTTTTGAGAACAGTGAAAGCCCGATCTATGTCACGAAAATTACAAGTGTTTCTCAATAAGCTTGAGAATACCTTGCTCGAGTAATCTTTCGCAAACTGAAGAGTAGGCAGGCCGGTAAAATGGATGCCTGTTAATTCTCCTGTTGCAAGTTATGAACATTTCTTTCTGATAATACCATAGGCTTATCAAACAGATAAATTTCCTAGTTTTTTTTTAACCGATAATACAATTATTTTCGTACATGCGCCTTAACAATACAAACACAGTATAGTGTGATAATAAATTCGTGCATAATGAGGTATAGAAACAAGCTCTAATTATATTCCTGTTTCATAGCAAATCACATTGATATTATCTAAGGATGCATATACAAGTATGATAATTTCGCAATGTGGTTATGTCTTTTTCTGCAAACAAAAGCATGGAAAACAACAGGACAGACAAGACGACATGACAGAAAACAACAGGACAGACAAGACGACATGACAGAAAACAACAGGACCGACAAGACGACATAACAGAAAACAACAGGACCGACAAGACATCACGACAACAAATGTGATGTATACATATTTTGTTCTTAACTGTTGTCGAATAGATGCCATTCTCATTATAGGCATAAAGAATATGCCCGTTTAAGCTTATAGTTTACATACCCATTTAAACAGGCTTAAAATAAATTGTTAGTAAATTGTATCCAGATAAAGTATAAAAATGTGTTATTTCTTTCTGTTTATTGGATTATAACATGGATTAAACAAATAAGATTTTTACACATTAAAGAGAATTTAAGAAAGGTAATATGAGCCCACATAATGTCATAGCATCTATACTCAATACATACATTTCTTGTGACGCATGTTCAGGCTTTTCCATAATGTGTCCATCTTTCAGCATATTAATAAATTTTTCGTTGATTTCTATGCCAGGATAGGGAGTGCCGCCTTTAAAAATATATTGCAATACGAATTATGACGTCATGAGTTTTTAGTTAGTATCGGAGCACACTTGAGTTTGAGGGTGCAAAATTTCATAATTTAATATCTAAACTCAAATATATGTGGTTCTCGCATAAATCCTTCTATTTTTTTTACTGAACTGCAAAAACAGACTTTACAATGTCTAAGGATGATACGCATTTTAAGCTAAAACGAGTTAACAGCAAAAAGCAAAAAAGGGCGCAACATCCACTGCCCCAAATAATCTAATTATCATTTGACTCCATCTGTTATTTATTATGATTCCCTAATTTGCTCAGGTCTTCTAACGTAAACTGCTACGTTGCATTGGTAAAATAAATTCCGATAGCCCTTTAATAACTGTAGTCGGTGAGTATCTCTGTAGGTTTATCTACTTAGAACAAACATTTACCGTTATACCCTGGCATATCTGCAGCCACAATAACTCTAGATGTCATAGCAGACTAAAATTTCCATAACGTACCTAATGAAAATAATTCCCACAATAATACACCATAGGACCACCTGAAAAAAATTTGTAAAAAGCATTGCCAACCATTACAAAACATATCCTTCTTGTTACAGTCGACTGAAACTTGAACGTGTTTTATTTATGTTCCATTACTAATTTGCCTTATTAGCCAATGGTTTTGGCCCAGTTAACATGCAATAATTCAAAAGATTTCAATCGAGTAACAGATAGACAGACTGAAAGGTTTTAAACACAATTTTCAGTACTTTTGCGCCAAGTGTAGCAATGCTATACTTATATCATGGCTGTTAACAATCATTTTATTGGTGAGATTTTACAGGCGAGATTTCAGGCCTTCGGCAGAAAAAAATCGCAATATGAACATCACAGGCTTAAACATCTTTTATGAAGTCAGTGTCAAAATAACATAACACAAGTTTTGAAACAGACCATTTAGACATTCATGTAACTAAATAATCACTTGGATTTTTTTACCAGATGATTTTATAATTTGTCTAGTAATGTTTTGTTAGAAAATTTGTCAATTGCGTTATTTTTAATGTTTGAATCTAATTGATATTAGCTGTACAAATACTTTGCAATTGTAAAATAGCATTTATAATCTATAACAGGGCCACAGTTGTTGATATAGTTAGTCATCTACTATTGATAACGTGCTTGTCATCAACACTGAGGTTGCGGGTTCGAGTCTCACTGTGGGCATGTTGTGCTTAATTCTTATCTTAATCCAGTTTTCCTATCGAAGGTCGGAGGTGTTCTCTGCTTACTCTATCTTCTTCCTCAAAACTGAACGCCACAATATAGATGAAAAATTGCTGGAAGTAGTCTAAAACATTATTCAAAACAAGCAAATATATGACATGTATTTATACTGCAGGTATGCATAAATCTCAAAACTGACACATGTTTAATCTCTTGTCGTATTATGGGTTGAGATTTTATTAGACAAAAAAGATGCATTTGCCTTCATAAGACTATTACTATGTTATATATTTGTGAGTCAGTGTAATACAGTATTTGAAAAATAAAAACGAGGATACTTCAGGCCATAACAATTTGTTTATGGATACATACACATCACTTTTGGAGGTGTAAACACGGTGTGTAAGAGATTCTATCGCCATCCACTTTACTGGTACCGGACCCTACAATATACTTTTGATTAATATAATCGAGTTTATTATACTCTGTTGTTATAAATCCAACCCATTTGATCTTTGATCTTTACTCTAGATATTACGATTGAAAGTTCAAAATGCAGTTTATGTTTTGAACAAAATATGTAGTTAACAATTTACAGAGAATCAGCTGATGTTAACACCTGTTTAGTCTTGATACTCACATCTCCCTTCTTATGGTATTCAGGATTTGTGTAGCAGTCTTTAGCCAGACCAAAATCACATATTTTGACAACATTATTTTGTGCCAAAAGAACATTTCTGGCAGCTAGGTCCCTGTGAATGTACTGAAATAAAACCATGATTTAAATTCTAAATAAAACAACAAAGAGAAAGCAAATTTATTTTAAATATTATGACAGCTTCATACATAATGCTAGTAAATGACTATTTTATTTTTTCCTCAACTGTCCTGTAATACTTAGTAAATAATTCAGCACTGAATGTTACTGGCGTCCATCACAATTTTTCAGGTAAATATAATAGTGATAATGAAAATGTAAAATACATGTAATTTAAAAATAAGGTTAACACCTTATTGTGTTTACTTGTTTGTTTTTTTTAGTGTTTGAAGCAAGTTTTGGTATTAGGAAAATAAGTAATCTGTCAATTTAAGTCCTACAGAGCCTGCTCGAAGTAAGGATTTCACACGCAACATCTATATTACTTTTCATGCTTAATGGAATATTGAAACAAATAACAATGTGGGTTGACTTTTAAAGCCATTGTGACACTCAAATAGTGCCTTCAACCCAAAGTCTTTAAGTGACGGTTTTGGCTCAGCCTCTTGTACTTTAGTTGAATATTATAGTAACCGTATATTATTATTGTATTTGTTATATTGTAATATATATGTTCCTTTTATGAGGTAATTGTTACATATGCGGTACTAGAAAAATATGCTTTATGCTTTGTTCTGCTAGTATAATTAGTCTTAAAATTATTTCCGACGATATGCATTATTTTGTCCTGGGTCACGGCATCTTATCGAATACAATATATGCTTATGACAACATTACATTGTGTGACAATGTAAAGATGATATTGCATCAATACATTAATGTAACACTCATGATACAAAACAAACCTTTTTGGCAGCCAGGTATTCCATTCCTCTGGCAACTTGAAAAGCCCAGCATATTAGATTTTTAGTGGTAAGTTGTGGACCAATGGTATCATCAAATTCTAATTGAGGAATATTTACAAAGTCCGATTGATTTGTTGCAGATTCTGTTTCATGCATTTGTTTGTTAACTGGGTCAAAATAATCCTCTATTGTGTCTTTGAAAGTTTCTTTGTATTTTATGAGGTAGTTACGAAGGTTTCCAAAATGACAGTATTCCACAATTACCATGAGTTCACCTAAAAATGACAAAGTATTTCTCTTCTAATGGAATTGTTTGAATAATGTTCTTTCTATAAAATGCGTATAACAGTTTTACGGGAATCTTATGGAACTGAAGCATATTCCTTACTTAGTCTATTAAAATGTCTTATGTATTCACATAATTCTAGGTTAATATTTCTTAACAAACAAGAAAACGCGTACGATATTTGCTTATTGGACTTATTTGCACTTATTTGTGAACTTATTTGTTTGAAGTTCCAAACAGTTATTATATGTTTCACATGTATTGGAACTTTTGGACAATTTTAAATTAAGATCGATATCTAAAACTTCTTTTGGTAGAACCTTTGATTTGTGAACTCTTTATACCACATTGCTTCACGATAAACTAAAATCCCGTCTTAAAGAAATCATACATAACGCCTTGCTTAGTTTTAATCACAAGAATGCGCATTTAACTACAAACGCAAATTATGCTACAGAAGTCACAGGTTAATAGTATACTAGTTTTTTCTGAAAAACAACATATTTGTAACTTTTTGAGGATGTGTTTTGCAGTTTTCAGTTAACAATCCTTAATAGTGACTTCAGTTAATATATCTTTAAGAACTGGAAATGAAAAGAAACCACAGAAGTAGGTCCATCTACATCATTTGCAGACTTAATCCAAAGTTACAAGAAAAAAGCTTAACCACGCCTTAATAAGTTTTACTAAAGCTACAATTACCTTGTTGTAAAACATTCGTTTGAAAGTGTAGATAGTTATCCCAATTTTTAAATTCACTACATAATGACACAATATCTGACTAGTGGTGTATGATACCCAACCATTTTCATCAACATACCAACTCACATAACTACACCAATATAAGCAGGAGACGTGACATGCCATAAAACCTGGTTTAATCCAACATTTTGTTAAAAGCATGTACACATAAGGACCATTGCCACAGTTGCTATATTTTTGGCTGTTGTTTTTTGGAATTGGAATATTGAATTATCTTTTTGAAAGCTTTTGAAAACCGACTGCAAGGAATATAAAATTAATAAAAAATAAAAATAAAAAAAAAAATAACCGCAGTTTTATTCTGAAAATAATGGCATAAAATGACTTTTGGTATATTTAGCTGCCTTTTCTAATAAAATGTCATCAAAGATACCAAGGTAAATAGATTTTACTTTGCCTGACGAGCGTTTCAAGAATCATCAGTGGCGCTCAAAGCCAAACAATATTTAGACTCCAAATGATTAAGGTGTAATAGAGCTTTTATCACAAAAATTCCAAAACGTTATATTAAAGCGTTTGAAAGTACAAATTAATCCCAAAACTTGTGCAATGATTGAAAGTTACAAAGATAAAATTAAATGCATTTCACCTACAAATTACTAAAAATAAGCGATATATGGACGAAAAACTTAAATATATGGAGTGTAAAATGCAAAAGTATACATTTAATTTAAGATGATGTTGCATCTATGTCATGCTGACAAGAGATTTAAATTCTAAATTATGCATTACAAACCAGGGAAGATAAAAAAAGGATATATTTGAATGATTGTTACTAAATGCTTACCATATCTTATTTCCTTGGTAACAGCTCCCAATAAATTGACTATGTTAAGATGCTGCCCGAGATGAATCAATATTTTCAGTTCTGACAATAAAGCCATGATTTGTTCTTTGTCTGTGCGATCTGCATGAGAAACAACATTTGTTGCACATCGTAACTATATTAACTGTATTAACATATACACAATCCTTCAACTAGTAAACGTTCTCATTTTTATCCGTGTAATCTTACCTAATCACATATCAAATAAAATGCCATAAATAGCACGTTCACAAAATTTACGGCGCCAGACGCGGGTTTCATCTGGTGTAAAACAGATGTCAGTCACATACAATTACAAGAGTCTCCATGACAGAGTCGACTAGGTAAGATCAACAGGAGACTACAAGCAGGACGTCAGATGTGCATGTACTTGACTACAGCCTTAATTGAAAAATGCAAACAACCTGCTATTGTAACATTATTCAGAGAAATGATGCTTTCGCACTAAAAAGACACGATTAATTCATTATAAATAGATAAAAAATTGTACCATTACAAAGCTTTAATCAACGGAATGTAGACACATTTTTGACAAATTTTCCATCGTTAGAGATCGAAATACAAGTCTACCCTTTAATGAAATTATAGATGAATATTACCTTTTACCATTTTTACTGCAACGACAGAAACATCCTCGAAGTCTTGAATTCCGACTGCCACAGCCTTGATAACTCGTCCAAAAGCCCCTTGACCAAGTACTACTCCTGAAAAAAATATGATTATGTATTAAAGGGTAAAAAGCGCATCAATCTCTTACTTTTAAACATTTTCAATGAGATAACATTTTTGTTTTATTTAAGGGATTTCCCATTTTGATTTAAATCACCTTATTGCTTTAATTCTGGGTTTTATCTTCTTCCAATTTAAAAATCTATCTGTGGATACAGTACATGATCATACACGTTAATGTGAATGGAGTCTATTTGGAATCGACTTTGATCAATATAGTAATTTAAGTCATTTCTGAAAACGGAAAACTTACTATAGAAAATATTTCTTATAAAGTACTTTCCTTTGTACATCAACAAAAATAGGAAAAGTGACGGGTTAAAAATATTAATGCGTCAAGCCATTATTTTTTTCAGCTTTGATGGAAGAGATATGTGTCCTTCATATAAAGCATTACAAACCATTCGTACTGGGTCAAATCTCCCAAACATGCATGTTGTCTTCACTATTGACATTTTTTTAAACATCCGAAAGGTCACAGTCAGAGGTTACCTTCATAACATGATTTTTACATAACTTTATCAAGTTTTGATATAATACAAAAAATCTGAGATATATCCTGTATTTATTTGAAAACAATTATAATTATTAAAGAAGTTGGCAGTAAGGAGTCAGGAAAACAATACAATTATTTGAACGAAACATTATGCAGAAGTTGACATCATCTGAAAATGATTATGTTCGCCGTTTATAACTGTCTCTGATCGTTCAGAGATTAGCTACAGCTATGGAACATATTAGAAAAGGATCTTGTATTGTTACAAGCGGATTATCAGATATCTTCATATTAGGATAATAATGTAGTAGGATTGCAAATCCGAGATTTTGAAATGTAAATATTGAGTGCTAATGTAATTTTCTGTTCCTTTAATTTTAAAATGTAGTAAATTCATAAACAAAATGAAATAAGCTAAAAGTCAATTAACAGGCAACAACTATTAAAAATACATCATCGTTTTTAGGCGGTGAATGAAAGTTGTTTAGTATATGACCTAATTGTATGTAATCAATCAACAGATGAGAACCACATATTCATTAGTGACAACACATTTTGTTATGCGTTGGTAAAACGTTTGGAAAATTACATAAACATTAAAAATTCATAGATTGCTTACATGTTTTTTCAAAGAGATGTATTTTGTCTCGTCGAAGGGCGCTAGCCCTAGCATGACATAGAGAGAAAAAAATGCATTGAGTTATATATATATATCTGTTTATTGCATTTGTGTAAATTTTCGGAGTCGAAACAACATATTTTCCCTGTCTCAAACCAAAAATATCCGCACTATTTTATAAATTTAGATAAAATACCTAAGTAAACACGTTACTCGTCATAATTTCTATTTAATTATCGTCCTATAAGTCTCGTATAATACTTGTCTCACCTACATGTCAGGCTGCCAATTCCTCTAATATTGTTATCTGCTTGATGAATGAATAAGATATTGACAATTCAGCTGGCAACCCAACATATATACCGACGACATTACAAGACAGGACATTCCGTAAAATCATAGATCCCTTATGAATGCCTTTGGCATTTCGACCAAAGATGAGAAACTGAATCTTCCATTACTCTACTGTATTCTACTAAATCTCTTTTTTAAACCTAAACCATCTTATTTGTCATCATAAGAAAGAGGGCTCGGAGGAAATGAAAAAGAAGCTACTCCAAAAGTGGTGTATATGATATGGGATATTAAAAAGTAGTAATTGCTGTCAGAGTATGCGCATGCTACGTCAATCTGTTCATGTAAAAGTGTTAGAACTCTTTATAAGATAAAAAATACAAGATTCGATTCAACTTAGCTTCAAGAAAAAGAAGGACAAACCTAGATATGAATATCTGGTTTTAGGTCGTGTCAACCACTCTTATTGTATTCTTGCATTCTTGCTTGCATTCCTGATTTACAACATATTTATTATGTTTGGTGGAGAGTTTTTTAAACGCACCGTTGGCACTGCAATGAGTACCGACTGTGCTCCCCATCTTGATAACTTGCTCCTCTATAGGTATGAGTCTTAAAATAAGGTTAGCCCTCTCCTTCAATTTCACGTTTCGCTTTATAGATTACGTGCCTTCATTGAATAATCCAAAATATGATGACTATGTTGGCACTATCTACCCCCATTGAACCTGAAATTAAGGATAGCACAGAGGCAGCGACGTCTGACTCATACCTTGATCCACATATAGAAATTGACAATGAGGGTCAGTAGAGAACTCCAATTTGAAACCAACGGGATGATTTTAATTTAACATTGTGGCGAATTGATACCGACTTATCAAATATCAATACATTAATAGCATCTTTGCACATATTTTTTATTTACTTTGTTATAGATAAATGAAGATATTTGTGCCTTAAGTAACAATCACGATGAGAATCAAGCAAGTAAATAAACAATATTTTGTTTGGTCTAATTATACATTTAACACTGTTTAACATTGAAAATCTCTGATCACAACCTACCTTGTCTGAGCCTCTTTTTAGGAAACTCCCACTTTGGATCATATGGAAGACAGGTAGCTTGTTCATCAATTGGTAGTTTAGGATTATAGTCTCCACTGTGATGCTTCAAAAGTCTCTCCAATTCTTTATGCTAAACGTGATGGTAAGTACATATAATTTATGCAAAATTATTGTGTTTTAACTACATTGTTGAAACATATTAATAGGTTCTGAATTATTTTAAACAACAAAGTGGAAAAACGGAACCATGTTCCCTTCATATAAATCCTTTAAAACGTGAACTTTAAAAATATATTACATATTATTTATTAATGCAATTATCAAAATAGATAACTAAGAAGAACAAATCTTTACCAGCTAAACTTAAATAGAGTAATAATTCTATGATCAATATTTTAAACTTGTTTACAATATTAATAATTTATTTTTATCCTGACCTTCTAATATAAAGATGCACAATTAAAAAAAAGAATTAAATTCATTGTTTTTTTATAATCTTACCAAAGTTGTTTTTTTTCTTTTGTAAATTACATACACAATGATCATTACCACAATAATTATAACTGTTGCAACAACAAATGCAGAAACATTGACATCAATATGTTGTCCCAGTGGTGCTTTGAGAGTTGGTTCTATAAATAAAGTATTTAATTGCTACTACAATAGTCTAATAAACAAATAATATAAAACAATAAACATAGGTAGAAAAATAGATGATTTAATTAATTAATATTCCTGTTTAGACAACTATTTCCCAATAGAGACCTTAGTACCGAACAAAAGAAGTTGATGGATTCCATTGAGCACCTGACTATCTTCCTTCATATTAAAGACAAAGGAGGAGTTACTGTCTGAAAATCGTGAAATTAATCTCTGAATTGTTCACTGGGAAAAAAAGAAAAGGGTTCCAGAGCGAAGAAGAATTAAAATATATTAAGCAGCTTAAATTGGACGTCTCTTATTTCAAATTACAAGAAGGTGTTTAAAGAGCATGGACCGTTACACTTTGCAAACTTTTCACCCCCATAATTATATGCAGCCGGTTGACATACTTTAATTTGACAGCTAAGAGGGCATGCTACATATAGACGCACTGGTTTTGTGTGTTAAGTTAATGCCTGAAATCCTAAGAATTAGAAAAGATACCTTACTTATACTTTATCACAGTGTTTGCTTCTGCTTTCAAGTGACATATTGATTTGTCGTTTAGCAAGACATTGATTATTTTGTAAGAATGGCGGGAATAAATGAGCATACCGACATTGATTGTCCAGTTGGCGTAAGCCACGCCTCCTCTGTTTTTTGCCTCACAAGTGTATACCCGAGAGTGTTTCACGTATGTTACGTTAATGTTCAAACTGCCAACGAAATAAAAATAAATGAAAGAAACCATGAAAATACCATGAAAACCTTAATTTAAAAAAAAAATGTCATACTTTAAGTGTAGTCTTATGTACATAAACGTACTAATACTGCAACATTAACAAATGATCTTAGAAAGCAATGTTTAATAAACAGATGTTTCAAATTGTTCTTCACCTGAAATTTCCTTTATTTATTCTTATATCACAATGCAATGCCATTTTTATGACGATTTTATTAAATTTGTTTTTCCGACAGTGGATCGTAAAGTACATTGTCTGATCAAAATCTTTTCATAATTTCTGCATGATTTCGTAGTAATATCGATAAGGCATATATAAACCTGGAAAAAATTAAGCCGAATATTTTTGTTTTTCGTTTATGGTAAATGAGGTATAATTTTGATGAATGTGGTCAGTATTACTTCTATTAATGTATAACTTAAAGGATGTTGGCGTTCAGGTGTCAAATTTTAATCAAGCGCGGTTTTCTGTCCACGTGAAAATTGCTCCTTTCATCACGTCCAAAGTGCATTACTTTTCGTGCAACTTATCGGTATTTCTGATTCCCATATCATTTAAAGTATGCATGGCAAGGAAGCTGATATCGGAAGCACAGAGTAACAAATCATCGGCATGCAATTCCACTGGCGTGTCTTACAACGCAATAGGACGTCGACTTTGCCATCATTATACAGTCATAAGTGCTTTGGTCAGAGAACACGCTGGTACAGAAGATGTTGAAGACCGTTCCCGATCTGTTAGACCATCTGAGACAAGCCAACGTGAAGATAGGAGCCTCGGTAGAGTGGTTAGTCGAAATTAGTTTGCAACAAGCACCTGTTTCAAGCAACAATGGGTATCTGGTCTTAATAAACCAGCCAGAACAGTACGAAATCGTCTTAAAGCTGCAAGACTGAGGGCAAGGAACCGGTGTTTAAAATGCAGCTTACACGTCAAGAAACAATGTTCAAACAGTGCCTTTTGTATGGGCTGAGTTATGGTAAGGGGCTTTTCTCACATGATTGCAAAATGGATCTGATTACAATCAAGGGCAGCCTTAATGGTGGGTAGTACACCAGAGACGTGCTTATACACGTAGCAGTGCCTCTTTTAGAAAACAACCGGTTAGAGTCAAGATATGTTTTCATGGATGACGACTCTAAACCTCATCGTTCCAGGGCAGTAAGGACATATCTGGAGAAATAGGCTGTGACCAGTCTTCGTGGCCTGCATGAAGTTCATATCTCAACCTATAGAGCATGTATGGGATAAATTGGGTAGGAGGTTACAAGCTCTAGAACCTCCGCCATAGAACTTGATGTAATTAGAAGCTCAATTACATCTGAAATGGCGACAGACAACGCTTCAACAAATAAGACGCCTTACTGGCAGTATGCGACGCGGGGTTGCAGCAGTCATTCATGCTAACGATGGATATACCCGATATTGACCATTCGACGGTTAAATATCAATTTGGTGTTTATAATTGACGTTTTCAACTGTAAATTCAAGCTGCTCATCTTTATATTACCACATGGTTATGTAAACCATGATTATATTATTTAACCAAGGGTAAAATTAAACTTATGTTCCATATTTCTTATATTCCTCAATCCCTTAACCATTCTTATTACAACGGCAGTCAATCCTACCTCAGACGAAAAACGTCTGACTATACAAAGCTGACTATACTTAGCCAAGTGGAGAAATATTGTGACATTCCAACCTCTAAGCAAACAACTACGGTAATAAACAAACAAAGTCTCAAATACGGCAGATACTAGCTTATAAGACAAATCGATAGGTGTAGCGGTTATAACATCTAAAGAAGTAATTAAAATAAATGGGTCAATACAAAAAGCAGAAAAAAACATTTTAGGAAACAAACTGAAGAGCAACAAGACTGATGGTGGACCAAGTCCATAGGAAATAAGCCGAGCGATTCAAAACGGGATGTAAATGTGAAAGAGAGTGCATCGTTTAAGGGAGTCGACAGCAAAAAGAAACTAAACAAAAACTCATTGTCCACAACGGGCAGCCAATAATGTTCACAGCGGGCAGACTGCAATGTCCCCAGCGGCAGCCTTAAATGTAAACAACGTGTAGCCTACATTTTAACAGCGGGCAACCTAAAAATCCACAGCGGGCAGCCTACAGTGTCTACAGCGGGCAGCTTACAATTTCCAAAACAGGCAGCTTACAATGATCACAGCGGACAACCTACAACGTCTACTCTATTTATTGTTAAAGAAGTACACGGAGGACACAATAGAAAAGCTCGGTCATTGAATTTTGTAGAGGTCGAAAAATGTAAATTCCATCCGAACTGTAGTATCCCGAGGTATTGATAAATTAGTCATCTATGAATCATTCCTTTTTCTTTTAAACAGAATACACTTTTTCGTGATTTTTACATTATATAAATATGTAACCTTCAATTAATTTTCTACTTATGACAGCCAGTCACGTGACTCGTTTAATCGGTCATCAAAAAATAAATCAGCTCTTTAACGTATAGATCATAATAATCGTATTATAGTGTGTAAGTGAAAAAGCGTTACATACCCAAAATAATAAAGCGCGAATTGCTAATACAGATGGGTATTTAACAATATAATTGCTGAAAAAGAAATATCCTTATTGTTAATAATTAACTTATAATATTTCAAATTTTCTTGGACCTTTCCTTTTTAAAAGTTGTTTCTGCAATCCCTTCCCTTATCAAAAAGGTCTGTTTGTTTAAAAGTTGTTTTCGTACATACATTAAAAATTATGGATAGTTTTCGAAATTGTTTCTTTTATATTAGTACAAAGATGTTTAATTTACCAATCAATCATTAAAATGCACACAGAAATATGTTTTCCCTGCATATGTCTATATCATCAGAAATTTGCTCCGTACAACCTTTCACATTACTCTTAGCACAATCATTCTTTCTATTGAGAACTCCTCCACTCTCGTCTTATACAGTTTGCAACACACTTTCATCACAGATGGTAAAATCTTCCGATGGTTTAATAGGCTTTTATCGTGCCTTTGTTCAATTGGTACATACCACACTTCTGAAAAACACTAATATTTGTGTTGATAAGTGCGCTGTATAGCATTATAGGCCAAACTGCAGATATCAAATTTGAATTGAAGATGATTTGTTCGAATTACTATGACACAAATCTAAAAGCATCCAACGTCTAGTGGCTGTAATATATGCGATGTGTGATGCCAGGACTTGTAGAATATTGTTGTGCTGCTTAGCCGAATCAATAACACTCAGTGTCTCATTGGACTTATGTCCATCCAGAAGCAGGAAAAAGTGTTTATTGAAAGGTATGTATTTAACAAAAAGGTTAAGAAATCAAGAAAACTCACAGAGTTTGCCCAGCCTGTCGCTAATATTCTTCCCACAGATCACAGGGTAGATCACTGTAGCAAAAGTGATAAAAGGATAAAGCACAACCCATTACCGTAACTGTCCACTTTCACCAGATGTAACCTCCTGGGGTGTTATTTCTACTCTCCACACTACACGATGTGGTAAGTGGTTAAGAGTGAGACCTATCTAATCTACGTTGTTTATTAGATTAGGCTTGTTCATACTTGTTTAAGGTCTTCTCAAGCTCTTCAAAATATTTTGCTTCATTACTTGATATAGCTGCCTTTGTTCTTGCCACCTCTAAAGCTCTTGGCTTGACTAAATCTGGCAATAGTTTCATAAATCCTTAAAACCATCTCAGTGCGAGGGGCTTGTCTTGTCTCATTCCTTTTTTCCAGCATAATTACATAATCCATCGCAATGTCAATCGTTTCTTGGCGGTATAATCATATCCAAGAATTGCCATTTACTTTAAATGGGATACCATTCTGAAAGAAGTGGATCTTTGTCCATGGTGCAACACTCCGGATTAACATCACCTCTTAGATCTTTTATGTCTGGAATGGAACAGACATCTCATCAAGTACAGCCACATCCGCTTGGTCATAGTAGATGGATCTTAATTTCTGTACTTTGATCTTCCACCAGTTGTAAATTGGGTATTTAGCTGTAAAAAAAGAAACATGAATTTGAAAATTAATAACGTGTTTGCTTTTCAAGGGAAACTCCAAATTGTTCCTGCCTTGGGAGATAAAAAAGCAAATGAGTAACTTTGTATAGTGAAAATCAATAGTTTGCATGGATACATTTACCGTCTATTTTTAAAATGTTTATGTACAATTCAGACACAGCCTTTTCCGAAATTTGTACAGAGCAATGAATTCCACACAATTATCAAGATTCAGTTTTCAGTTGTCGTTGGACTAAAAGTTTTACAACATGTCTTCTGCCATTATTATTATTATTTTTGGGGTTATTTGCAACTAAATGCCCCGCAAAACGATTAAAATGTGTAATTTTGCTATTTTGAAAAAAATATATATATAATTTGCGTGGCTTTACATGATCTTTATTTAGACGTTGATTGTATAAACACTTTCTACAATGCCACTATCAAGAAATTTCCTTGGGGAAAAATATTTTTATGTCATTTTGGCGTATTCTAATTAATTATCATATTTTAAACTTACCTTAATAAATCTCAATTTTCCTCAAAGATTCACTGAAACAAATATCGACTATTTTGGTACGCAAGGAGCAAGTGATGTCATCACAATATATACGTCATGTGATAAGTGCGATCAAAATGGCCCAACGTTTTAACGAGATGACCGATTTAAAGAGATTATAGGATATATATATAATAAGTGCAATCAAGTTCTCAAATACAGTGTAACAAATTTATAGTCATGATTTTCCCTTAAAACATTGAAATATTAGGGAGATTTCTGGCATTTTTTGTGAAAATTTAAGATTAGAAATAACGTTTATGATAACATTGATATTACTCTTCAATTCCATCAATTGTAAAATGTTATAGAAGACAAAACATATTAGCATTAAAACTGGACGACATGTAGTGAAAAATTGCTAAAAATGGCATTAAATAACAATCAAACAAACAAACAATATATCAATGGTTTGAATACAAAGTTGTATCTAAATACGAGATCGGTATAGCCAACATATTCAAAATAAAAATTGTCTGTGTAAATTTATTAAATCAGTAATTGTCATATATTTCTCTCTACAACGTATTATTATGCTTGAAATTGTGGTAGACACAGGCCTGCAAAAAAGCTTTAAAACCACTAGGTTTTAATTAGAATTAAGATTACGGATATAAAAAAAATAACTAAATGGCAAGTTCTGAGAAATTTCGTTCAGAAATTACTATTCGTGTATATGACCTATACCCATTTTTTCCACTTTCTCTTTGTTCAGACAATAACTAGACATTGATATATATTTATCGCTGCATGATTTCGGCAAAGTTAACTGAAACGCCAAATGACAATGATTGTCGTTTTTCTTTCTAAATGTTTGGTTTTAAAACCGGTATTCTAGCTCCCTCTTACAAGCTGATAACTATTATTAAGTTACGAACTGGTACAAACGATATAAAAGTAACGATCTTCTAAAATTGGTGTAGCATGAAAACCAGAATCTAACCTAGCAATAAATACCTCCTACAGTTTTGAGTAAAATATATCCCTAATTCATTGTCCTTTTCTATTAACTTGCTATCTTTAAACCATTGAAATATCGGCATTGGAAAACCAATCATTTCGCAATCGCCGACTTTGTAATATTGGCCAACGGCAATCCTGACAGCAGCATCTTGTTTGGGAGATTCTGAATTCCAGTGGGGCTTCACAGTTGCTGTTTTAAAAAAGACAACTAATAGATATGCATTCACAACCGCCTAACTTTGCATGTATCCTTGGAGCAGCATATTGATGTAGTTTTACAAATATTCATAACACTCGATCCCTTTTTACATCCTATGTGTAACACTTTGTTGCTTGCGCTATCTTAACCAACAGTTGAACATTTATATTTTCCATTGAATACAATGAAACAAAACCGAGTAATATATTCCACCCAAACACCCTAAGTACACAAAATATAAACAGAACAAGCACTGCCACATCGACATTTTTATATATTAATATTTTTACTTTTAATAAAACCTGTACAATTAGGGCACAATTTATCCTTTGTTATTTTATACTCAAATTTATATTATAAAGTAATACATACTATAATAAAATAATTATAATAATAATAATAACCGAGGAGTGGGCACAGATTGTACCCACTAGAATTCCGATTGTCTGTTGAAAATCAAATTCTCCATAAGTTACAAATGTTTGCCTATCAAAAAAATCTAGCATTCAGTAAACATGTTCTTGGCTTTAGCATAATTTGCATTTTAGTTCTTAAATAGAATAAAAGTATTGTCGTACCCTTACATTTTTGGTGCTCAACACTGTTCATTTTTTGTTGCTATGTTCCAGCTTATGTAAAATATGATTGCTCATTGCGAAACGTCACACATTTTTGAGGATTTTATGTTCTATTGCTATAACCGTGAAATTCGCAAAAGTAAATCGGCAATAAATCAGTCAATTCGTCAAAATACAAAATATCACATTTTGGCAAATTAAAATAAAGCAAAATTATCAATTAATAGTATCTTATATTTATTGTAAAATATATGGTGCTGATAAATGTAGGTTTTTACTTCCAGTAAGTAAAATACTTGTGTACTCATTAACTAGTTTTTTGTAACAATCCTAACGGTTGTATTTGCACAATTTATTGTACCTTGTTTTTTTTTAATTAAAATATTGTACTTCCTTTAAAATAAATAAAGATTGCTTAACCAAAGATTTTGTTTGTTGGTTTATACATTACTTTTTTTCACATTCGACAATAGTTCACTGGTTGCCACAATTTACAGACTATAGTGTGATAAGACATTTTCACCTCTTCCTAGGTATTATATGTTAAGTATCTCACTTGAAACTGATCACATGTAGAAAACATGAATGATATGATCCAAGAATGATTCTAAATACACAAAAATCTCCCAAGTGGAAGACGAACTGCTGACTCAATACAAATAGACAGCAGCCCTTAATTAAAACAGTTTTAATAGATACATGCATCATGTTTATGATGAGTTGCGTGCTATCTATTTACACATCGCTGCAATATTTGATGCAAAATGTTCAAATGTACAAAGGGAGTATCGATTGTCGGAGACAACAAATAATGAAAGATATTTAGTAATCGCTGTAAGGTTATCTGTAGAACAAAACAATATATGTGTAAACTAAAAGTCTTAATTTTTTGCAGAATTAACAGTGTAAATACATTTTAAACAAAAAACATGAAACAAAGCATTTTTAGCAGATTTCCTTGCATTGTTTTTTTGGCCTTTAACCTAGTTATAACATTATGTCCCAAACAAATATAATTTTCGACAACATTTCCTGAACCTGAGCGACTACTAAATATTGTTAAAGGTGGCGACATGGGTGCGATATATATTATTCTGATACAAACTACAGATAGCTTGCCTAATGTCAATGTCAATAGGAGCTGTAAACTACAGATACCTTGCCTAATGTCAATAGGAGCTGTCAACTACAGATAGCTTGCTTAATATCAATAGAAGCAAACAAATGTAACTTTATACTAGTTTAAAAGAGCAAACACTGCCTTTGTTTTAATGTCCCATTGAAACCATTTTAATTTAATGGAATTTATCAGCTCCATTGGGGCTTTCAATTTTCTCTTAAGGGAGAAAGCTTGAAAAAAATCCCCAACCTTCGGAAGGAAAACTAGCATGTGATCAAAAGTGGATGACTAACTATCGTAAATACCTCTCCACTAAGGCCCTCAAGTTTCTGTTAAGCATTAGTTTCAGAATATAGCAAACTTATATAGAAATTTTAAATTTGTCAAATGTTTTCTTTCGAGACATCAGATTTTGCATTCATATCTGAATTTGTCTCAAGATTCATTTTCATGTATCTATGAAAATACCACACGTGACAGCACAGAGTAAGATTGTGCACTGTGAATGTAAATTTTCGAAGAGTTGCGTTGACGAGTTTGCTGAAGATGAAAGTCTGATAATACGCAAATTCACAAACATCAATAAAAATATCAATCGAACATTTGTAAGCTTTACTTGTGAAGGGATTTGCGTAAATTTGCTTTAATACATGGTTAAAATAAAAAATGCACAACATAAAGACAAAGGAACATATGAATATTTTCTCTACTCTGACGGCTTAACTACAATTATTGCTCTGGACAGATCTTAATTAGCATTTCAACAATTTCATTTTCAGCTGTTCGTTTTTACTGTTTTTTTTTATAATTTTTAATAACATATAATTAATGTTTGCAAAGTCACTATATGCATAAAAATTGTAATGGCAGAGTGTACACTCAAGTACAATTTAAAAAATCTACTTTTGCTTTGTTTAATGCGGAAAATTTTCACAATAAATGTGAAACTAAAAACTATTATCATATCGAGTTGAATAACTAAACATATTAATTCCCCAGCGTTGTGACTGTCGCATTTTGTCTGATACAACGGTAAAAATTTCTGTGACAGAATTTTTTATCGACGGAACGAAAACACCCTTGTAACGAAGAAATTTCGACGGAGGCGATTTAACGGAGAAAATGTCTGTGACAGACAATTTTTGACTGCGTCAGCTAAAACTGCGTTAAAACAGAAGTTTTTACAGTTTTTGACAGCTGCAGAAGAAACGTCATTAATTTGACCGAGTCAAAGGAAAACTGTCTGCGACAAAAGAAATTAGCCCGTGACAGACCGGAAATGATTGTCACAGTAGAAAGTTATGTCTGATACAACGTTTTCTGTCCTTTACAGAAAATTTTTCAGTAGTGTGCAGACAATATTAGTCAGTGACAGACGGAAAACTACTGCAACTGGTATTTAGAGTCATTTTATAGCCAAGTTTACGCTTTCATATATGACAAGTGTCTGTAAAATAAAAAAAAAACAAAACTAAATTATTGATATGTTAAGCAAACATGACGGGCGTGATTAATTTATTAGTTTTGCATAACACACTATATTAATTAAATAAAAGAGGACAACGACAACCACACCAAAGTGTTCTTACAAACATTTGAATGACTAAGGGTTGTTGCAGCAATAACGTTATCATAACGTTATAATTTGTAATTTCAACATACCAAGTTGCTTATAGTACTGCATCAAATGTACTGTTCATATGAACTTACGTACAACTAAACTATTACACACTTTATATCATATACACATGCTAGAACTAATAGCTTGAAAACATATTACAATTTAATACCACGGAAAGCGTTAAGTCGTCCAACGTAAGTCAAATACTTACGAAGGCACATATCTCTATCTTCATCACTTCCGTCCTTACAATCTTATCACCATCACAAAGGGAGCTTTCAATAATGCACTGTATGGTATCGTTACATTTTATTCTCGCACCAGGACATTTAGATATTTAACGGTTTGATGCACACATTGTAAAATTGATCTATTATATTGATCTTTTATATCAAACATAGAAAATGGGATACTCAAGCAAGGTCTTTTGAAAAGCACAAAACAACAACTATTATGCATTAAAACATTTAACATTCTTTAAAAAGTTAAGATCGACTTAAATACTCTTTCAAATTTGACTGGCTGACTGTAAATCAAATAACAAAACTAAATTATTGATCAGTTTAACAAACGAGATGCCTGTGATAATATATTAAGTTTCCATGATAAACGATTTAAATTGCTTAAGAAGAGACCGATTGATGATTTGATCATTGATTACATGAGATGTAAACATTTGAACGAAAACCAGGATATATACGTAAACTATAGTATCGCTATATTTGTACAAATTAATTACCCAGCGTTGTGAAGTCACTAACCAAAGTAAATTACTGATCAGTTAGGCAAACAAGGAAATCGATTTTTGATTTCACAATTGCGGAGATATTTTATAAACATTTTAATGACAACCAGACAACCAGGTTCTTACAAACATTTTACGCAGAAAGAACAAAGTGTATTTTATCAGTCCTGTGTATATTCTGATTTACTTTGTTGTTTGCTTAAACATTTGATATGGTTGATTGTATATAAATTAATGACTAAAGAGTCACTGAAGCAAAAACGTTATCATAAAGTTATATTTTGTAATTTCAATATACTAGGTTGCTTATAGTACTGCATCAAATGTACTGTTACAACGAATTAACATACACCTAAACTATTACTCACTTTATATCATATATACATGCTAGCACTAATAGCTGGGAAACGAATTACAATTTAATACCACGGAAAACGTTAAGTCGATCAACGTCAGCCAAATACTTACTGATGCACATATCTGTTTCTTCATCACTTCCGTCCCTGCAATGTTTATGTCCATCACAAAGGGAGCTTTCACTAATGCACTGTATGCTATCATTACATTTTATTTTCCCATCAGGACACGTAAATGCTAGATATAACGTAAAAGATTTTGAGAAATACTGAATATAAACGTTCCTTACTAATCTATATAAGACATGCATAAAAGTGATTAGACAGTTAATCTAGTGCATTGGTTCAGTATTAGTTAAATAAACATCAAATTATATGTCTGTACCTATTAATCTAATGACTGCCCTTGATATAGTCTGATCCTTACTAAAAATCTAGACTTGCATTTATTAAGTAACCTTAAATTTGATATATTGTTTATACTTTAACATAATATTTTATTGTTATTTAATTCTTTCTTTTAATGGCAAACGTGTGTTTTGTAGAAAAGTGTATATGTGCTTAGTTTTGAAAATTTAAAAGGAATCAGAAAAGCAAAGCATTTGACTTCGTCTGGATGGCTGTACAATGTAAATATGCCACGACTGATATTTAACGGTTTGATGCACACATTGTAAAATTGATCTATTTTTATTGATCTTGTATATCAAACATAGAATAGGGATAATCAAGCAAGGTCTTTTGAGTAGCACACAACAACAATTATTATGCATTAAAACATTTAACATTCTTTAAAAAGTTATGATCGACTTATATACTCTTTCAAATTTGACTGAAAATCGAATAAGAAAACTAAATTATTGATCAGTTTAACAAACGAGATGTCGTTGATAATAAATATAGTTTCATTGATAACCGATATAAATTACTTAAGAAGAGACCGATTGATGATTTGATCATTGATTACATGATATATAAACATTTTAACGAAAACCAGGATATATACGTAAACTATAGTATCGCTATATTTGTACATATTAATTACACAGCGTTGTGAAGTCACTAACCAAACTAAATTAATGATCAGTTAGGCAAACAAGGAGATCGATTTTTGATTTCGTAATTGCGGAGATATTTTATAAACATTTTAATGACAACCAGACAACCAGGTTCTTACAAACATTTTACGCAGGAAGAACCAAGCGTATTTTATCAGTCCTGTGTATATTCTGATTAACTTTGTTGTTTGTTCAAATATTTGCTATGCTTGATTGTATATAAATTAATGACTAAAGAGTCACTGCAGCAAAAACGTTATCATAAAGTTATATTTTGTAATTTCAATAAACTAAGTTGCTTATAGTACTGCATCAAATGTACTGTTACAACGAATAGATGTCTTTCGAGTCGTGCGTATTTGGAATTTTTTTGTTAATTACATACTCCGTGTTCACGTGATTTTGGTATTTTTTTCCACATACGTACTTCCGGTAAACAACATGAACTCCGAGAAAGAAAATAAAGAAACCAAGTGGTACCATTGTGCAGCTGTTGGGTGTACTTCAGATGACAGGAAGAGATTAAAATATCCCTACATGCAAAATGTAACTTTTAATCCATTCCCAACTGCCAAAAAGAATCTAAACTAAAGTTGCGTCAGAAATGGTTAAAGTTGCTTAGGCGTGATGATAGATATTTTGAACCCAACTTTAAACAGTGAGTGTGTTTTCTCCACTGTGTTGATGGAAAAACTACGCCTGAGCATCCATACCCAGTGTTATTTGACTACAACAATTGTAGACAAATTTCCACCAAGTATGAAAACAAACCACGGGTGCAAAGATCGTCGGAAACGCTGAGAAAGTTAGAGAAAAATCCAGGATTGCCCTAGTCCTAGAGACAGTCGCCTCCATGTTTAGGATCATTTAGTGGTAAATTGCCAACTTTAGGTTTGTATGCAGTAAAATAAAAGAAAAAATAAACAGGTTATAAACAAAACAACTTTCAATTACAGTTAGACCATAAAATTGGAGTTGGGAGAAAATTTACTAAGTTTTAACATAAGAACTAGGATCTTACACTCGTATTCGGAGGTTATTGGATTTTTCAAGTCTTGATTGTTAACTATTAAATTTAAAATTCCATAATTTAACTTAAAATTCTATAAGTTAACAATCTCGATTTGAAATAATGCATGTAATATTCAGTTTTGTGGTATTTTTGCGATCAGTGCGTGGCAAATTCATAATGCTATAAGTACTTGGGTATTCATTTTTTATACTTCTCTATGTAATAAATTATATACATGTCAGAATTTCATTCTTATCAGAAACATAGAGTTCGATACTCACTGACGGCAGGGTGTACTCGACTCCAATCTTAAGTGACAAGGATTGCCAGTTTTCCCATTGCAGGTTATGGTTTTCTGCGGGTACTCCGGCTTCCTCCCCCAATAAAAACTGGACGTCATGATATAGCTGAAAGTGGTGTTAAAACACCAAACAAACAAACAGTTCCTGTTATGTTGGAACACATGTTTCCTGTGGCCATATTTCATCTAGTTCTGTTTATAATTATAATATTTGTTTTTCTGATGAACAGTTTCAATATTCTTGTTTGTTAAGTAATACTCCAAACATTATATGTATTTATTTTTTCAGATACTTGATGAAGCTGCACCGAAGATTAAATACTGGTCCGGAAAACAAAGTGCAGATGATGTTAATTACCATGTGGAAATGCAGAGAAAAAAATCAGGACCAGGGAGAAAATTAAACCGATTTCAGGAATACATAATTACACTACTGAAGCTTAGATTAAATCTTCTTTCACTTTTTTATCGGATTTGTTTTCTGTGTCAGAGTCTCGGGTATCACGGATTTTCACCACCTGGATAAATCTGATGTATAAAGTTTACATTCAATTAATGAAATGGCCTGCAAGAGAAAAGATCCGAAAACATATGCAATTATCATTCAAGAAAAATTTTCCAAAGACAACCAGCATTATAGACTGCACAGAAATTTTTATACAAAAGCCTAAATCACTGACAGCACAAAGCATAAGCTACAGTTCATTAAAATCTCATAATATGTTTAAAGTCTTGGTTTCCATAACACCTTCAGGAGCTTTTTCATTTATTTCTGACCTCTGGGGTGGAAACACTTCTGATCGTTACATAACTGAAAATTCTGGATACTTGGATAATATTTGTCCTGGAGATGAAAAAATGGCAGATAGAGGCTTCACCATCCGAGATTTACTTACAGAAAAAAGGACAACTCTAGTAATTCCACCGTTTACGCGCAAATGTAATTGGGGCAAAGGACGTTGACTTACCTCTGCAGAAGTTTTGAAAACTAGAAACATTGCATCCCATAGAATTCACGTTGAAAGGGCAATTAGACGACTGAAAAAATTCGCATGTTGTCGGGTGTGATGGACCTTAAATACAAACCTTTAGCCAGTCAGATTGTAAAAGTATCAGGTTTTTTGTGCAATTTGGATGAACCACTAGTAAAGAAATGAAATAATATTCTCAATTTATTTATTGAAAAAAAAATACTTGTTTCAATCTTTTCTGGAACAAATTAACCAAAAGCTGAGAACACGACCATTAAACGCAACAGTAACATATATGACAAAACAACACTCAAATAAAAAAAGCCATCAATACAAACTCAACTTAATAAGAGCTAACTCGGGTGCTGCAGAAGAGTATACAATATCAGCCTGTTGCAACACATACATCAAGTCATTAGCAGCCTAATTAGGGCAAGTCAAGTTCAGAAAAGTTAGATACCTGACAAAGACAAAACCAACATATCTGATTTGAGAGGGATTTAATGTCACTTTAAGCAATTTGTCAGTTATATTTTACCTTCTTACTTTTATTGGGTATAAAAAGGTGTACCAGTGAAAACCCTTGACTTTAAGTAGGAAAACAGACAATCACTTTCATTTTCGAGCACACACTGCCTGCATCCTCATGTGTTAACTTACTACCATGTGAGCAGATCACTAACTACCTTATATTTTAAATTAGTAAGGCACACACAATTAACATTTATCGGGAATATGTATTTTTAAATACTTTTTGAAAAACATGTCACATTTGTTTACAATATCATTAAAGTACTCCTTATCAAATTGAATTCTTTCATGAATAAAACCTTTCAATGTATAAAAAATAAAATGCCACCAATTCAATCCACATATACCCATTAAGGCCATTTGTCCTTGAATCTGAGTATACCAAGCACAGTCTTGGCGTAATCTTACTGAATTGTTTTCATCTATATACAAATTGTATTGGCCTTTACTTGCAATGCATGCCTCGTAAGGTGTGTAATTTGTAAGAATAGGAGCATTTAATCTCCATGATACCAGTACCACAACACTTGAACGAAACTAGTCCATCTGGCGATGCCCCTAAATATGGCTTCTCTGAATAAACATACAGCCCACATGTTGACACATTTGCTTTTTTGTGAGTCGATTATCTAGTAGTATACAACTGTCTTGCAATTGGTTCATGCTGTTTTCCGAAATCCAAAGCTTTGCTGTGTATTGACTAATCTGTTGCAAACATTTGTTTACTTATATAGTTTTGATGGTCATCTCCAAATTAAAAATGGAAAAGTGAAGCCGTTATTCTTCCCTTTCTATACAAGTACCAGTCTTCATTATCAGTTTGTCCACGTGTAAGCCTTTCAATGTCATTGATAACAGTTGCAGTATGGTATGACTGTAACAATTCTTCAAATTTTACCCCTTCAGTTGGAATTTTAGAAAGCTGTTCAATAGAAAATGGTTTTGGTGGTTCTTAAACATCGTCATCATCAGTGTCTAAAACATGTAGTAGAACAGAATTGTTATTCTTACACAGACTTGTTCAATTTCATTTGAGGAAAGAGTTAACTGTGAAGCTGGATTGTAATGATGAGGACTTGGTTGAATTGGTAATATAGATGACGGATTGCTTCTAGTGTCTATGTTGTGGACAGTTTCTGGTTGTAATGCTTTTCTTGGCTTGTTCCAGGTACATGTACATGGAATGTCTGTTCCTACTTAAGTGTGACGGTCTTTATGTCTGCAGTGTTTACAAGTCCCATTATCACTGAAAGACATGTAAACAATTGATAAAATATTTGAACTAGTATAAACCAAATATTATGAGCACCATTTTTATAAGAAAAATTAATAGTCTATCATATATGAATAATTTTAAGGGTTGATGGCCATCACCAAATTTAGAATTGACAAGCTTAACTTGAATATTGAAAAAGGCAGGTATTTGAAAATACAAATGTACCAAGATAAAACAGATTATGAACATTAATTTTGTTGATAACTTAAACATGTCAGAAAAAATTGTATACATATTGACTCCAACAACACTAAGGCATGTTGAAAATACTAGTACCTTTATTTTAAGGTCATTGTAAAGATAACAGGGGAATGGTGGATTTATTTATTTTTTTTAATTGATGTTTTAAATTTGCTCTTTTTTAATTGTAAGGTTTGTTTTGGTCACAAATCTTAATTATTTATGAGAATTAAGATGATTTGATTTGAGTAAAACAGTCTTACCAAAATATTTTATAATTAATTTTTGATATCAATAATAGTTGAGGAGCTTACTTATTAAAACATCTCTTGAAAATACTTACACAAAACAAGTGCATTCACTATTTTTTATGCTGCCATCAGAGCAAACAAGTAGCCATGTCTTATAGGGTGACTCAGTCTGTCTAGTCTCTGGTATGCAACTTGACAAAAGTTAAAAATAGTTGGTGTCTGGAATTGCATGTAGTTTTATATCTGTTATGTGGTTGTCTCAATAAAGTCTATGTCTGAAAAATAAATATCAGAAACTTGTTAAAATTAAACATGAATTAAAAGGAGAAGAAATTTGTATGTGGAATATAAATTTATGCCAAGGTGGAAAAATCAACCAGATTATGGCAGGAAGCACAATTAAAAAACTAATATTTATATATATTCTTCCATTTAAAGGTAAAAGGCAAAGGTCTCAAATCTTTCCTCCAATCTCTGATTTCATTTACTGGTGAAATAATCACTTCCTTGCCGTTCGTCACTGTACAACCACATCTTTGTTTATAGTCGTCTGCAGTAGTAATTACCTCCAGCTCCAACTCACAAGCGGTCTCACAAAGCGTATCAGGGCCATTTTGCTATACAGAGAGCATGTTATCCCTTTTTCCATTAAACATCTTTTCAAATCGGGAACTTTCATGAAGTCAAATTCACCCGGGCGTCGTACTTCGGCCATTGTTTACTTCGTTGTTAAGTAACGTAACGAAAACAGGAAGTACGCTTGAGGAAAATTTCTGGTGGCCAATGCTCTAAAATAACCTCCACGTACGAGAGGTAATGTAACCCGAAACACCACTATTAACATACACCTAAACTATTACTCACTGTATACCATATATACATGCTAGCACTAATAGCTGGGAAACGAATTACAATTTAATACCACGGAAAACGTTAAGTTGATCAACGTCAGCCAAATACTTACTGATGCACATATCTCTATCTTCATCACTTCCGTCCCTGCAATGTTTAAGTCCATCACAAAGGTATCTTTCTCTAATGCACTGTATGCTATCATTACATTTTATTTTCCCATCAGAACATGTAGATGCTAGATATAACGTAAAAGATTTTGAGAAATACTGAATATAAACGTTCTTTACTAATCTATATAAGATATGCATAAAAGGTGATTAGAAGTTAATCTAGTGCATTGGTTCAGTATTAGTTAAATAAACATCAAATTATATGTCTGTACCTATTAATCTAATGACTGCCCTTGATATAGTCTCATCCTTACTAAAAATCCAGACTTGCATTTATTAAGTAACCTTAAATTTGATATATTGTTTATACTTTAACATAATATTTTATTGTTATTTAATTCTTTCTTTTAATGGCAAACGTGTGTTTTGTAGAAAAGTGTATATGTGCTTAGTTTTGAAAATTTAAAAGGAATCAGAAAAGCAAAGCATTTGACTTCGTCTGGATGGCTGTACAATGTAAATATGCCACGACTGATATTTAACGGTTTGATGCACACATTGTAAAATGGATCTATTTTTATTGATCTTGTATATAAAACATAGAAAATGGGATAATCAAGCAAGGTCTTTTGAGTAGCACACAACAACAATGATTATGCATTAAAACATTTAACATTCTTTAAAAAGTTATGATCGACTTATATACTCTTTCAAATTTGACTGACTGAAAATCAAATAAGAAAACTAAATGATTGATCAGTTTAACAAACGAGATGTCGTTGATAATAAATATAGTTTCATTGATAACCGATATAAATTACTTAAGAAGAGACCGATTGACGATTTGATCATTGATTACATGATATATAAACATTTGAACGAAACCCAGGATATATACGTATACTCTAGTATCGCTATATTTGTACATATTAATTACACAGCGTTGTGAAGTCACTGACCAAACTAAATTAATGATCAGTTAGGCAAACAAGGAGCTCGATTTTTGATTTCGCAATTGCGGAGATATTTTATAAACATTTTAATGACAGCCAGACAACCAGGTTCTTACAAACATTTTACGCAGGAAGAACCAAGCGTATTTTATCAGTCCTGTGTATAATCTGATTAACTTTGTTGTTTGTTCAAATATTTGCTATGCTTGATTGTATATAAATTAATGACTAAAGAGTCACTGCAGCAAAAACGTTATCATAACGTTATATTTTGTAATTTCAATATACTAAGTTGCTTATAGTACTGCATCAAATGTACTGTTACAACGAATTAACATACACCTAAACTATTACTCACTGTATACCATATATACATGCTAGCACTAATAGCTGGGAAACGAATTACAATTTAATACCACGGAAACGTTAAGTCGATCAACGTCAGCCAAATACTTACTGATGCACATATCTCTATCTTCATCACTTCCGTCCCTGCATTGTTTAAGTCCATCACAAAGGTATCTTTCTCTAATGCACTGTATGCTATCATTACATTTTATTTTCCCATCAGGACATGCAAATGCTAGATATAACGTAAAAGATTTTGAGAAATACTGAATATAAACGTTTCCTTACTAATCTATATAAGACATGCATAAAAAAGTGATTAGTCAGTTAATCTAGTGCATTGGTTCAGTATTAGTTAAATAAATATCAAATTATATGTCTGTACCTATTAATCTAATGACTGCCTTTGATATAGTCTCATCATTACTAAAAATCTAGGCTTGCATTTATTAAGTAACCTTAAATTTGATATATTGTTTATACTTTAACATAATATTTTATTGTTATTTAATTCTTTCTTTTATTGACAAACGTGTGTTTTGTAGAAAAGTGTATATGTGCTTAATTTTTGATAATATAAAAGGAATCAGAAAAGCAAAGCATTTGACTTCGTCTGGATGGTTGTACAATGTAAATATGCCACGACTGATATTTAACGGTTTGATGCACACATTGTAAAATTGATCTATTTTATTGATCTTGTATATCAAACATAGAAAATGGGATAATCAAGCAAGGTCTTTTGAGTAGCACACAACAACAATGATTATGCATTAAAACATTTAACATTCTTTAAAAAGTTATGATCGACTTATATACTCTTTCAAATTTGACTGACTGAAAATCAAATAAGAAAACTAAATGATTGATCAGTTTAACAAACGAGATGTCGTTGATAATAAATATAGTTTCATTGATAACCGATATAAATTACTTAAGAAGAGACCGATTGACGATTTGATCATTGATTACATGATATATAAACATTTGAACGAAAACCAGGATATATACGTATACTCTAGTATCGCTATATTTGTACATATTAATTACACAGCGTTGTGAAGTCACTGACCAAACTAAATTAATGATCAGTTAGGCAAACAAGGAGATCGATTTTTGATTTCGCAATTGCGGAGATATTTTATAAACATTTTAATGACAGCCAGACAACCAGGTTCTTACAAACATTTTACGCAGGAAGAACCAAGCGTATTTTATCAGTCCTGTGTATATTCTGATTAACTTTGTTGTTTGTTCAAATATTTGCTATGCTTGATTGTATATAAATTAATGACTAAAGAGTCACTGCAGCAAAAACGTTATCATAACGTTATATTTTGTAATTTCAATATACTAAGTTGCTTATAGTACTGCATCAAATGTACTGTTACAACGAATTAACATACACCTAAACTATTACTCACTGTATACCATATATACATGCTAGCACTAATAGCTGGGAAACGAATTACAATTTAATACCACGGAAACGTTAAGTCGATCAACGTCAGCCAAATACTTACTGATGCACATATCTCTATCTTCATCACTTCCGTCCCTGCATTGTTTAAGTCCATCACAAAGGTATCTTTCTCTAATGCACTGTATGCTATCATTACATTTTATTTTCCCATCAGGACATGCAAATGCTAGATATAACGTAAAAGAGTTTGAGAAATACTGAATATAAACGTTTCCTTACTAATCTATATAAGACATGAATAAAAAAGTGATTAGTCAGTTACTCTAGTGCATTGGTTCAGTATTAGTTAAATAAATATCAAATTATATGTCTGTACCTATTAATCTAATGACTGCCTTTGATATAGTCTCATCATTACTAAAAATCTAGACTTGCATTTATTAAGTAACCTTAAATTTGATATATTGTTTATACTTTAACATAATATTTTATTGTTATTTAATTCTTTCTTTTATTGACAAACGTGTGTTTTGTAGAAAAATGTATATGTGCTTAATTTTTGATAATATAAAAGGAATCAGAAAAGCAAAGCATTTGACTTCGTCTGGATGGTTGTACAATGTAAATATGCCACGACTGATATTTAACGGTTTGATGCACACATTGTAAAATTGATCTATTTTATTGATCTTGTATATCAAACATAGAAAATGGGATAATCAAGCAAGGTCTTTTGAGTAGCACACAACAACAATTATTATGCATTAAAACATTCAACATTCTTTAAAAAGTTATGATCCACTTATATACTCTTTCAAATTTGACTGAAAATCGAATAAGAAAACTAAATTATTGATCAGTTTAACAAACGAGATGTCGTTGATAATAAATATAGTTTCATTGATAACCGATATAAATTACTTAAGAAGAGACCGATTGACGATTTGATCATTGATTACATGATATATAAACATTTGAACGAAAACCAGGATATATACGTATACTCTAGTATCGCTATATTTGTACATATTAATTACACAGCGTTGTGAAGTCACTAACCAAACTAAATTAATGATCAGTTAGGCAAACAAGGAGATCGATTTTTGATTTCGTAATTGCGGAGATATTTTATAAACATTTTAATGACAACCAGACAACCAGGTTCTTACAAACATTTTACGCAGGAAGAACCAAGCGTATTTTATCAGTCCTGTGTATATTCTGATTAACTTTGTTGTTTGTTCAAATATTTGCTATGCTTGATTGTATATAAATTAATGACTAAAGAGTCACTGCAGCAAAAACGTTATCATAAAGTTATATTTTGTAATTTCAATAAACTAAGCTGCTTATAGTACTGCATCAAATGTACTGTTACAACGAATTAACATACACCTAAACTATTACTCACTGTATACCATATATACATGCTAGCACTAATAGCTGGGAAACGAATTACAATTTAATACCACGGAAAACGTTAAGTCGATCAACGTCAGCCAAATACTTACTGATGCACATATCTCTATCTTCATCACTTCCGTCCCTGCATTGTTTAAGTCCATCACAAAGGTATCTTTCTCTAATGCACTGTATGCTATCATTACATTTTATTTTCCCATCAGAACATGTAGATGCTAGATATAACGTAAAAGATTTTGAGAAATACTGAATATAAACGTTCTTTACTAATCTATATAAGATATGCATAAAAGGTGATTAGAAGTTAATCTAGTGCATTGGTTCAGTATTAGTTAAATAAACATCAAATTATATGTCTGTACCTATTAATCTAATGACTGCCCTTGATATAGTCTCTTCCTTACTAAAAATCCAGACTTGCATTTATTAAGTAACCTTAAATTTGATATATTGTTTATACTTTAACATTATATTTTATTGTTATTTAATTCTTTCTTTTAATGGCAAACGTATGTTTTGTAGAAAAGTGTATATGTGCTTAGTTTTGAAAATTTAAAAGGAATCAGAAAAGCAAAGCATTTGACTTCGTCTGGATGGCTGCACAATGTAAATATGCCACGACTGATATTTAACGGTTTGATGCACACATTGTAAAATTGATCTATTTTTATTGATCTTGTATATCAAACATAGAAAATGGGATAATCAAGCAAGGTCTTTTGAGTAGCACACAACAACAATTATTATGCATTAAAACATTTAACATTCTTTAAAAAGTTATGATCGACTTATATACTCTTTCAAATTTGACTGACTGAAAATTAAATAAGAAAACTAAATGATTGATCAGTTTAACAAACGAGATGTCGTTGATAATAAATATAGTTTCATTGATAACCGATATAAATTACTTAAGAAGAGACCGATTGACGATTTGATCATTGATTACATGATATATAAACATTTGAACGAAAACCAGGATATATACGTATACTCTAGTATCGCTATATTTGTACATAATAATTACACAGCGTTGTGAAGTCACTGACCAAACTAAATTAATTATCAGTTAGGCAAACAAGGAGATCGATTTTTGATTTCGAAATTGCGGAGATATTTTATAAACATTTTAATGACAACCAGACAACCAAATACTTACCGATGCACATATCTCTATCTTCATCACTTCCATCGAGGCAATCTTTATAACCGTTACAACGGACGATTTCATGCAAGCACTGTCCGCTATCGTTACATTTTGTTGTACCACCAGGACATGTGTGTGCTAGTGTTAAATAAAGGATTTACAGAATTAATCGATATAAATCGTACGTTCCCAGTCTTTATAAGAAATGTTAAAAATTATTAGACAATTAGTCTAGCGAAGTGGTTTAGCATAAGTTACATTTACATCCTATTTCTGTAGCTAATGACCTAATGACTGACCTTGGTGTAATTTCATCTTACTAAAAATCAAGATCTAGAGCTATTAAGACACCAGTAATTGTGTATATTGTTTCCACTGGAATATAATGGTTTGTTATAATTTAATTCTTTATTTACAAACGAGTGGCTCGTACAATGTACAAAGTGTATTTTGGTTTTTTTTTATTAAGATATCAGCAGTCAGAAAAGCATTTGACTTCATCTGGATGGTTGTAAAATGCAAATGTGCAACGAAAGATATTTATGGTTTGATGCACACATTGTACAATTGATCTATTATGTCAAATATAGAAAATAAGAAAGTCAAGCAGGGCCTTTTGACAAGCACAAAACAACCATTATTATGTACTGAAATTGCATTCGTTCCGAAAAATAAACCGTCAAAAATCTTGCGGCACAGTTTTTGTTTTAATTTATAGATCAACCTTTTAACATTCTTTCAAAACTTATGATCGAATTATTTACTCTTTCAATTTAACTGACTGACTGTAAATCAAATAACAAAACTAAATTATTGATCAGTTTAACAAACGAGATGTCGTTGATAACATATATAGTTTCCATGATAAACGATATAAATTTCTTAAGAAGAGACCGATTGATGATTTGATCATTGATTGCATGATATATAAACATTTGAACGAAAACCAGGATATATACGTATACTCTAGTATCGCTATATTTGTACATATTAATTACCCAGCCTTGTGAAGTCACTAACCAAACTAAATTAATTATCAGTTAGGCAAACAAGGAGATCGATTTTTGATTTCGCACTTGCGAAGATATTTTATAAACATTTTAATGACAACTAGACAACCAGGTTCTTACAAACATTTTACGCAGGAAAAACCAAGCGCATTTTATCAGTCCTGTGTATATTCTGATTTACTTTGTTGTTTGTTCAAATATTTGCTAAGCTTGATTTTATATAAATAAATGACTAAAGAGTCACTGCAGCAAAAACGTTATCATAAAGTTATATTTTGTAATTTCAATAGGCTAAGTTGCTTGTACTACTGCATCAAATGTACTGTTACAACAAATTAACACATATTTCATACATTTTATCATATATACATACTCGAACTGGTAGCTGAAAAACGTTTTACAATTTAATACCGCCGAAAGCATTAGTCGGCCAACGTCAGCCAAATACTTACCGATGCACATATCTCTATCTTCATCACTTCCATCGAGGCAATCTTTATAACCGTTACAACGGACGATTTCATGCAAGCACTGTCCGCTATCGTTACATTTTGTTGTACCATCAGGACATGTGTGTGCTAGATGTTAAATAAAGGATTTACAGAATTAATCGATATAAATCGTACGTTCCCAGTCTTTATAAGACATGTTAAAAATTATTAGACAATTAGTCTAGCGAAGTGGTTTAGCATAAGTTACATTTACATCCTATTTCTGTAGCTAATGACCTAATGACTGACCTTGGTGTAATTTCATCTTACTAAAAATCAAGATCTGGAGCTATTAAGACACCAGTAATTGTGTATATTGTTTCCACTGGAATATAATGGTTTGTTATAATTTAATTCTTTATTTACAAACGAGTGGCTCGTACAATGTACAATGTGTATTTTGGTTTTTTTTTATTAAGATATCAGCAGTCAGAAAAGCATTTGACTTCATCTGGATGGTTGTAAAATGCAAATGTGCAACGAAAGATATTAATGGTTTGATGCACACATTGTACAATTGATCTATTATGTCAAATATAGAAAATAAGAAAGTCAAGCAGGGCCTTTTGACAAGCACAAAACAACAATTATTATGTACTGAAATTGCATTCGTTCCGAAAAATAAACCGTAAAAAAGCTTGCGGCACAGTTTTTGTTTTAATTTATAGATCAACCTTTTAACATTCTTTCAAAACTTATGATCGAATTATTCAATCTTTCAAATTTAACTGACTGACTGTAAATCAAATAACAAAACTAAATTATTGATCAGTTTAACAAACGTGATCTCGTTGATAACATATATAGTTTCCATGATAAACGATATAAATTTCTTAAGAAGAGACCGATTGATGATTTGATCATTGATTGCATGATATATAAACATTTGAACGAAATCCAGGATATATACGTATACTCTAGTATAGCTATATTTGTACATATTAATTACCCAGCCTTGTGAAGTCACTAACCAAACTAAATTAATGATCAGTTAGGCAAACAAGGAGATCGATTTTTGATTTTGCAATTGCGGAGATATTTTATAAACATTTTAATGACAACCAGACAACCAGGTTCTTACAAACATTTTACGCAGGAAGAACCAAGCGTATTTTATCAGTCCTGTGTATATTCTGATTTACTTTGTTGTTTTTTCAAACATTTGCTATGCTTGATTGCATATAAATTAATGACTAAAGAGTCACGGCAGCAAAAACGTTATCATAACGTTATATTTTGTAATTTCAATATACTAAGTTGCTTATAGTACTGCATCAAATGTACTGTTACAACGAATTAACATACACCTAAACTATTACTCACTGTATATCATATATACATGCTAGCACTAATAGCTGGGAAACGAATTACAATTTAATACCACGGAAAACGTTAATTCGATCAACGTCAGCAAAATACTTACTGATGCACATATCTCTTTCTTCATCACTTCCGTCCCTGCAATGTTTATGTCCATCACAAAGGGAGCTTTCTCTAATGCATTGTATGATATCATTACATTTTATGTTCCCATCAGCACATGTAAATGCTAGATATAACGTAAAAGATTTTGAGAAATACTGAATATAAACGTTCCTTACTAATCTATATAAGACATGCATAAAAGGTGATTAGACAGTTAATCTAGTCCATTGGTTCAGTATTAGTTAAATAAACATCAAATTATATGTCTGTACCTATTAATCTAATGACTGCCCTTGATATAGTCTCATCCTTACTAAAAATCTAGACTTGCATTTATTAAGTAACCTTAAATTTGATATATTGTTTATACTTTAACATAATATTTTATTGTTATTTAATTCTTTCTTTTAATGGCAAACGTGTGTTTCGTAGAAAAGTGTATATGTGAGTAGTTTTGATAATTTAAAAGGAATCAGAAAAGAAAAGCATTTGACTTCGTCTGGATGGTTGTACAATGTAAATACTTCACGACTGATATTTAACGGTTTGATGCACGCATTGTCAAATTAATCTATTATCATTGATCTTTTATATCAAACATAGAAAATGGGATAATCAAGAAAGGACTTTTGAATAGCACAAAACAACAATTATTATGCATTAAAACATTTGACATTCTTTCAAAAGTTATGATCGAATTATTTACTTTTTCAAATTTGAATGGCTTACTGTAAATCAAATAACAAAACTAAATAATTGATCAGTTTAGCAAACGAGATGTCGTTGATAATATATTAAGTTTCCATGATAAACGATATAAATTGCTTAAGAAGAGACCGATTGATGATTTGATCATTGATTACATGATATATAAACTTTTGAACGAAAACCAGGATATATACGTATACTATAGTATCGCTATATGTGTACATATTAATTACCCAGACTTGTGAAGTCACTAACCAAACTAAATTACTGACAAGTTAGGCAAACAAGGAGATCGATTTTTGATTTCACAATGGCGGAGATATTTTATAAACACTTTAATGGCAACCAGACAACCAGGTTCATACAAACATTTTAAGCAGGAAGAACCAAGTGTATTTTATCAGTCCTGTGTGTATTCTTTTTTACTTTGTTGTTTGTTTAAATATTTGCATATAAATTAATGACTGAAGAGTCACTGCAGCAAAAACGTTATCATAACGTTATATTTTGTAATTTCAATATACTAAGTTGCTTATAGTACTGCATCAAATGTACTGTTACAACGAATTAACATACACCTAAACTATTACTCACTTTATATCATATATACATGCTAGCACTAATAGCTGGGAAACGAATTACAATTTAATACCACGGAAACGTTAAGTCGATCAACGTCAGCCAAATACTTACTGATGCACATATCTCTATCTTCATCACTTCCGTCCCTGCAATGTTTACGTCCATCAGAGAGGGATCTTTCTCTAATGCACTGTATGCTATCATTACATTTTATTTTCCCAACAGGACATGTAGATGCTAGATATAACGTAAAAGATTTTGAGAAATACTGAATATAAACGTTCCTTACTAATTTATAAAAGACATGTATAAAAAGTGATTAGACAGTTAATCTTTATATAGTCTCATCCTTACTAAAAATCTAGACTTGCATTTATTAAATAAACTTAAATTTGATATATTGTTTATAATTTAACATAATATTTTATTGTTATTTAATTCTTTCTTTTATTGGCAAACGTGTGTTTTGTAGAAAAGTGTATATGTGCTTAGTTTTGATAATTTAAAAGGAATCAGAAAAGCAAAGCATTTGACTTCGTCTGGATGGTTGTAAAATGTAAATATGCCACGACTGATATTTAACGGTTTGATGCACACATTGTAAAATTGATCTATTTTTATTGATCTTTTATATCAAACATAGAAAATGGGATACTCAAGTAAGGTCTTTTGAATAGCATAATACAACAATTATTATCCATTAAAATATTTAACATTCTTTCAAAAGTCATGATCGAATTATTTACTCTTTCAAATTTAACTGACTGACTGTAAATCAAATAACAAAACTAAATTATTGATCACTTTAACAAACGAGATGTCGTTGATAATATATATAGTTTCCATGATAACCGATATAAATTACTTAAGAAGAGACCGATTGATGATTTGATCATTGATTACATGATATATAAACATTTGAACGAAAACCAGGATATATACGTAAACTCTAGTATCGCTATATTAGTACATATTAATTACACAGCGTTGTGAAGTCAATAACAAAACTAAATTAATGATCAGTTAGGCAAACAAGGAGATTGATTTTTGATTTCGCAATTGCGGAGATATTTTATAAACATTTTAAAGACAACCAGACAACCAGGTTCTTATAAACATTTTACGCAGGAAGAACGAAGCGTATTTTATCAGTCCTGTGTATATTCTGAATAACTTTGTTGTTTGTTCAAATATTTGCTAAGCTTGATTGTATATAAATTAATTACTAAAGAGTCACTGCAGCAAAAACGCTATCATAAAGTTATATTTTGTAATTTCAATATACTAAGTTGCTTATAGTACTGCATCAAATGTACTGTTACAACGAATTAACATACACCTAAACTATGACTCACTGTATACCATATTTACATGCTAGCACTAATAGCTGGGAAACGAATTACAATTTAATACCACGGAAAACGTTAATTCGATCAACGTCAGCCAAATACTTACTGATGCACATATCTCTATATTCATCACTTCCGTCCCTGCAATGTTTACGTCCATCACAAAGGTATCTTTCTCTAATGCACTGTATGCTATCATTACATTTTATTTTCCCATCAGGACATGTAGATGCTAGATATAACGTAAAAGATTTTGAGAAATACTGAATATAAACGTTCCTTACTAATCTATATAAGACATGCATAACAGGTGATTAGAAGTTAATCTAGTGCATTGGTTCAGTATTAGTTAAATAAACATCAAATTATATGTCTGTACCTATTAATCTAATGACTGCCCTTGATATAGTCTCATCCTTACTAAAAATCTAGACTTGCATTTATTAAGTAACCTGAAATTTGATATATTCAGTCCGATTTGTGGTGACATCGAATTATCTCCCTTCAAAATATTCATGAGATGCAGTCACTTGGAAAGGCAGCCATTTTCGTATTGACGCGAAGTTTATGACTGGACTTGAAACATGTACACAGCTAATACAGGTCAACTCAAGAATACACAATACTATGATATTCTACGACGCGAATGCTTCCTCCGTAGAGCAATTACAGCAGAAATTACAGTCCCTCTAAAAAAAAGTAGCTATAGACATTTTTCCATCGTCAAGGAACAACTTTAGAAAATGTTGTCAGACCTTTGAAAATTTTTAAAACACTGTTCCCGATGTAGTCACAAATCGGATCTTCTATGGGACAGAGGTAATTATATTTAGATTTGATTTAAGTTTGTTTGAAGTAATTTTAACGTGGTGCAAAAAATCGCAGCACTTAAATGTGTCCGTTGTCAAGTAATTAAGGGAGACAAGTCTAAAAGTAATGTAACGGTCAAGTGATTCACGTCCGGTAATTGATTGTGGTATGGCAGGCCGTGTAGGCTAAAAATGTTTTGTAAAAAAATCCTATTTAGGCTATTGCTGATAACTTTAGAATACTTTGCATTCCGAAATTATATTCATATAAATATTTAGAAAAAATTTCATGTCAGGTAACATTTTTTTTATTTTCAGATTCTTAAATTGTCCTTTACTGTTTGTTTCCTAATTGTAAATCTTATTTTTTTATTTTGTATAGATGCTCTGTATGTAGGTAACCTGCAATTGTACTATCAAGGTCTGGAGATGGTTTATACTAGAAGGCGTCATCATGCACAAGCCTAACTAGCCATGGTTGTATAGAAACCACTTGTACCACCTCTTCCAATCATCTAATTCTTTACTGACGTATTGAATGTGCTTGAGAATGCATATTCATGAGACGGTCTTATGCAGGAAAAAGATTGTGATTTCCAAAATTAAAAATTTGAACAGTTTTGCAAAGTTCTTAATAAACTTTCTTCTTAAATGTGTGTTAATTAAGTTATTTCTCCAACCTGACTTTAATGTGCCATTGTCTTAAGAGTATTGTTCATTGGCCTGGTCATTTTATGGTTCGATGAAAAACCCATAGGTTTCAGAACCTCCAGTTTATAAGGGTGTATTTAATTTTTGAATCAATTGACTATGTTTAAAATTCACTTCATGTGCTTTTGTTTAAAAAATCTACTCAGAAACCCTTTTTGCCAACTTTAGGCAAAGTTGGTCTGAATTATCCTTATCTTATGGTGTCTAGTATAAAATCAGATAATTTTTTGTAGCCACCAAACAACCAAATGTCAATGACTGAAAATAGAAAATAAAATATAAAATGCAAGTAATTGTGTCATTTTTTTTAACAATCTTGATAAACTCTGAAAAAAGTGCAGGCACAAAATAATCTGATCAAATTCATTCAAGTAGAGCATAATTGCTAGATGACTTCTAAAATGTGTTGCTGGCATTTATGACTGTATGTGGGTTTTTTTGGTGTATTTGGCTATAATGAATACGGAGAAACCAATCTACAGACAACAGTTATAGAGTACTTGCATAGTGGGAAAGTTTTGATAATACTCCATATACACATATACTTGTGGAAGATTCATGATGGAAGGAGCAGCAGATTTTGCAATGTTATTTTGGACTCTTCATTTAATTCTTATTTTTAGCATCCCCCCCGCCATAACCATGCAGATTCGGAATTTCAGCAATGTTAAATGTTGTGATTTAAAAAAAAAACCCTCGCATTTAAAACATTAAAAGTTGATTCGAACAAATATTGTATGCAAAAATTAATTTATATATGTTTGTTGGCCGTTTATTTTCTGGTTTGTTTTACGAAGGGGGGGGGGGGTTCATATTTATTAAAGAAATATACAGCAAGGAGAGCAAATCACTTACGTCAAGGTGAATTGAATTTCTTAAAATTTGGATCATTTTGAAGGTTTTGTCTTGCGAACTTGCGACTTATTAAGTCCGTGCCACGTTTTGCACATAAGATGTTGGTCTTCTGGTGTGAATTTTTCTGCCTTGGTGTCCCCACGTAAACGTAAAAATGTAGCATTTGCATGAAAATAAGTTGTCCGAGAACCCTCTATCCAACGCTTTTTTTGCCCATGCAAAAAAAGCGTTAGACGGCAGAGGATTCTCGGACTAAAAAATAAGTATTAGTCATACAGGGATTGCTGTTCTGTGCCATTTGTGCGAACAATTATTTTATCGAACTATTAGAAGAATTTTTGCAACAATAAAATAATACACTTTCTACCAACATATTAGCTATATACACAAGAAATTGTTTAAAATAAGTCATACTTTGACGTATTTAAGATACGTACAAGACACGGCAGATTAAAAATGTTATTAAAAACGTTCAATGAAATGTTAGGTTGTTATAGAAATTAAACTGCTAAAATATTTTCAACACAATCATCGTGTAATAGAAACCAATTTAGATTTGAAAAAGATCCGTGGCTTGAAGTGGCTGATATTTCAATAAATTTCGGTGATGGAGAACTAGAGCGAATAATCGTACCCTCGTGGCGAATGCTACTGTGTGTTGCAAAAAACGCTTATTTTTATGTGTTACTTCATTTTTAAAAAATAGATATTATTGTCATAATTTTTGACTCTATTATTTTCAAAACACCTTTAAAATAAAATGTACCGCACTAAAACGAGCCTTTGTACATAACCTGATGGCAAATCACACGCACCTTGTTCATCTGTTACATATACGAACACACCGAAAACTATCACACATGAATAAACAACAACAGAAATAATGCTTGACTTTGAAATTTTTTTTCTCGAAAACGAAAGGTCGTCACAAGTCAAAAATTGTGAAAGATGAATATTTCAGAAATCTATGGATTTTTTTTCATCGAAATTAAAATTGGTGCATTTTTTTGCAGCACTTGAGAATACACCCCCTGTTTTTCACGTTTTCTTATCAAAACAGAGGTATTAAATATCCGTTGTTCTTGTAACTTTGCAAAGTTGTCTTTAATTTTAAAACGAATAGATAGTAAACGAAAACATTTGTCAGTCAAGGCGCTAAATAACTTTTAATTTGCATGGCAACCGAATAAACATGGGCACATAACTTTTGTACCTTGTATAATAGAGAGCTCCGATTCTATTGTTATAGTTTCACCGGAAATCTGACTGTATTGTTTATACTTTAGCATAATATTTTATTGTTATTTAATTCTTTCTTTTATTGACAAACGTGTGTTTTGTAGAAAAGTGTATATGTGCTTAGTTTTGATAATTTAAAAGGAATCAGAAAAGCAAAGCATTTGACTTCGTCTGGATGGTTGTACAATGTAAATATGCCACGACTGATATTTAACGGTTTGATGCACACATGTAAAATTGATCTATTTTTATTGATCTTGTATATCAAACATAGAAAATGGGATAATCAAGCAAATTCTTTTGAGTAGCAAACAACAACAATTATTATGCATTAAAACATTTAACATTCTTTACAAAGTTATGATCGACTTATATACTCTTTCAAATTTGACTGACTGACTGCAAATCAAATAACAAAACTAAATTATTGATCAGTTTAACAAACGAGATGTCGTTGATAATATATATAGTTTCATTGATAACCGATATAAATTACTTTAGAAGAGACCGATTGGCGATTTGATCATTGATTACATGATATATAAACATTTGAACGAAAACCAGGATATATACGTATACTCTAGTATCGCTATATTTGTACATATTAATTACACAGCGTTGTGAAGTCAATAACAAAACTAAATTAATGATCAGTTAGGCAAACAAGGAGATTGATTTTTGATTTCGCAATTGCGGAGATATTTTATAAACATTTTAAAGACAACCAGACAACCAGGTTCTTACAAACATTTTACGCAGGAAGAACCAAGCGTATTTTATCAGTCCTGTGTATATTCTGATTTACTTTGTTGTTTGTTCAAATATTTGCTATGCTTGATTGTATATAAATTAATGACTAAAGAGTCACTGAAGCAAAAACGTTATCATAACGTTATATTTTGTAATTTCAATATACTAAGTTGCTTATAGTACTGCATGAAATGTACTGTTACAACGAATTAACATACACCTAAACTATTACTCACGGTATATCATATATACATGCTAGCACTAATAGCTGGGAAACGAATTACAATTTAATACCACGGAAAACGTGAAGTCGATCAACGTCAGCCAAATACTTACTGATGCACATATCTTTATCTTCATCACTTCCGTCCCTGCAATGTTTAAGTCCATCACAAAGAGATCTTTCTCTAATGCACTGTATACTATCATTACATTTTATTTTCCCACCAGGACACGTAGATGCTAGGTATAACGTAAAAGATTTTGAGAAATACTGAATATAAACGTTCCTTACTAATCTATATAAGACATGCATAAAAAGTGATTAGACAGTTAATCTAGTGCATTGGTTCAGTATTAGTTAAATAAACATCAAATTATATGTCTGTACCTATTAATCTAATGACTGCCCTTGATATAGTCTCATCCTTACTAAAAATCTAGACTTGCATTTATTAAGTAACCTGAAATTTGATATATTGTTTATACTTTAACATAATATTTTTTTGTTATTTAATTCTTTCTTTTATTGGCAAACGTGTGTTTTGTAGAAAAGTGTATATGTGCTTAGTTTTGATAATTTAAAAGGAATCAGAAAAGCAAAGCATTTGACTTCGTCTGGATGGTTGTACAATGTAAATATGCCACGACTGATATTTAACGGTTTGATGCACACATTGTAAAATTGATCTATTTTTATTGATCTTTTATATCAAACATAGAAAATGGGATAATCAAGCAAGGTCTTTTGAGTAGCACACAATAACAATTAGTATGCATTAAAACATTTAACATTCTTTAAAAAGTTATGATCGACTTATATACTCTTTCAAATTTGACTGACTGACTGTAAATCAAATAAGAAAACTAAATTATTGATCACTTTAACAAACGAGATGTCGTTGATAATATATTATGTTTCCATGATAAACGATATAAATTTCTTAAGAAGAGACCGATTGATGATTTGATCATTGATTACATTTGATCATAGTAATGTCCCAGCGTTGTGAAGTCACTAACCAAAGTAAATTACTGATCAGTTAGGTAAACAAGGAAATCGATTTTTGACTTCACATTTGCGGAGATATTTTATAAACATTTTAATGACAACCAGACAACCAGGTTCTTACAAACATTTTACGCAGGAAGAACCAAGTGTATTTTATCAGTCCTGTGTGTATTCTTTTTTACTTTGTTGTTTGCTTAAACATTTGCAGATAAATTAATGACTAAAGAGTCACTGCAGCAAAAACGTTATCATAAAGTTATATTTTGTAATTTCAATATACTAAGTTGCTTATAGTACTGCATCAAATGTACTGTTACAACGAATTAACATACACCTAAACTATTACTCACTTTATATCATATATACATGCTAGCACTAATAGCTGAAAAACGTATTACAATTTAATACCACGGAAAACGTTAAGCCGATCAACGTCACTTTAACAAACGAGATGTCGTTGATAATATATTATGTTTCCATGATAAACGATATAAATTACTTAAGAAGAGACCGATTGATGATTTGATCATTGATTACATAATATATACACATTTGAACGAAAACCAGGATAAATACGTATACTATAGTATCGATATATTTGTACATAGTAATGTCCCAGCGTTGTGAAGTCACTAACCAAACTAAATTACTGATCAGTTAGGCAAACAAGGAGATCGATTTTTGATTTCACAATTGCGGAGATATTTTATAAACATTTTAATGACAACCAGACAACCAGGTTCTTACAAACATTTTACGCAGGAAGAACCAAGCGTATTTTATCAGTCGTTTGTATATTCTGATTTACTTTGTTGTTTGTTCAAACATTTGCTATTCTTGATTTTATATAAATTAATGACTAAAGAGTCACTGCAGCAAAAACGTTATCATAAAGTTATATTTTGTAATTTCAATATACTAAGTTGCTTGTAGTACTGCATCAAATGTACTGTTGCAACAAATTAACACATATTTCATACATCGTTACATTTTGTTGTACCATCAGGACATGTGTGTGCTAGATGTTAAATAAAGGATTTACAGAATTAATCGATATAAATTGAACGTTCCCAGTCTTTATAAGACATGGTAAAAATTATTAGACAATTAGTCTAGCGAAGTGGTTTAGCATAAGTTACATTTACATCATATTTCTGTAGCTAATGACCTAATGACTGACCTTGGTGTAATTTCATCTTACTAAAAATCAAGATCTGGAGCTATTAAGACACCAGTAATTGTGTATATTGTTTCCACTGGAATATAATGGTTTGTTATAATTTAATTCTTTATTTACAAACGAGTGGCTCATACAATGTACAAAGTGTATTTTGGGTTTTTTTTATTAAGATATCAGTAGTCAGAAAAGCATTTGACTTCATCTGGATGGTTGTATAATGCAAATGTGCAACGAAAGATATTAATGGTTTGATGCACACATTGTACAATTGATCTATTATGTCAAATATAGAAAATAGGAAAGTCAAGCAGGGTCTTTTGACAAGCACAAAAACAACAATTATTATGTACTAAAATTGCATTCGTTCCGAAAAATAAACCGTAAGAAAGCTTGCGGCACAGTATTTGTTGTAATTTATAGATCAAACTTTTAACATTCTTTAAAAACTTATGATCGAATTATTTACTCTTTCAAATTTGACTGACTGACTGTAAAATATGAAAACTAAATTATTGATCAGTTTAACAAACGAGATGTCGTTGATAACATATATAGTTTCCATGATAAATGATATAAATTTCTTAAGAAGAGACCGATTGATGATTTGATCATTGATTACATGAGATGTAAACATTTGAACGAAAACCAGGATATATACGTATACTATAGTATCGATATATTTGTACATAGTAATGTCCCAGACTTGTGAAGTCACTAACCAAAGTAAATTACTGATCAGTTAGGCAAACAAGGAAATCGATTTTTGACTTCACATTTGCGGAGATATTTTATAAACATTTTAATGACAACCAGACAACCAGGTTCTTACAAACATTTTACGCAGGAAGAACCAAGTGTATTTTATCAGTCCTGTGTGTATTCTTTTTTACTTTGTTGTTTGCTTAAACATTTGCAGATAAATTAATGACTAAAGAGTCACTGCAGCAAAAACGTTATCATAAAGTTATATTTTGTAATTTCAATATACTAAGTTGCTTATAGTACTGCATCAAATGTACTGTTACAACGAATTAACATACACCTAAACTATTACTCACTTTATATCATATATACATGCTAGCACTAATAGCTGAAAAACGTATTACAATTTAATACCACGGAAAACGTTAAGCCGATCAACGTCAGCCAAATACTTACCGATGCACATATCTCTATCTTCATCACTTCCGTCCCTGCAATGTTTACGTCCATCACAAAGGGAGCTTTTACTAATGCACAGTATGCTATCATTACATATTATTCTCTCATCAGGACATTTAGATGCTAGATCTAACATAAAAGATTTTGAGAAATACTGAATAGAAACGTTCATTACGAATATATATAAGACATGCATAAAAAGTGATTAGACAGTTAATCTAATGCATTGGTTCAGCATTAGTTAAATCGTCATCAAATTATAGGTCTGTACCTATTGAGCTAATAACTGACCTTGATATAGTCTCATCTCACTAAAATCTAGACTTGCATTTATTAAGTAACCTTAAATTTGATATATTGTTTATACTTTAATATAATATTTTATTGTTATTTAATTCTTTCTTTTTTTGGCAAACATGTGTTTTTTAGAAAAGTGTATATGTGCTTAGTTTTGATAATTTATAAAAAAGGAAGCAGAAAAGCAACGCATTTTACTTCGTCTGGATTGTTTTACAATGTAAATATGCCACGACTGATATTTAACGGTTTGATGCACACATTGTAAAATTGATCTATTATTATTGATCTTTTATATCAAACATAGAAAATGAGATAATCAAGCAAGGTTTTTTGAATAGCACACAACAACAATTATTATGCATTAAAACATTTAACATTCTTTCAAAAGTTATGATCGACTTATATACTCTTTCAAATTTGACTGACTGACTGTAGATCAAATAACAAAACTAAATTATTGATCAGTTTAACAAACGAGATGTCGTTGATAATATATTAAGTTTCCATGATAAACGATATAAATTACTTAACAAGAGACCGATTAATGATTTGATCATTGATAACATGATATATAAACATTTTAACGACAACCAGGATATATACTTATACTACTGCATGGCTTTATTTGTACATATTAATTACCCAGCGTTGTGAAGTCCCCAACAAAACTAAATAACTGATCAGTTAGGCAAACAAGGAGATCGATTTTTTATTTCACAAATGCAGAGATATTTTTTAAACATCTTAACGATAACTAGACAATCAGATTCTTCCAAACATATGTCGCAGTAAGAAACAAACTGGAATAGCTGGAAAACGTTCAATTTAATACCGCGGAAAATTGCCCAACGTCAGCCAAATACTTACCAATGCACATATCTCTATCTTCATCACTTCCGTCTTTGCATTGTTTACGTCCGTCACAAAGGTAGCTTTCTCTAATGCACTGAATGTTGTCGTTGCATTTTGTACTCCCATAAGGACACAGTCGAGCTAGATATTACATAAAGAATTTACATAAATAATCAATATAAATAGTACGTTCCCAGTCGTTGTAAGACATATACAAGAGTGATTAGACAAACTAGCGCAGTGGTTTAGCATCAGTTACATTTACATCAAAATGTGTTTCTTAACCCGATGACTGACCTTAATTTAATTTCATCTTACTAAAAATCGAGATCTGCAATTATAAAGTCACCTGAAATTTAGTATATTGTTTCTGCACTAATTTAGTTCTTCATTAGCAAACGAGTGTTTCGTGTATATGAGTTGTGTTTTTAAAATATCAGGAGTCAGAAAAAGTTTTGACGTCATCTTGTTTTACAATGCAATTATGCCACGAACGCTATTAAAATCGTGATGCATACAATGAATAACTAGTTTTAAAAAACAAACAGAAAATGTGAAAGTCGAAGCAATATATTTGACTATAACTATACTAGATACAGATTGATGATTTGATCATTGATTACAGGATATATAAACATTTTAACGACAATCATCATATATACTTATACAATTATATCACTTTATTGGTACATATTAATTACCCAGCGTTGTAAAGTCACAAACATAACTAAATTAAATAATCATTGACGCAAACATTATGGTCTTCTTTAATTTATTAATTTTGAACGACACTCTATATCAATCAATTAATAGGAGATCGATTTTTGATTTCACAATTTATTTTATCAATAACAAGACCACCATTTCTGACAAACATTTGTCACAGAAAAACCAAGCGTTTTCTTTTGATCAGGCCTTTGTGTACTCTTATTTACTTTTTTGCTTGTTAAAATATTTGCTATCATTTATTGTATTTGAATTATTGACTAAAGAGCAATAACGTTATCATAACATTATAATTTGTAATTTCAATATACAATTCTAATATGACGTGCTTTAAAGGCTTTGAGACCACAACTGTGGTAAAAAATGATTTATATATGAGCAACACGCGCTGAGAAGGGCGTGTTTTAAATGGCTGTTCCAATTACAAAACTGTAACTCCCACCGGAAAGCTATTGCATATGACGTATAAATCTTATAAATAGCGACACGCGCTATAATTATCCGTTGCAATATCTTGTGTGTTACTTTGACGGAACAGCCAGTTTATGGCGGAAATGATGTTTTCTATATAGGTACGAAAATATTATAAATGTACTCTAATTGTCTTATTAGAATAGAAATAATTCACGGAGGCTGTGATTTATCATTGTTTTACCACGGGATGACCATTTATGTCGTTATTTTATCCCTCGCTATCGCTCGGGATAAAATAATACGACATAAATGGTCACCCGTGGTAAAACAATGATAAACCACAGTCTCCGTGAATTATTTCTTAAGTTGACTATAGTCCTGTTTCAAATGTACTGTTACAATAAATTAACATACAACTAAGCTAATACACACTTTATATCATATATACATGTTGCAACTAGTAGCTGGAAACGTATAACAATTCAATACCGCTGAAACCGTTAAGTCGACCAACGTGAGTCAAATGCTTAGCGATGCACATATCTTTATCTTTGTCGCAATTTGTATAACTATCATAACGGTAGATTCCTAGAAAGCACTGTCTGACGCCATTATATGTAGACTTAATTATTGAATCAAAATTGTTTGGCGTAGTTGCAAGTATACACTTTTGACATGTCAGATATATTTTCGAATTAAACAAGTTTTTGTAAGTTCTCTCAATTTTATGTATATATTGCATCAGTCCTTGAACTAATAATTGCAGTATCTTCATATGTAGAGCTACCAAATTCTAACTTACATGTTCCTGAGTATCAGGACATGTACAGGCAGTTCATTTTTACAATGCTTACATTGTACTCTGGTTTGATCTCCCAATAAAGACGAGTTACTATGATATAGCTACAAAATGCCGAAAGCGGTATAAAACTCTATTCAAAGAAAAAACAAACACATAATCATATTCAGTGCCTTCAGTGTTCTTACAGTTTTAGACAGTGTAATTGTTACATGTAGCTTGGAATGGTATAAACTGGCAAATACAGTGTGCAAAATGCTAAATATTATAGGGTCAAACAATGATTACAGATAAACATTTTTAAATAACAGTAAGATATTTTGTCTCCGTTTTATTGCAAATGTTATCCAATAGAAATAGCGTGTAAGTCGTTTGATAACAAAGACATCGACCACAGAGTTATTTAGGGTTCTAAGGGGTCTGTATGAAAAAATGGCAAGATTTTTACATTGGAACTATATCTCAGCGTAGCATGTCATTGTGCTTTCTTCAATCTATAACTCTTTTATTCATATCAGCATCTGTATTTAAGGACAACATGGCTTTGAATGTGCATGCTATGGGCAGCATATTGTTTTTTCTCGTTTGTTATTGTTCCTCCAATGCTTTTGTTTTATTTCCTTACAATATTGCTCGCTAATATTCTTAGAGGTGCGATGTCTGATCTTATCGACTCGAAAATTTTGAGTATGTTGAAGCTAACAGGAAGTTGTGCTATCAACATTTAAAATTTTCAAAGCTATAGTGGGGATTCGTTTGGAAGACTTTAGTGTTGGACATCCCAACACAGTATTACTCTTCACACGACTTGAAAGAACAATGTAATGGCAACAGCATTTTGTAAGGTATCTTCATTCGGAATGTTGTCATTATTTAAAATGTTTCACTGTTTGAAATACAATTGTGTGTAACTCACTAAGTGATGAAAGCAATATCAATTTACCACGTGACCACATTATAAGTATTATTATTAAGGTCTTTCCCACTACAGTGGAAAGACCTTCTTGTATTTCTTATGATTATTATTTTTTTCTGCCGCAGATGTCAAAAAGTGTTATGATGTATCGCTTCGAAACTTGGCACACTTAAGCGACACTACTTAAGCTCTACCTGAGTCACCCTGCTAAACCGATCTGAGTTTAGAAACGGAGTTATCTTCCCAAACACTGTTTATCTTGTTTTCAATTAAACTCATTAACCTTAACCGAAATCAAAATTATAAGGTGCAAAATTGTCACCTGAAACCTGACAATGATTAATCACGCAAAAAAAAATTTTCGATCAACTTCCTGGTTAAGCGATTTTGACGCGAAGTTTGTCGAAAACGTCAAAGTTGTATTAATGCAACAAAACTTGGTTTCCAAGTAGATATGAGGGTCCTAATAACATATCTGGGATCAAAATTTGTTTCGGTCCACCATTTACAAAATGGCCGCCATTGAAATTTTGTTTTCAATAAAACTAAAAAACCATAAAAAATTGAAGCAGACAATATATCAGAAAAATGTTCCCCTCATTGAGATCTACATTAGGGCCAAAAACTGTGCGACAACTCGTTTTCGAGTTATGGCCTTGACACGTTTCGGCTAATCAGTTTTTGGCTTATAACTTTTAAACCGTCAGAGATAATATAGTAAACATTTATTTTTTTGTTACCTCATAACAAACCATTCGATAAAAGATCAAATTAGAATGGCTACGGGCAGCCATATTCCAAATTGCCGACGTCGTAAACAGTTTTTATAGAATAAGACGTAATGCGTATAAAATTAAAGAATATTTGTCGTTTTTGAGTTATTGTCCTTGATTCGTATTTTGAAAATGGTTTTTGGTTTATAACTTTTTAAACGTTACAGATGACAAATGAAACATATGACAATGGCCTCTTAATTATTTGCGTATTGGCAAAACTATCAACATTTTTTGCTCTGACTTGGGCACCGTTGAGTAATGGGAGACCCCTCAAAACGAGCGAAATAATTTCAGTTATATCACATAAACTTTTCGGGGTGTCAGGTCAGATAAAATTTTTCGCAAATTTAGAAACCCGTAGGGTACTCAAGGAAACTCACAAACACCAATAAAATAGTCCAGAAATGGGCTTTGCACAATTAGCTGAAAAATAACCAATACAATTAACAAATTTTATTACTAAGTTTTTTTTTATCAATTCTGTATGAAACTGCTTTTTAAATTCAGCTCTAATATCTAAATTTCATTGAATAATAAATCCACTGTCCATGCTACAGCACGTCGCAGCCAAATATCAAAATAAGAATTAATTTCCTCTCCCTCAGTCAAAGGTCATTTACAAAGCCGTTGTCATTGGTTCATTTGAAAGAGAATTAAATACCTACAAGTTGATCCCTAAGAGTACATTATTCGGTTGAGTGGTTTCAAAATGGCGGTCAATAATTTTAAAACCGTTACAGATGATATAGTAAACATAAAAGTTATATGTCAAGCTCTTTGATTTGGTGTTGGGCAGCCATTTTCAAAGCGGCCGGGCCGAATGGTCAAGGTAGCTTGTCTACTATTGATCACGTGGTCTGTCAACACTGACATTGCGGGTTCGATTCTCACTGCAGGCAGGGTGTACTCGACTCCAATCTTAATTGACAAGTATTGCCAGTTTTCTGACCGCAGGTCGGGGGTTTTCTCCGGGTAATCCGGCTTCATACCCCAATAAAAACTGGACGCCATGATATAGGTGAAAATTGCTAAAAGTTACGTTAAACACCAGCAAACAAAGAAACAAACAAAACGGCGGACACCGTAAACAGTTTTTTTTATAAAATAGCACTTTAACCGTACAAAATCGAAGCGGACAATACATGGGAAACTGAATCGGAATCAGTAACTAAATTTTAATATCATATTTTATGACATGGAGTGACATTTTGTCCATGGCAACAGACTAAAATTCCTTAGCAACCGTATATTTTCTGACTTGAGACCACTTGCTTTGTACACCAAAACCATAGCAATTGAGGGTAACGTCATTAGCAACTATATACCTAGAAATAACACTAACAAAATGGAGGGAAAGACCTCACATTTGTTCTCTGAACAAATGCATTATTATTAATATTATTATTATTATTAAAACGTGTATCCTGTTGTAACGCGTTGATTTACTGCCAAAATTTAATTTCGGAGAGCAGCAAGTACTTTTAAATCCCAAGACAATACATAAAATAAATGAGAGTGTGTAAGTCAGCTCGGCTACACAATAAATAAATCAATTAGCACCGGTCAAATTATCGGAGATTCTACACCCTTCCTTACTTGGATTTCGTGGTTTGGGCACAATGGACTATATACATCTACTTGGTTTTACAATTACATGTTCTATAGAGATTAATAGAAATTTTAAGGCAACACAAAGAATTTTGTTCTTTATACTTCTTATAATATTAAGATCATGTGCTCGTAACTGCATGAAATTGTTTAAAAGTGTATGATTTTTAACATATTTACAATGCATAAAATATGAACGGAACAAGTATGTGTTTAAAGCTGGCGCAAATTCAATCGGTCTGTTGCTTGAATTAATAAAGTACATTGCTTTCTTTTACCTGTTAATTAAGCACTGCCTTTTACTCACTTGTGATATTAAATACACTTATCAGATTAGTCCAAAATAGTCAAAGGGAGGCTTAAAATTATAGAGTTATGTATCAACAGGTTACACGTTAAATATAAAATAAGAATTTGAATTTATCCAGTACTACAGTATTCCTTAACATAAAAATTATATTTCTCTGTGAACTTTAGACTTACTTTGCGTTACAGTAAATAACATCTGAATTGTCAGAATTACTCCAAAACATTTTAAGACTTTATCCATCTTTGTTAGAACACAAAATTGGACAATCACTTTAAAACTAGATCATTCTTACCACAAAAACTAAATGACTAAATTATAAGTCAACTTCTTAAAAATTATTTGTATTTTTTTTTCAATAGTTTTTTCAATAACAAAACATTTAGTGTTCGAGAACACTTCAGTATTACTCATCTATTGTTTTCCAGCAATTCTTCCTTGTCATGGTGCACTAATAGAGTTTTCCTGGTTATTTATGCTACTTACCCAGAACAATATCACATTGTTATAGATTAAATGCTACTTCAGTATATACATGTACATTACATATAGTTTAAATCTACAATTATATTTCTGTTAATTTTAACCATTTTGTAATTTGTTCTTACTTATGAAAATAATTCTTGGAAGGTATTATGTTGTACTGTGAGCCTTTATATTGGGTTCTTCTATACGGAGCGATAGCGAGGCATTACATCTTGTTTGTAAATGCGTACAATACCATATAAACCTTGGGTTATTTAAATTGTAATAGGATAAATCAGCAATTTTCTGGGTTTGTAAGTCATCTGTACACTGCATTGTTTTATGTTTTCCTTGTTACTTCCTCGTATTTGCTAATATTTGAATGCTATAAATATTAAGTCAAGTATTACAGTGTTGTATAGCAAAACGTTAAAAAAGGAAGTACTCTATACGTCACTCATTCATTCATCATAGTGTTCTGGAACAGCTTTTAGTAGTGAGTGACAACATTTAAACATGTGTTGATATTGTATAGCAGTTTCAAATAATGTTTCGCAATACATCAAAAATCATAAATAGATAAAATAAATACAGTTAATGCAGAAATACGCTTATGACAAATTTTGCATGAGACAAAGGTGAATATATTGGGTATTAGGTGTCTTTATTAGGACGTCATGTTAGAATTAATAGCAGGTTTTGTCTGCTGTCATTTCGGTAAAACTACTTACCGACTGGATACTCGGGAATAGTGAGTTATTTTTTCAGCGAATATGTGTACACTAATTGAATCGTCATAAGAAAAATAGCATAACTTATTAACAAAAATATATAGTCATTGAAATCAAACCGTGCCTGATGGCTGATATATTAAGTGAGTGTTATTTAACACCAAGTCAACATTGTTAATTTTAACCTTGGTGAGGGCAATACATACTGTATGATTGTTGTAGCGTCCCTTTAGTTATATTTACTGTTTTTGCTCAACGAACACACTGGCTTTAAATTTTATAGTACTTTTGTCAGTTGTCAGTAATGTTACACGACACGCAGATTGCGTAGAGACAGGCAGTTAGAGGCTTAAGTGTCCGTGATTGTACCGACCGGGGATTAAAATCTTTATCTCCAACACAGCACGCATAACAATCAGTATCAAAAGTTGTATGTCGTCAACAATAATGTTGTAATCCCTCATCCATACCAATTATGCAGCATATCAATAGGATTTAGTTATTAAAACTAATACACTCGATAGATGATACAATATAATCAAAGTGAAGTATTCAATATAAATACGTTACTCAACAGAAATTTAGAATATATTCCTTGACTTTTTATTTCATATGCTAATTTTAAATACTAGTATTATAGACGAATTATATAGAAATATATAGTTTGCACCCGCAGAAAACGTCCAACCTTTGACTGAAAAAGATAATAGTACATTACTCCATAAGAATCTGTTAAACTCAGATGCAGAGTAACGAACTTAGAAAATCCATTAGGTCTAAAAATCCTCACATGCTATTTATTTTGAGATTCTTATCAGTGTTTAGCTAAATGAAACCATTTTGTATTCAGCAGAGACGAAGAGGACATAGATACTCACCCGTCGTGTTGCATTTAATGATTAACAAGATTCAAAATAAAAGAGGAAAATTCCAAATGTCCTTTTTCTAAAATTTTATAAAGTATACTACCATTTTACAAATATCTGGATGAATATTCACATCTTATTGCAAGAAACTGCTCGTTTTTAGCAGAAACTACTGAAAAATATACAAATGTACACATGCTACAAAATAATTTATTTTATCTGCAAGTTTGTATACCAAAAACGAGACATAAAGATTTATCAGAATCAATTTATTTTAAGAATCTACACATTTTTTATTGCTGTTGCTCTTGTTACAACTGATATTTTACTATGATAAAATAAATTTATTCTCTGACTACATCTATACTGCTAAGTAGCCAGAGATGTCTAACACCAAACTCAGTACTTCTTAAACATAAAATAAATTTATTTCACATGAAAAGGCTACAATTGCAATACAGAATAAATTTTTTCTGTTACTATATTTACGCTGTTTAATAGCCAGAAATGTCTGACTTCAAACTCAGTACGTCTTAACATATAATAAATTTATTTTACATGGAAAGCTACAGTTGAGACATAGAATAAATTTATTCTGTGACTACATCTATACTGTTAAGTAGCCAGAGATGTCTGACAAACAAACTCAGTACTTCTTAAACATAAAATAAATTTATTTTACATGAAAAGCTACAATTGCAATACAGAATAAATTTATTCTGTGACTAAATCTACACAGTTAAATAACTAAAAATGCCTGACAGCAAACCTAGTACTTCCTAGTTATAAAATAAATTACGTGAATCAAGTTGGTTACTTATTCAACGTTCAACATTCAACATTCAAATAAATACCAAAGACCTAATGTCTCAATTCAAACATTTAGCACTCAGTCCCTCGTTCAACATTCGCAGTTCCTAGTTCAACATTCGATTTTTCAGTTCCTAGTTTAACATTCGCAGTTCCTAGTTCAACATTCGTTGTTTCTGGTTCAATATTCGAAATTATTAGTTCCTCGTTCAGCATTCGCAGTTCCTAGTTCAACATTCGATTTTTCAGTTCCTAGTTCAACATTCGATTTTTCAGTTCCTAGTTCAACATTCGCAGTTCCTAGTTCAACATTCGTTGTTTCTGGTTCAATATTCGAAATTTTTAGTTCCTCGTTCAACATTCGCAGTTCCTAGTTCAACATTCGATTTTTCAGTTCCTAGTTCAACATTCGCAGTTCCTAGTTCAACATTCCTTGTTTCTCGTTCAATATTCGAAATTTTTAGTTCCTCGTTCAATATTCGCAGTTCCTAGTTCAACATTCGATTTTTCAGTTCCTAGTTCAACATTCGCAGTTCCTAGTTCAACATTCGTTGTTTCTGGTTCAATATTCGAAATTTTTAGTTCCTCGTTCAACATTTGCAGTTCCTAGTTCAACATTCGATTTTTCAGTTCCTAGTTCAACATTCGCAGTTCCTAGTTCAACATTCGTTGTTTCTGGTTCAATATTCTAAATTTTCAGTTCCTCGTTCAACATTCGCAGTTCCTAGTTCAACATTCGATTTTTCAGTTCCTAGTTCAACATTCGCAGTTCCTAGTTCAACATTCGTTGTTTCTGGTTCAATATTCGAAATTTTTATTTCCTCGTTCAACATTCGCAGTTCCTAGTTCAACATTCGATTTTTCAGTTCCTAGTTCAACATTCGCAGTTCCTAGTTCAACATTCGTTGTTTCTGGTTCAATATTCGAAATTATTAGTTCCTCGTTCAACATTCGCAGTTCCTAGTTCAACATTCGATTTTTCAGTTCCTAGTTCAACATTCGCAGTTCCTAGTTCAACATTCGTTGTTTCTGGTTCAAGATTCGAAATTTTTAGTTCCTCGTTCAACATTCGCAGTTCCTAGTTCAACATTCGATTTTCAGTTCCTAGTTCAACATTCAACATTCCTTGTTTCTCGTTCAATATTCGAAATTTTTAGTTCCTCGTTCAATATTCGCAGTTCCTAGTTCAACATTCGATTTTTCAGTTCCTAGTTCAACATTCGCAGTTCCTAGTTCAACATTCGTTGTTTCTGGTTCAATATTCGAAATTTTGAGTTCCTCGTTCAACATTTGCAGTTCCTAGTTCAACATTCGATTTTTCAGTTCCTAGTTCAACATTCGCAGTTCCTAGTTCAACATTCGTTGTTTCTGGTTCAATATTCTAAATTTTCAGTTCCTCGTTCAACATTCGCAGTTCCTAGTTCAACATTCGATTTTTCAGTTCCTAGTTCAACATTCGCAGTTCCTAGTTCAACATTCGTTGTTTCTGGTTCAATATTCGAAATTTTTAGTTCCTCGTTCAACATTCGCAGTTCCTAGTTCAACATTCGATTTTTCAGTTCCTAGTTGAACATTCGCAGTTCCTAGTTCAACATTCGTTGTTTCTGGTTCAATATTCGAAATTTTGAGTTCCTCGTTCAACATTTGCAGTTCCTAGTTCAACATTCGATTTTTCAGTTCCTAGTTCAACATTCGCAGTTCCTAGTTCAACATTCGTTGTTTCTGGTTCAATATTCTAAATTTTCAGTTCCTCGTTCAACATTCGCAGTTCCTAGTTCAACATTCGATTTTTCAGTTCCTAGTTCAACATTCGCAGTTCCTAGTTCAACATTCGTTGTTTCTGGTTCAATATTCGAAATTTTTATTTCCTCGTTCAACATTCGCAGTTCCTAGTTCAACATTCGATTTTTCAGTTCCTAGTTGAACATTCGCAGTTCCTAGTTCAACATTCGTTGTTTCTGGTTCAATATTCGAAATTATTAGTTCCTCGTTCAACATTCGCAGTTCCTAGTTCAACATTCGATTTTTCAGTTCCTAGTTCAACATTCGCAGTTCCTAGTTCAACATTCGTTGTTTCTGGTTCAATATTCGAAATTTTTAGTTCCTCGTTCAACATTCGCAGTTCCTAGTTCAACATTCGATTTTTCAGTTCCTAGTTGAACATTCGCAGTTCCTAGTTCAACATTCGTTGTTTCTGGTTCAATATTCGAAATTATTAGTTCCTCGTTCAACATTCGCAGTTCCTAGTTCAACATTCGATTTTTCAGTTCCTAGTTCAACATTCGCAGTTCCTAGTTCAACATTCGTTGTTTCTGGTTCAATATTCGAAATTTTTAGTTCCTCGTTCAACATTCGCAGTTCCTAGTTCAACATTCGATTTTTCAGTTCCTAGTTCAACATTCGCAGTCCCTAGTTCAACATTCGTTGTTTCTGTTTCAATATTCGAAATTATTAGTTCCTCGTTCAACATTCGCAGTTCCTAGTTCAACATTCAATTTTTCAGTTCCTAGTTCAACATTCGCAGTTCCTAGTTCAACATTCGTTGTTTCTGGTTCAATATTCGAAATTTTTAGTTCCTCGTTCAACATTCGCAGTTCCTAGTTCAACATTCGATTTTTCAGTTCCTATTTCAACATTCGCAGTTCCTAGTTCAACATTCGTTGTTTCTGGTTCAATATTCGAAATTATTAGTTCCTCGTTCAACATTCGCAGTTCCTAGTTCAACATTCGATTTTTTAGTTCCTAGTTCAACATTCGCAGTTCCTAGTTCAACATTCGTTGTTTCTGGTTCAATATTCGAAATTTTTAGTTCCTCGTTCAACATTCGCAGTTCCTAGTTCAACATTCGATTTTTCAGTTCCTAGTTCAACATTCGCAGTTCCTAGTTCAACATTCGTTGTTTCTGGTTCAATATTCGAAATTTTTAGTTCCTCGTTCAACATTCGCAGTTCCTAGTTCAACATTCGTTGTTTCTGGTTCAATATTCGAAATTATTAGTTCCTCGTTCAACATTCGCAGTTCCTAGTTCAACATTCGATTTGTCAGTTCCTAGTTCAACATTCGCAGTTCCTAGTTCAACATTCGTTGTTTCTGGTTCAATAGTCGAAATTTTTAGTTCCTCGTTCAACATTCGCAGTTCCTAGTTCAACATTCGATTTTTCAGTTCCTAGTTCAACATTCGCAGTTCCTAGTTCAACATTCGTTGTTTCTGGTTCAATATTCGAAATTTTTAGTTCCTCGTTCAACATTCGCAGTTCCTAGTTCAACATTCGATTTTTCAGTTCCTAGTTCAACATTCGCAGTTCCTAGTTCAACATTCGTTGTTTCTGGTTCAATATTCGAAATTATTTGTTCCTCGTTCAACATTCGCAGTTCCTAGTTCAACATTCGATTTTTCAGTTCCTAGTTCAACATTCGCAGTTCCTAGTTCAACATTCGTTGTTTCTGGTTCAATATTCGAAATTATTAGTTCCTCGTTCAACATTTGCAGTTCCTAGTTCAGCATTCGATTTTTCAGTTCCTAGTTCAACATTCGCAGTTCCTAGTTCAACATTCGTTGTTTCTGGTTCAATATTCGAAATTTTTAGTTCCTCGTTCAACATTCGCAGTTCCTAGTTCAACATTCGATTTTTCAGTTCCTAGTTCAACATTCGCAGTTCCTAGTTCAACATTCGTTGTTTATGGTTCAATATTCGAAATTTTTAGTTCCTCGTTCAACATTCGCAGTTCCTAGTTCAACATTCGATTTTTCAGTTCCTAGTTCAACATTCGCAGTTCCTAGTTCAACATTCGTTGTTTCTGGTTCAATATTCGAAATTTTTAATTCCTCGTTCAGCATTCGCAGTTCCTAGTTCAACATTCGATTTTTCAGTTCCTAGTTCAACATTCGCAGTTCCTAGTTCAACATTCGTTGTTTATGGTTCAATATTCGAAATTTTTAGTTCCTCGTTCAACATTCGCAGTTCCTAGTTCAACATTCGATTTTTCAGTTCCTAGTTCAACATTCGCAGTTCCTAGTTCAACATTCGTTGTTTCTGGTTCAATATTCGAAATTTTTAATTCCTCGTTCAGCATTCGCAGTTCCTAGTTCAACATTCGATTTTTCAGTTCCTAGTTCAACATTCGCAGTTCCTAGTTCAACATTCGTTGTTTCTGGTTCAATATTCGAAATTATTAGTTCCTCGTTCAACATTCACAGTTCCTAGTTCAACATTCGATTTTTCAGTTCCTAGTTCAACATTCGCAGTTCCTAGTTCAACATTCGTTGTTTCTGGTTCAATATTCGAAATTTTTAGTTCCTCGTTCAACATTTGCAGTTCCTAGTTCAACATTCGATTTTTCAGTTCCTAGTTCAACATTCGCAGTTCCTAGTTCAACATTCGTTGTTTCTGGTTCAATATTCGAAATTTTTAGTTCCTCGTTCAACATTCGCAGTTCTTAGTTCAACATTCGATTTTTCAGTTCCTAGTTCAACATTCGCAGTTCCTAGTTCAACATTCGTTGTTTATGGTTCAATATTCGAAATTTTTAGTTCCTTGTTCAACATTCGCAGTTCCTAGTTCAACATTCGATTTTTCAGTTCCTAGTTCAACATTCGCAGTTCCTAGTTCAACATTCGTTGTTTCTGGTTCAATATTCGAAATTATTAGTTCCTCGTTCAACATTCGCAGTTCTTAGTTCAACATTCGATTTTTCAGTTCCTAGTTCAACATTCGCAGTTCCTAGTTCAACATTCGTTGTTTCTGGTTCAATATTCGAAATTTTTAGTTCCTCGTTCAACATTCGCAGTTCCTAGTTCAACATTCGATTTTTCAGTTCCTAGTTCAACATTCGCAGTTCCTAGTTCAACATTTGTTGTTTCTGGTTCAATATTCGAAATTTTTAGTTCCTCGTTCAACATTCGCAGTTCCTAGTTCAACATTCGATTTTTCAGTTCCTAGTTCAACATTCGCAGTTCCTAGTTTTACATTGGTTGTTTCTGGTTCAATATTCGAAATTTTTAGTTCCTCGTTCAACATTCGCAGTTCCTAGTTCAACATTCGTTGTTTCTGGTTCAATATTCGAAATTTTTAGTTCCTCGTTCAGCATTCGCAGTTCCTAGTTCAACATTCGATTTTTCAGTTCCTAGTTCAACATTCGCAGTTCCTAGTTCAACATTCGTTGGTTCTGGTTCAATATTCGAAATTTTTAGTTCCTCGTTACATTTTTGAAGTGGTATTTTTGTTAAATAACTATGCATAGGTACGAAGAATGTGAAAGAAAGAAAATAGTGCAAACTTTGCGATGTCAATAAGGTTGAACTTATAAACATGTTGAATTGATGTCTTTTGCGATGAAAGTTGACATCGGCATAAGTATTGAATTGTGTTTTGATTAATGTTTTTGTTGGTTTTTATGTTTGTTACTTTTATGAAAGTTTCGATCCATAACACAGAGCCCAGTTTTATAGTTTTGGAATCCGAAGTATTAGCCTGTGATTTATGTTACACCACCATGTTATGTGTAAACCGTAAACACGTATGGGAATAATATGCATTTTGATGAACAAATAAATTCTATCAAAAAGTGATAACAAATAAACGTTGCTTTTTCGCTCGGATTGCTATTTGAAAATTCGTTTTAAGTTCACTCTCAACATACAATAAGATGACTTTAAATACAATATCTCTTTATTGTAAGTTATTCTGTTCTTTTGATGTCAGTTTCCCATTGTACGATCTTGGAGAGTTCACTTTCATTTGGTTTCTGTTAATGTGCTTTTGGGTAAGACAGTATTTCTTGAGAGTGTCAGTATTTGATTGATTTCCCTGTTTGGATAACATATAGTTGATTCTTAGTGTTGAAGAAGCATTTCTTGGTAACATTTCAAAGATGTTCAAATTGTTTGTTATGATGTTGTAGTTTTGTATGCACACGTATAAATAAAACGGTATACTATTATAAGTATATATCCACTTTTTTGTAATGTTTTTCTTCATCAGAAGTTTATTGCCAAACGGGTTGGAGTAGTCAACCTGTTTTGCAATAAGAACGCATGGGGCAATAACCCGTTTTTTATAAATAAAATTTTCAAAAGATGTAAAAATCGTTCTTTTTGAGGTTGTAGATTTTTTATGCAAAAGTACAAATATAACGATATACTATTATAAGTATATATCCTCTGTTGCATGATATTTTTCAACATCAGAAGTTTATTGCCAAACGGGTTGTTGCAGTCAACCCGTTTTGCAATAAGAACGCATTTTGCAATAACCCGTTTTACAATAAAAATATTTCTAAACGAAACATTAAATTAATGAAACTACAGATCGTTCCTTATTAGTTTATCTAAGAACTAATGTGAATATAAATATATATCAGCACCTATACCATTGAATTTCTGATATATACATGGCAACATCAAAAGTTTATTGCACAACGGGTTTGAGTGGTCTATAAATCTTTATTTTTAATTTCAATTAACCAGAATCAATCGTTCAGAGATTAAACATACAGTTAATACAATAATATATACAATATACAAGGATTCAAACAGAACTGGAGGTATAGAGTGAAAACAAACAATATACAATGCCAATATTTGATCAGTAAAGAAAAAAGCATAAAAAGACTACCCTTGAGAATCTATCGTTTTCTAATTAAATATCAATTTTAATAAAATTGCATAGTTGTAAACAAATTATCAAATTAGTGCTTTCTTGAGAAGTTTTAATTATAAATAATGTAATTTAATATAAATAATGTCAACCAGCGGTCGTGGTAGGTTGATTAAGGTATGAATAGTGCTATTGCCATATTTAATGAGGGTATTTGTCCAATGATTCAATTGATTGACAAATAATGTCACTCACTTTTATCATATATGCTAGTGTAAATTATATGGTTTTGTAACATTTAGTAATGTAAACAATTAGCCCCGGGTGCCGGATAGAGAGACCCTGTAGTTGGGGGTAGTCTAGTCATAATACGAAAAGCCTGGTCGCCGACCGTGGTAGGTGTTTGTAGAGTGCCACGTTCCTTGAACGATAAAACAACTTTTATAGATTTGAAAAGGAGTTTGGTCATTGTAGCCGCTATAAAAGGCTACATTCTCCGTCCCTACCCATACTCTTTTTTCTTGCAGTGGACATTTTCCTTCTCTTTTTCACATTGATTTATTTTTTAACTTGTTCTCGTCCTGGATATAGGTAAAATATTACTCGCTGGACATAAAGCAAACATTCAACCAATTGATATAATTGTGTTAACCCTCAAAATAGTAACATTATTTTTTTATCTGAGACTGCAGGTGCAGAGCCAAACATTGTCGCTCTGTGACCGTAACATCGCATGACCTCGCTGCAAGAGATGGAAATTGCGTCCTATTTTTTTCTTTATAAGCAGCGCAGCTTCCAACGTATTTTAGCCTACTCCTAAACCCTATTACGAAAGCTTCCGAAATTATACTTAGGATTGGCAACCTTTTATTGTTAATTAACTTTATTGTATTGACGCTTCGCTGCTAATATATTTTGTGAAACGAACTGATTTGTTCATTATGGTCAGTATAGTATATTAGTAAAACAGTTCGTGTGCCTATATTTTATAAAGAAAACTAATCTGTATGTAATGCGTCGGACTTTGAAGGGGTGCCAATTTAAATCTATGTACATATCAGTGACTGAAGTAATATTGTGGTATCTAATACATGTAAAGCGGGCTGCTCTTTGTCGATCTGGTTGATTTGTTGTTTTTGATATGGATCCCAAATTGTTAAACAACATTCTAATTTTGGTCGGACAAGAGCTTTGTATGCATTGAATTTGAATTTTTCAGATGAGATTTTGAGATGTCCTCGGATAAAACCTAAAGATTGATTTGCTTTTGCTGTCATGTTATCAATATGCTTGTCCAATTTTAGATTTGATTGAAGTGTTACGCCTAAATATTTTGTGGATTCAACTTTTGAGAGAGAATGGCCATGAAGTTTGTAAGTAAAAATATGTGGGTTTCGTTTTTGTGTAATACTCAGAATGTTACATTTATCAGGGTGGAAGTGCATCAACCAGTCTTTTTCCCACTTGCCAGCCGCTTCAAGATCTTCATGTAGTTTTTGGCAGTCTTCAGGTGTTCTGATTTCTTTATAGATTATGTTGTCATACAAACATGCAAACAGCAAACAATCTCAATTTACTGTGTGTCATGTATTCTGCAAGATCATTTATTTAGAATGAAAATAATATTGGCCTAAGTACTGTGCCTTGAGAGACACCAGATGTTACAGGTATGTTGTCAGATGTTATTCCCTCAAGGACTACATTTTGTGTTCTGTTTGTTAAAAAGTGTTTAATACAATGGTATGCATTTCTGTTGATTCCATAATGTTTGATTTTGTAAAAAAAATGTTGATGTGAAACTTTGTCGAAAGCCTTCCCAAAGTCCATGATTATCTGTTTATATGTTGTTGTTTGAGGCTTTTGATAGATCTTGGATAAAGAATGTTAATTGTGTTTCACATGAGCGAGATGATCTCAAATCATGTTGGAATTCATATAAAATGTGATTGTGTTCAATATGATTCATGATTTGGCTAGTGACTACATGTTCTAAGAGTTTACAACATATGCATGTAAAGGAAATGGGCCTGTAGTTAATAGGGTCATGTTTGTCACCCTTTTTAAATGCTGGACAAACACTTGCGTTGCGCCAGTCATTTGGTATTTTGCCTGTGTCAAGGGATTTTTGAAACAGTAATGTTAATATAGGAGCAATGTATTGACTACATTGTTTTAAAATACGTTCATGAATTAGGACTGGTCCTGCTGCTTGTGGATATTTATATTTTTCAGGAGTTTTGTGTTTCCTGCTTCTGTAATGTGTATATCTCTTATTTGTGGATATATTTTGTTACCTTTGTTCGGAACAGTGTCTTCAGTTAAACGTGTAAAAGCATTCTGAAACTGAAAATTAAGTGCATTTGCTTTTGCGTTTGGATCTGATGTTACGATACCATCTTTTCTTAGTTCCGGAATATTAGAACTTTCTGATTTTGGGGTTTTAATGTGGGAGAAAAGATTTTTTGAAATCATTTTTGCAGTTATAGAAGCATGGTCATCAATTGGTATGCCCCATGTCATATTTCAATGTACTTCCAATAAGACTCGTCTGTTTCTGAATATCATGCTTTAATTTGTTTCTGGATTATGGTATTTTTTGCCCTTTTGATTTAAACTCTCGGTATTTTTATTGAAGATTTTTATTTTGCTTCAGCATTTTTCGTGGAGTATTGGTATTTATACTTTGCTTAAGTAAGTTTTTGAATGTTTCCCATAATTAATTAATGTTTGTTGTTTCCTTTATTGTAGACAATTTTTATGTAAATTGTGTAGGTCTTCGTCAATTTTATTCCAATTTGCTTGGTTGTACTTGTAAATTTTGCGTGTTGTTGGTTGACATCGTTTCAGTAACTATACGCATTCTAAACATTCTATATCATGGTCAGCTTCACCAAGTGGTGGTATAGTTTCTATTTGATGTATTATGGCTGGATAGTTTGTGATAACCATGTCCAACATTCTATCATTTCTTGTTGGTTCTTTCACTATTTGTTTTAGGCCGTGATCATGTATTATGTCTAATAATTGTTGGTGTTGTTTTAGATTTGGCTTTCCAGGGATAACACTATCTGTTTCCAAGTTTATATGGCCTATATTAAAATCTCCGCCTACAAGGATTACAGACTTTGAGTTTGTGTTTATTCTACTTAATGACTGATTTAAGGGTTCAAGTGAGATGTCATCGTCAGGGTGTGGACGATAATATGTACATATGTAACATTTTCGACCATTTGAGATAGTAAGTCCAGCTCACACTATCTCACAGTCAGTTTGAAGTTCTTTAACTTCACTTGACAAATACTTGTTTGATACTGCCATCAAGACACTTCTATAGCATAGACCCTTATTGTTAGGTGTTTTATCTTTTCTGTATATTATATACAGATCTTTTGAGATCATTTCATGTTTTGGGGTCGAGCCACGTCTCTGTACCTATTATTGCATCTGGTTGTACAGAGTTATGAGTACATCTAATTATGGCTTTTTGTTCTTGATTGATTGAAAGTTGATATTTATTACATTTAGTGGTTTTAGAATCTTTTCTTGTTTTCCTACATGTATGTTTGATTTATTAATATCTAGATTATTTTTCTTTGGTATAGGTAATGAACTAGCATTTGGTTTACCAGCGGTATTTATTTGACTGGATTCACTAAGGACTGAAAATGTATTTACTGTTGTTGACATTTCTGTTTGGTTAAAGAATGAACTGTTTATGTGTGGTAGACCATATTTGATACAACTCTTGGCTTGCTTGTAATGGTCTTTTGCAACAATAAATGTTTGATGAAATGTATAACCAGTAGTTAACTGACAAGTAGTCGGAAATCTGGTAATATGAGGGGGCTAGTAGGAATGTGATTTGTCCTGTAGGACTTGAGATTTGTTGGTGTTGTTCACTTAATTCCCCAGTATTGGCAGTAATGTTAGATTATGTGCCTTGTTGATTTTGACATACACTAAGAACTAAGGTCAGGTTAAGTACTGTACTGAATGTTCATTACGAACATTCTTTGGTTCTTTTTCTTTGTATGTTAGTCTAGAAGTGTGCACGAAAATAGACAGCACAGCAAGATAGGCCCCCAATGTTAGACCTATGATGATGATTAGACTGGACAAGTGTTGCTACCCACAAGGACAATGGTTAATGAGCAATTTTAGCAAATGAAAACAAAATTATGAAGGAGTTGAGTAAATTTGTATATTTCCATAAAAAATGTAGATAATTATAAATTTGACTTGATCGATTATTTTCAATTGTAGTTTTTAGGTTATTTCACAATTTATATGTACTTAAGCTTTGTATTTGTATGCAGTTTCTAATCTTCACATAATATAATTTATAAATATTTTTGTTTTTATAGTTATTGATAAAATGATTTGATAATAATAATGCATTTTAAAATTGTGTAGTGTTACGTAATGCAAGACGTTCCCATCATTCAGCCCAATGATGAAGAAGTATTTTTACCTTGTGACAATTCTTCCAGAAAGCCTTGATCGATAATTTGCAGTATTATTTCTAGATTATTTCACAATTAATAGGGGCGTAGATGTAACCTTTACGAAGAAAATTAGTAAATCTTGAATATTCAAGTTTTTAATTTATCTAGAGCGAGGCGTGTGTTTGGGGTCGGGGGTAAAAGAGATCTGCGATGTAATTGTATATTAGATGTGCCTTGTTTACTTGCTGACACTGAACTTTGATGGACGGTAACAATGAAAGACCAATAAAAGACCCACATAATAAGCCGCGAAAATTCTAAGTTAGAGTATGATTTTTATACGAAAATTTAGATTATGATTTTTATACAAAAATAAAAAGCGTGTTGCATCTTTGGTAGTACATATGTAAATTACTGGATTCTTACTACTGAATGGTTGTTAAAGTATGCAAATTAGTACGTTTATGATAAAATAAGGTCAAATTATCCATATGGATTAATTATCAACGTAGCATTTTTCACGTGCATCTTCACAGATAAAAACTAAATTTCTTCTATAAAGTCGTATCCCGTTAGTTTTGCCTTGTATGAAGCTTTACGAACGTAAAGAAGATGAATATTATGTTTGAATTTTGTATAAATAGACAGAAATTAGAACTTTTATTTGCTATCTTACGAGCAATAGGACTGAATTCTGCCGTTAATCCGACAAATCACAAAACTATCTTCGGATTATAACGGCAGTAAAATTCGGCCTATACGAGCATATGTTAAATGGAGACAATGTTTTGATATACTACTTTACTCTCCTATCAAATTCGATCCAATATTTCCGTATTTATTGTAATCCTTCAGATTTTAATACTTAAACCTTCTGGAAATAGAGAAAACACTTCAAATAGACTTCAAAAGTAATGACTTCAACTTTCCAAATGCTAACTTCCTGTTTAGCGATTGAAAAATTCCAGCAGTCCGGTATGGTGTGACGGCGGTCGAGTGCAGACAGACGGATGCAGTGATGCTGGCTTTAGTCCTTAAAATCACATAAACACTAATTGTATTAATCTACAGTTTATTAAAAAAATAAATATACATCTCAATTATCTACAGTCAATTTTACAAAATAGTTAGATAAATTCCTTTCACAAAATCAGGACCAAACATAACATTCAGGATATTCTAAATCCCATCGGCCAAACGCACATGAGGTAACCTGACCTCAATTATCTCCTAAATTCTCCTAACTTTCTCCAAAAATTCTCCTAACTTCCTCCTAAAATTCTCCTAACACTTGCATCACCATAATAGTAAACAAACCATAAACATGCATCTTATACAGAACTGATAAAAGATATCATTTAACTACTTTCACTACTCCCGGGCTAAGTTAACGACTTTAACACATGGACAGTACATAGATTACACTATAAAGACTAAAACATAGTTGCTTATTAATTGGATTCCATTCAGTTGAAAAAGTTTTGAAACATTCTTCGCAATCTAGTCTTCTTTTGGAGCTCATAGTGGTACCCAACACAATGCTTTCAATAGTGCCAAACTCACGTCAAGAAATTTGACAGTATCTTAAAATGTCAGCATAGTGGATAAATACATATAGAAATGGTCAAGGGTAAATCTAAAATACATATTTTATTTCTGCAAAACTGCTATCTTCAAAGTTTTGGTCAGCAACAATCCAGGAAAAACTATAAATTTTTCAGAGTGTCAACAATTAGTTTTCTGCATGAATTAGTATAAAGACAATAATACATAGCAAATCGTAATGTTATATCTCTTGTGACATCAGGAAGGTCATAAACATAAGTGTCATGTGATAAAACAATTTAAATGCAATAATCTCTTTCGACTCTTTTAAACATTAGCAGTTCTTTTGTCGGTATGAGGCACCTCTTCCCTTGTAATTACTTTCAAACTTTTCTAATAAATCACCAGGTATTTGATCTGGGTTGATCCATGATTCTTCCAATCTATCATCCTTATATTTTGCAAAATACTTTGGTTCCAAACGACCTTTTTCATATCTTGTATAAAGTTTGTCCAACACCTCATCAGTTTCAATATTATCATTAACAGTGTTATGATGTGTCTCTTCATCATTATGTACATTGAATTCCTCTTCTTCACTTGAAAACATATTACGTGCCTCTGGTGGGTCATCGGGGTCAACAAAATACTTCATTCTATTTGCACGAACTACCTGTTGTTGTTTTTTATTGTCACAACTTTCGATCTTGTAGTTTACTGGAGATGTTTGGCAAATAATCCTAGGCGGACCGCTCCAGGGATGTAAAAGTTTGTGAGATAATCCTGGCTTAGATGCTGGTGAAAATATCCACACTTTATCTCCTATATTAAAATCAGGTACACTTGACTTTCTATCAGCGTTTCTCTTTTGCTTCTGCTGTGACAACACAATGTTACTTTTGACTAATGTAAAGGCCTCTTGTAAACGGTTAAGCATCTCTGATTTGTAATTGTCAACATCAGTATATTTAATGGTTGGGGCAGACAAGGCTACATCTATAGGCAATCTAGCATCACGAACATAGGTTAGGTAAAACGGGGTCTCCAGAGTACTTTTTGTACACTTGTCCTGTATGCGAAAAGAAAATAAGGAATATACATATCCCAGTCCTTGTGGTTTTCACAAACAAACATCGATATCATATGAGCGAGAACTTCATTGAATCATTCAACTAATTCATCGCACTGTGGATGATAAGCCGATGCGAACAATTGCTTGGTGTTCAACAGTGCACAAATCTCTTTCAATAAATTAGACATACATGTCTGTCCTCGATCAGTAACACTCGTGGAGCAGAATGTCTGCAAACAACTTCTTCGACGAATAATTTTGAAACAGTAACCGCGTCAGCTGTCCTAATAGGAAAGGCTTCGGTCCATTTTGTCAAATAATCCGTAAACACAGCAACATGGCGATTTCCAATAAGACTCGGTGGGAAGGGACCAGGAATATCCACAGCAACACGATCGAATGGTCTTGCTTTGGGTAAAGGTAAATGTGGTGCGGGTTTTCTACCCTTAGAAGTTTTCTTTGTTGTACATTTAATACAGGACTTACACCAATAATCAATATCTCATGTTCATTCCAACCCAGTAAAATCTTTCCTGAACTTTGTAATACGTTTTATGAAATCCTAAATGTCCTGCTGTAGTATCATTATGGCACCAGTGTAATACTTCATCAATGAGTGAGCGTGGAACAACTAATTGCTTCCTCACTTGCTTATGTTTTCTAGGTCCTGGCGTCCAGAAATGATATAGAACATCATCAAAAATCTCATAATCTGGAGAACATGCAACAATCTTCCTGCAATCCATTACATGTTCAGGTAAAGTTCCATCCTTTAATTACCGTATAATGGGACGCAAGTTTAGATCTTTCTCCTGCATATCTCTGATGTTGTCCAACTGCAATCCCTCAGGTGAATCTTCAGTATCCACAGCAATGACATCCTGCCCTGACAATCCATTATCATTCTTATGTGTTTTACCGGCCCTATACTCAATTTGAATATCATATTCCTGAATCAATAAGGCCCAACGTGCTAATCGGCCACTTGGATTCGTGATAGACATTAACCATCTCAAAGGGTTATGATCAGTAATAACAACAAACTTATGACCATAAAGGTATTGTCTAAAAACCTGAACACCATATATTATTGCCAAAGTTTCCTTTTTTATATAACAGCATAATTCATTTCGTGTTTCTTTTATTGCCGGCTGGCACATCCTATTGGTTGTCCACTTTGTCTGAGTCCCCTTTCTGTGCCAAAACAACGCCAAGTCTGAGGTCGAAACTATCGCAGTACAGAATAAATAGCTTCTCAAAATTTGGATAGCGTTACACAGGAGAAGTTGTCAGTGCATCTTTCATAGCTTTGAAGGCCATGTCGCACTGTGTTGACCATTCAAATTTGGCATCCTTACGCAACAGTCGTGATAACGAAGTACTCACTTTGGCAAAGTTATTGATAAATTTTCTATAATATGATGCCAATCCAATAAATGACTGCAAAGACTTCACGTTTTGTGGTGTAGGAAAGTTTTGAACAGCTTCAACTTTCTTTGGATCTGCTTTGATTCCCTCTCCTTAAACTATGTGTCCTAGAAATGAAACTTTAGCCTTAATAAAGGAACACTTTTTTGTTTTAGTTTTAAGTTTGCACTACGAAAACGACTAAACACTTCTCGTAATCTGACCAAATGATCTTCAAAAGTCTTCGAAAATACAATGACGTCATCAAGTGCCATTTTCCACTGAATACCGGCGAGTAACATGTTCATAAGTCTTTGAAATGTACTGGGTGCATTGCACAATCCAAACGGCATTTTATTGAATTCATATAACCCTTCTCTTGAAATAAATGTTGTTTGTTCCTTGTCCTTTTCTGATACAGGTACTTGAAAGTATCCCTGAGCAATATCCATTACAGAGAAATACTTGGTATCTCTGAAATCATATCATCAATTCTTTAAAACGGATACACATCCTTCTTAGTTTACAGCATTGACACGCCTGTAGTCTATAGAACAACGAGTAGATCCATCTTTCTTTTTTACAAGTACAATAGGAGAGGCCCAAGGACTATGCAAAAGTCAAATTATGTTTCTGAACATCTTCTTAATATGCTCCTGAATTTCCGTCTTCTGTGAAAAGGTTTCCCTATATGGACGCTGGTTATTGGGAGCGTGTCCGTTTGTGTCAATGGTATGTTCCACCAAAGTTGTAGCTCCAAGGTCATTGTCATCTTTTGAAAAAATATCAGAGAATTCAGACATAAGAGAACGAAACTTCTGTTGCTCTGCTTCTGACATCAAATTCCATCTAATCGCAATATCTTCGTAATTCTGATCTTGCTTCTTCGTGCTCCCAAAATTTTCTGGTTCTTCAGATATATCAATCACTGCACAATCAGAAGTTTCCTCAAAAGTTCTATTTTTTTGTATTTTCATACAGTTTCACACTATCTAAGTTAAGTACTCGCATAAAAGCTCCATTGGAAGAAATTCTAGTGACTGCTCTAGCAGGATAAATTCCATATTTCTCAATCATTTGCTCCTTTTGATCGAGAATACCCAATTTTTCTTCATTAACACAAGGTACTTTGACGGCACATAGTACTTCTGATCTCGGAAGTATTTCAACAGTTTTTATTAAGTTGTCTGAATATACATAGGCTTCTTGTCCTTAATTTTGTATCCGAATAAATTTCACACATTCACCATTCCAGTAAGCAGACTGTGTTTGAAAATTAATCACTAAACCAATGATAGCATCATATTTTAAATCATCCACCACATACATAATTTGCTTCGAAATATCAGAATTAACACAAATTTCACATTCGAGCACACCTTTTATCCCAATAGGCTGTCCAGTTGCTGATACCACTTACTTTTACGAGTACTTAATATTTGTAATTTCCTTTGAGGGCACAAACTTGGAATTAATTAATGAAACAACAGCACCAGTATCTATTAGTAAAGTAGCATCATTGTAAAATAGCTTCCCAAGAATTTGAATTCCATTATTTTGATAAGGTACAAACAAGTTAAGTGCTAGAGTTTCATCACTTTGGAAATTAAAACAGGACTAAAATTGCAATTAAAATCTGAATGTCTATCTGCAGGAAATGCTTTTCTAGGTAAAACGGATGCCTACCCCTGCTCAAAGGAAGCCTGTACTAGTTTAAACGCTGATACGCACTCTAGACCGACCCTTATTATCAATCTCCCTTTTATGACAATATCGTTGTACATGTCCTACCTTCTTACAGTAAAAACAGGTTGGTCTTCTCACGTTCCCTTGTTGTAAATTCCCATATCGTCTTCCAGTACGATTATAGTTATGTTCCTGAGGTTTGCTTTCTAGACTGTCCAGTTTCTTCTCCAAATTCTCAAGCTTGCTGGCTGAACTCTCAACACTCTTGTGCAAAATATTATTAATCACTGGTCACAGCATTAACACTGACTGGATTGGTCTCCGCCCGAATAAGATTTTCATTACACTCTTCTCTCTTTGCAATTTTAAAGGCCTGCTCAAAACTCTGTGGATCATTCATCATAACAAACCTTTTAATATTAGGTAGAAGCCCTTGTAAAAATTGCTCCATTACAAGTCGATTATGCCCATCTATCGAAACTCAACCATAAGCACGCCTAGCTAATTTCAGAATAGCATTTCCATAGTCCTCTACACTTTCAGACGATAGCTGTTTTCTTCCAAATAGCTCAGAATAATACATTCTTTCTAATTCTTTAGGACAAAATCTCTCTTTAAGACTATGCACTGTTTTGTCATATTCTTCTTGAATGCTTGAATCTAGATCTTCAAAGAAATGCGCTGCTCTGCCTCGTACAAATGCTGGTAACATGACTGCCTTCTTATCCTTACTCCACCAATTAACCTTGCTAATTCTTTTGAATGTTTTTATCCAACTTTCGAGGTCCTCGCCAACTTCACCAAAGAATTTAGATGGCGTAATATGCGATCTCTGTTCTGGAAAAAAGCGAGTCTCCTGCACTACAGAAACGCTTGCTGCTGAAACATTTTCATCTGGAGATAAACTCCCATTCCTATGCCTATTTCCACGTGGCATGATTACAGAAAAATTCACTTACTCTGTATAAAAAATACAAATAAATCCAAATATTTTGAAATTTCACACACAAAATGCGTATTTTTGAATCGGTTTCCACTTCTGACACAAAAAATAAATGTGATGGCAGTCGAGTACAAATGACTATAAACAGACAGATGGATGCAGTGATCCTGGCTTTAGTCCTCAAAATCACATAAGCACTAATTGTATTAATCTACAGTTTATTAAATATATATACATCTCAATTATCTACAGTCAATTTAACAACATAGTAAGAGGAATTCCTTTCACAAAATCAGGACCAAACATAACATTCAATTGTAACCGTTGAATATAATTCAACATAGTGAAAGAACAAATAATCCACCACAAAACACGCATAGATCCAATATTACAGAACACAGACATATACAAAGTCACATGTTAATCCATTAACCATTAAGTAAATCTAAAAACATCTCATGGCTCATATCATAATAACACCAAAGAACCTACTCTAACACTGCCACAACTGCCTCTTCTGACCAAACAATTTTATTATTGTTTTATTATTTGCAAAAAAAACTTACTTCGACGTCTTATGTGCAATGCTAGGGTTGGCACTGTCTAAGGATTTGACGTCACTGTTTTTGTATGGATTATTTTTTACTGTACCATATTATAATAGAGAAAACGGACTGACTACTATGTACATGTACTTATATACCGTAGCCTTATCACCTGACCTCAATTATCTCCTAAATTTCTCCTAAAATTCTCCTAACTTCCTCCTAAAACTACTCAAACCCATTTTCCAATAAACTGTTGATGTCGCCATGTATCAGTAACTCGATGGCATATGTTTGTGTTTATATAAGTTTATATTTAACAATAGTTCATAGGTAGATAAACCAAAACATTATTCGATCATTTATATGTAACGAACTGAATATAAAGTACAGGTCCGAATTGGGAAACGTATATCGGTTCGGAACTGGAAAAGGGAAACGCTACCGACCGATCATAGATCGATTCCTTCACAACAAGGACTTAGAAACTGGTCTTCCTAATAATACCGCCTTAAAAGAACACCATTCTCTGTTAACAGAAATAGAACAGGCGAGGTGAAGTTTATATCGGGTGATGAAAAAATGAAACGAAATCAGGGGTGTCGCGTAAGACTAGTCAGATATGATTTATATGTCGACGGACTCGTGAACCACGAGGAAAATGACACTTAGTCGACCCCCTCTAAAATCAGCTGAAACAGATAGCACACACACAAACACCAGACAATCTGTCCTATGGCAAACGCCGACGAACATCAATGCCAAAAAGCATATAGGACGCCGGTGGAGATTCTACCAATAGTTGTGACAAATGTATAGGAGATGTTTGTTAATGTACCCATGGCTTAAATATGTTTAATTTTTTGTCATTGAATAGTTGTGGTAAATCGAAAAAATGCAGTGCCCAGAATTTTTATAATTTGTTAGTAGATATAATTTTATTTGCCTGACTGGGACGAGAACTGATGATTTTGATACTATATTGATATCCCAAGCTATATTTTCAAAATACTAAGTAGACAAAAATATAAACGAGTAAAATCAGGATGCATAGTTTCGGTTTTAAATCAAATTTATTTAGTTTTATCAAATAATTACAGATATATACTCCTAAATGGAGATTTAAATAGCAGAACAGAGAAAGCTCCGGATTTGATAGAAATTGTTAACGACGGTCATAATCCTGTCAATAATGTACAGAATCATTGTTATACACTACCTGATTTAGATATGAATCTTAATAGATAAATAACTATGGTAACAACCTTTAAGAAATGTATAAAAAATAAGAATTTGTTTATTTTAAAATGATAGAGTCAGTGGTGACAAAATGGGCATGTTTACTTGTAAACAATCAAGTTTTGTTGACTATTTAATTTGTACACATGACATGTTATCTTTTATTCATACTTATTGAGCTCTGTGTAAAGGTACCATAGAAACCTGCTGACAACCCCCCCCCCCCACCCCAACCCCCATCTAAAGGTGAACAAAATTATTTCAATGGTATGACAAAAACTAATTGGATGCGGATAAAGTAGAATCCTTCATAGAAAATATTGACATTCATAAGGTTGGGCATTTGATATGTGTGTTAGATGTAACACCGACAATTTATCTCAAGATAAAGTTGACACGCTGATTGAGGAAACTAACAATCTCGTTACTTCGGCAGAACATGTTTTTGGGACTTATGAGCGAAGTATTAAAAATGGTTAACAATCTTCGAACAATAACAAATCGTGGTTCAATTCTGAATGTCGTATCAAATGAATATCTTTTAGATTAGCGATGTCTCGATATTGAATACGTAAATCCGAAGAAAATAGAAATCTTCATAGACAAATGCAGAAGTAATATACACCTCGCCATAAGTTAAGTAGCAACCTATTATTTTCCAGTGATTTATTTAAGATTTTAAATATTTAAATATTTTTTTAAAGAAACGACAATTTATTGAACATTAATGACAAATGAAACATACAAACAACATGTTTACAGTCGCTTTACTTATTGTTTGATGAAAAAATGTTCAAAGCAAAGATATAAAAAAACAGTGCAAATATAACTTTCATTAGTCAGCAAATAAGTTTGATTGCATACTTCAATTTCATGAACTTAAAGTAAACACATCATCACAGGTCTAAAGTTCAGGGAACGAAAAGTCATTTTGTAAAATGCTCATTAAGTCGCGTAACCACCATTCTCCTCCTCTTGCTGTTGACTAAAGGACGAAGTGTAGCATGTGGTAAGTTCTGCCACTCATTTTGAATGGCAACATGTAGTTCTTGGACATTTTGACATGCAGGTGCACTTTTATTGATTTTACGGCCAATGATATCCCAGAAATGTTCAATTGGATTCATATCGGGTGACATGGATGACCACGGATGATGTTCAATAGCTTCCCTTTCAATAACATCACGTACAACTGCAGCTCGGTGAGTTCTTATGTTGTCATCCATTAAGATGGGTCTGTTAACAAGTGCATAATAGCGTTAATGACGTCATTTCGATATTTCTGCCCTGTCATTGTCCCATCAACCACATACAGATTCAGTTTACAGTTGTATGAAAAGACTCCTTACACTGTAACACCACCACCGCCAAACGCTGTAGTGCCTAGGATGCTATTCTGGATGTAAGCAGTGCCTCGTTGTCTCCAAACGCGCATGCGCCCATCAATATGACAAGGAAGGAATCTGCTTTTGTCGGACCAGTGTACTCGTCGTCAGCTTCGGATATTCCAATGGTGGTGATATCGTGCCCACTCTAAACGTGCTAGGCGATGTCTCTGTGTCAACAGTGGACGTTTCAAGGGACGACGATCTCTCAACCTTTCATTGTTTAGGCGCCTGTTAACTGTTCCAAAGTCGACTCTGGTTGCAATATTCCAATCCTCATGAAGATATCTTGCAGTGGAAAACAGTTGGCGTTTGGCTACGAGTGATCTATCCTCCCTTTTAGATGTTTTTGGTGTTCGACCTGACCTAGGACGTCCCTGGATAGTTCCATCATCTCGATGACGTTTCAGTAGGCGGGTTACAATACTAAAAAAAATGTGTTGTGCTATCTGACGGAAGCTCTGTCCATTTCTCGGTTTCACTTAATTTCCGTCTTGGCATTGTAAAAATGTAAAGATGAAGTCAAAAAAGACCAGGAGATTAACGCTAAATCGTTAAGGACAACAAAGCTTTAAGGCACGCTCGTCTACCGTATGACAAACTGGTTTTGGTATTTAAAGATTTACCTGAGGTGTTAATTAAAGTTACTTTCCCGTGCTCGAATGATGGCTTTAGTACATAAATAACACAAAGTTAATATTCATTCAGATTTTTGAAATCATAAAAAATTGTAAGTGTTGCTTAATTTATGGCAAAGTATATAAAAGCGTGAAACTATCAAAGCGTTGCTATTACCTCGACCTAATATGAAAAAAGAAATTACGATCGTTACGAAAAAAGCATGAAAGAATACTGGAATATTGCAAATACGAGAAAAGGCAGGCGACAGCCAGGCGCGACTATTGAAAATTTGTTTGATTGCTTTAAAGATTTAAACAGTGGCGACGATATCGATAACAATGTCGCAGATACACGTGATACCATTAATATAAATATTAATTGTGAGATTTCTGAATCAAAAAATTTTAAAGGAATAAAAAAACATATTTTAAAAATACCAAAGCATGTCATGACGACTATGTCGTAAACGAATACATCACATATGTTATTACCAATATATTTAAATCTATTTAATATAATATTTGATTCTGGTAAAGTCCCTATTATTTGGCTTGTAGGAAACATTCTTTCGTTTTAAATGAATAAAGGCAGTATCTCATATCCGAAAAATTAAAGGGTGCTATATCATAGATAGCATTATGACGTTACATGAACTTCTAAAACATAAGAAAGAGAAACTTCTCTGCGGTTTTATCGATTTCGCAAAAGCCTTTGACACGGTATGGCGACCAGGATTATGGACTTAAAACTCAAATCAGTGGGAAAATTTATGGAGTAATTGTTAATATGTATAGAAATATAAAATCTCGAATATTATAATGGCGAAACATACTCGGATTATTTTCCATTATCTCCCCTGTTGTTCTCCTTATACATAAATGATCTGGAAGATTTTATGTCATTAAATAATATAACTGGTATTTAAAGTATCACTATTGACATAAATATCAAGCTCAATTTATAGATAAAATAATTTCTGATTCTCTATGCCGATGATATAGTTATTATGTCAGAATCACAAGACGATCTGCAAAACCAACTTAACCTGCTACATGAATATTGTGAAAGATGGAAACTCAAGGCCAAAGTCGATAAAAGTAAAATTGTCGTGTTCTCGGGGATCTAAATCCGACAAATTTGCGTTTTCCATATAATAATACGGAACTTAAAATCTTAAACAAATTCTTATATCTTGGGGTATTATTCTAGAAAACTGGAAAGTTTGCTAAAGCTAAGAAATATAATGTAGATAAAGCAAAAATAGCTATGTTCGATATGTTTCGCAAAAATAGAACACATAATGTTTCCACAGAATGTCAATTAGATCGCTTTGACAAAGTCATTCAGCAGATCCTAATGGGTGTGAAGTCTGGGGGATCGGTAATAACACAGTCATTGAACGATTGCACCTAATGTTTAGTAAAATACTGATGCAGACAAAACGACTACACCTGATCATATGGAGAATGGGGAACTAGGAAAATCTCCTTTAGATGTCAATGTAAAAAGTTATGAATCATAAAGAATTCAAACTTCCACGTATTTTCCATGATCTGGGCCTTAAACATATTAATAACCAGATAGATTGGCTGAGTCAATCAAATATGACCAACCATATATTTGGGATTTTCAACGATTTTATAGTATTTCGTGGCTTCATGCTTCTTTCAAGAAAAGCTTAATTGATCAATTTTGTCAAAACTTGAAGTCAATCATTCGAGACTCATCAAAGTCAATTAATTATACGTTATTTAAAGATAAAAAAAAATTTGAAAGCTACTTTCACATTTTGTAGATGATAAAAAGGCAATAACCTTATGTCGCTTCAGAACAGGCAGTCCCAATCTATCTATAAAATCTGGAAGGTGGTGATATACACAGCGTAAGGATAGAAAATGGACTTTATGTAAAGCAAATGAAACTGGTGATGAATTTTATTACCTTTTAATCTGTAATTCATTAACAAAAGAGAACCAACAATTTCTCTATGTGAAGTCAGGAAATACTCCAAATACTATTCAGTTTAACTATTTGATGTATAGTAAACATACTCCTTTAAACAAACTATATAAAGTTATTAGAATTGTACTGAAAAAGATAGATTCTCCAGGGTAGTCTTTTTATGATTTTTATACACTGAACAAATATTGACATCGAATATTGTTTGCTTTCTCTCTGTACCGCTATTTGTACCTTATTGTATATTGTATATATTATTGTATTAACTGTATGTTTAATCTCTGTACGATTGATCCTGGTTCATTGAGAATAAACATATATATACTACTCAAACCCGTTTTGCAATACACTTTTGGTGTCGTCGTATATATCAGAAATTTGATGATATAGGTGCTGATATATATTTATATTCACAATAGTTCTTAGATAAGGCAATAAGGAACGATCTGCAGTTTCATTAATTTAATGTTTCGTTTAGAAATATTTTAATTGCAAAACGGGTTATTGCAAAATGCGTTCTTATTGCAAAAACGGGTTGACTACTCAAACCGGTTTGGCAATAAACTTCTGATGTTGAAAAATATGATGAGACAGAGGATAGATACTTATAATAGTACATCGTTATATTTGTACTTGTGAATTAATAATCCACAACACTATAAAGAACGATTTGCACATGTTTGACAATTGTATTGCAAAACAGGATATTGCAAAATGCGTTCTTATTCCAAAACGGGTTGATTACTCCAACCCGCTTGGCAATAAGCTTCTGATGTTGAAAAAAGATGATGAAACATAATATATAGTTATAATAGTATATCGGTACATTTGTACTTGTGAATAGATAATCCACAACACTATAAAGAACGATTTGCACATGTTTGACAATTGTATTGCAAAACAGGATATTGCAAAATGCGTTCTTATTCCATTTGTAATTTTCTACGATCGCGGATAGATAATCCACTAATTATCCACAACATCATTAGAACGATTTTTACATGTTTGAAAATTTTATTGCCAAACGGGTTATTGCAAAATGCGTTCTTATTGCAAAATGAGTTGACTACTCCAATCCGTTTGGCAATAAACTTCTGATGTTAAAACTATGTTGAAACAGAGGATATATACTTATAATAGTATATCGTTATATTTGTACTTTTGGATAGATAATCCACAACATTATAAAGTACGATTTGTACATGTTTGACAATTTTATTGCAAAACGGGTTGTTACATATGTTCAAGAATGTACGTACAAAGAAATGCTTCTCTTCAACACTAAGAATCAGTTATATGTTTCCAAAGAGGGAAATTGATCAAATACTGACACTCTCAAGAAATACTGTCTAACCCAAAAGCACATTATCAGCAACCAAATAAAAGTGAAATGTCCCAGATCGTACCGTGTGAAACTGACATCAAATGAACAGAATAACTAACAACAAGGAGATATTGTATTTAAAAATCATCTTATTGTTTGTTAAAGAGTGGACTTAAACAAATTTTCACATAGAAATCCCAGCTGAAAAGCAACGTTTATTTGTTACTACTTTTTGATAGAATTTATTTGGTCATCAAAATGCATATTATTCCCGTACGTGTTGACGATTTACACATTACATGGTAGTGTAACATAAATCACAGGCTAATACTTCGGATTCCACAACAGTAAGACTGGGCTCTGTGTTATGGATCGAAAATTTCATTTAAGCAGGAAACATACAAACCAACAAAAACATTAATCAAAACGCAATTCAATACTTATGCATATGTATGTAAACTTTCATTGCAAAAGACTTAATAATTCCACGTGTTCATAAGTTCAACATTATTGACATTGCAAAGTTTGCACTTATTTTGTTCTTACACATTTTCCGTACCCATCCATCTATACTTAAAAAAATACCACTTCAAAAAATTAACAATTAACTAAGAACAGAGAATGTTGAACGAGGAACTAAAAATTTCGAATATTGAACCAGAAACAACGAATGTTGAACTAGGAACTGCGAATGTTGAACTAGGAACTGAAAAATCGAATGTTGAACTAGGAACTGCGAATGTTGAACGAGGAACTAATAATTTCGAGTATTGAACCAGAAACAACGAATGTTGAACTAGGAACTGCGAATGTTGAACTAGGAACTGAAAAATCGAATGTTGAACGAGGAACTGCGAATGTTGAACGAGGAACTAAAAATTTCGAATATTGAACCAGAAACAACGAATGTTGAACTAGGAACTCCAAATGTTGAACTAGGAACTGAAAAATCGAATGTTGAACTAGGAACTGCGAATGTTGAACGAGGAACTAAAAATTTCGAATATTGAACCATAAACAACGAATGTTGAACTAGGAACTGCGAATGTTGAACTAGGAACTGAAAAATCGAATGTTGAACTAGGAACTGCGAATGTTGAACGAGGAACTAAAAATTTCGAATATTGAACCAGAAACAACGAATGTTGAACTAGGAACTGAAGAATCGAATGTTGAACTAGGAACTGCGAATGTTGAACGAGGAACTAAAAATTTCGAATATTGAACCAGAAACAACGAATGTTGAACTAGGAACTGCGAATGTTGAACTAGGAACTGAAAAATCGAATGTTGAACTAGGAACTGCGAATGTTGAACGAGGAACTAAAAATTTCGAATATTGAACCAGAAACAACGAATGTTGAACTAGGAACTGCGAATGTTGAACTAGGAACTGAAAAATCGAATGTTGAACTAGGAACTGCGAATGTTGAACGAGGAACTAAAAATTTCGAATATTGAACGAGAAACAACGAATGTTGAACTAGGAACTGCGAATGTTGAACTAGGAACTGAAAAATCGAATGTTGAACGAGGAACTAAAAATTTCGAATATTGAACCAGAAACAACGAATGTTGAACTAGGAACTGCGAATGTTGAACTAGGAACTGAAAATTCGAATGTTGAACGAGGAACTAAAAATTTCGAATATTAAACCAGAAACAAAAAATGTTGAACTAGGAACTGCGAATGTTGAACTAGGAACTGAAAAATCGAATGTTGAACTAGGAACTGCGAATGTTGAACGAGGAACTAAAAATTTCGAATATTGAACCAGAAACAACGAATGTTGAACTAGGAACTGCGAATGTTGAACTAGGAACTGAAAAATCGAATGTTGAACTAGGAACTGCGAATGTTGAACGAGGAACTAAAAATTTCGAATATTGAACCAGAAACAACGAATGTTGAACTAGGAACTGCGAATGTTGAACTAGGAACTGAAAAATCGAATGTTGAACTAGGAACTGCGAATGTTGAACGAGGAACTAAAAATTTCGAATATTGAACCTGAAACAACGAATGTTGAACTAGGAACTGCGAATGTTGAACTAGGAACTGAAAAATCGAATGTTGAACTAGGAACTGCGAATATTGAACGAGGAACTAAAAATTTCAAATATTGAACCAGAAACAACGAATGTTGAACTAGGAACTGAGAATGTGTAACTAGGAACTGCGAATGTTGAACGAGGAACTAAAAATTTCGAATATTGAACCAGAAACAACCAATGTTGAACTAGGAACTGCGAATGATGAACTAGGAACTGCGAATGTTGAAGTAGGAACTGAAAAATCGAATGTTGAACTAGGAACTGCGAATGTTGAACGAAGAACTAAAAATTTCGAATATTGAACCAGAAACAACGAATGTTGAACTAGGAACTGCGAATGTTGAACTAGGAACTGAAAAATCGAATGTTGAACTAGGAACGGCGAATGTTGAACGAGGAACTAAAAATTTCGAATATTGAACCAGAAACAACGAATGTTGAACTAGAAACTGCGAATGTTGAACTAGGAACTGAAAAATCGAATGTTGAACTAGGAACTGCGAATGTTGAACGAGGAACTAAAAATTTCGAATATTGAACCAGAAACAACGAATGTTGAACTAGAAACTGCGAATGTTGAACTAGGAACTGAAAAATCGAATGTTGAACTAGGAACTGCAAATGTTGAACGAGGAACTAAAAATTTCGAATATTGAACCAGAAACAACGAATGTTGAACTAGGAACTGCGAATGTTGAACTAGGAACTGAAAAATCGAATGTTGAACTAGGAACTGCGAATGTTGAACGAGGAACGAACAATTTCGAATATTGAACCAGAAACAACGAATGTTGAACTAGGAACTGCGAATGTTGAACTAGGAACTGAAAAATCGAATGTTGAACTAGGAACTGCGAATGTTGAACGAGGAACTAAAAATTTCGAATATTGAACCAGAAACAACGAATGTTGAACTAGGAACTGCGAATGTTGAACGAGGAACTGAAAAATCGAATGTTGAACTAGGAACTGCGAATATTGAACGAGGAACTAAAAATTTCAAATATTGAACCAGAAACAACGAATGTTGAACTAGGAACTGAGAATGTGTAACTAGGAACTGCGAATGTTGAACGAGGAACTAAAAATTTCGAATATTGAACCAGAAACAACCAATGTTGAACTAGGAACTGCGAATGATGAACTAGGAACTGCGAATGTTGAAGTAGGAACTGAAAAATCGAATGTTGAACTAGGAACTGCGAATGTTGAACGAAGAACTAAAAATTTCGAATATTGAACCAGAAACAACGAATGTTGAACTAGGAACTGCGAATGTTGAACTAGGAACTGAAAAATCGAATGTTGAACTAGGAACGGCGAATGTTGAACGAGGAACTAAAAATTTCGAATATTGAACCAGAAACAACGAATGTTGAACTAGAAACTGCGAATGTTGAACTAGGAACTGAAAAATCGAATGTTGAACTAGGAACTGCGAATGTTGAACGAGGAACTAAAAATTTCGAATATTGAACCAGAAACAACGAATGTTGAACTAGAAACTGCGAATGTTGAACTAGGAACTGAAAAATCGAATGTTGAACTAGGAACTGCAAATGTTGAACGAGGAACTAAAAATTTCGAATATTGAACCAGAAACAACGAATGTTGAACTAGGAACTGCGAATGTTGAACTAGGAACTGAAAAATCGAATGTTGAACTAGGAACTGCGAATGTTGAACGAGGAACGAACAATTTCGAATATTGAACCAGAAACAACGAATGTTGAACTAGGAACTGCGAATGTTGAACTAGGAACTGAAAAATCGAATGTTGAACTAGGAACTGCGAATGTTGAACGAGGAACTAAAAATTTCGAATATTGAACCAGAAACAACGAATGTTGAACTAGGAACTGCGAATGTTGAACGAGGAACTAAAAATTTCGAATATTGAACCAGAAACAACGAATGTTGAACTAGGAACTGCGAATGTTGAACTAGGAACTGAAAAATCGAATGTTGAACTAGGTTCTGCGAATGTTGAACGAGGAACTAAAAATTTCGAATGTTGAACCAGAAACAACGAATGTTGAACTAGGAACTGCGAATGTTGAACTAGGAACTGAAAAATCGAATGTTGAACTAGGAACTGCGAATGTTGAACGAGGAACTAAAAATTTCGAATATTGAACCAGAAACAACGAATGTTGAACTAGGAATTGCGAATGTTGAACTAGGAACTGAAAAATCGAATGTTGAACTAGGAACTGCGAATGTTGAACGAGGAACTAAAAATTTCGAATATTGAACCAGAAACAACGAATGTTGAACTAGGAACTGCGAATGTTGAACTAGGAACTGAAAAATCGAATGTTGAACTAGGAACTGCGAATGTTGAACGAGGAACTAAAAATTTCGAATAATGAACCAGAAACAACGAATGTTGAACTAGGAACTGCGAATGTTGAACTAGGAACTGAAAAATCGAATGTTGAACTAGGAACTGCGAATGTTGAACGAGGAACTAAAAATTTCGAATATTGAACCAGAAACAACGAATGTTGAACTAGGAACTGCGAATGTTGAACTAGGAACTGAAAAATCGAATGTTGAACTAGGAACTGCGAATGTTGAACGAGGAACTAAAAATTTCGAATATTGAACCAGCAACAACGAATGTTGAACTAGGAACTGCGAATGTTGAACTAGGAACTGAAAAATCGAATGTTGAACTAGGAACTGCGAATGTTGAACGAGGAACTAAAAATTTCGAATATTGAACCAGAAACAACGAATGTTGAACTAGGAACTGCGAATGTTGAACTAGGAACTGAAAAATCGAATGTTGAACGAGGAACTAAAAATTTCGAATATTGAACCAGAAACAACGAATGTTGAACTAGGAACTGCGAATGTTGAACTAGGAACTGAAAATTCGAATGTTGAACGAGGAACTAAAAATTTCGAATATTAAACCAGAAACAAAAAATGTTGAACTAGGAACTGCGAATGTTGAACTAGGAACTGAAAAATCGAATGTTGAACTAGGAACTGCGAATGTTGAACGAGGAACTAAAAATTTCGAATATTGAACCAGAAACAACGAATGTTGAACTAGGAACTGCGAATGTTGAACTAGGAACTGAAAAATCGAATGTTGAACTAGGAACTGCGAATGTTGAACGAGGAACTAAAAATTTCGAATATTGAACCAGAAACAACGAATGTTGAACTAGGAATTGCGAATGTTGAACTAGGAACTGAAAAATCGAATGTTGAACTAGGAACTGCGAATGTTGAACGAGGAACTAAACATTTCGAATATTGAACCAGAAACAACGAATGTTGAACTAGGAACTGCGAATGTTGAACTAGGAACTGAAAAATCGAATGTTGAACTAGGAACTGCGAATGTTGAACGAGGAACTAAAAATTTCAAATATTGAACCAGAAACAACGAATGTTGAACTAGGAACTGAGAATGTGTAACTAGGAACTGCGAATGTTGAACGAGGAACTAAAAATTTCGAATATTGAACCAGAAACAACGAATGTTGAACTAGGAACTGCGAATGATGAACTAGGAACTGCGAATGTTGAACGAAGAACTAAAAATTTCGAATATTGAACCAGAAACAACGAATGTTGAACTAGGAACTGCGAATGTTGAACTAGGAACTGAAAAATCGAATGTTGAACTAGGAACGGCGAATGTTGAACGAGGAACTAAAAATTTCGAATATTGAACCAGAAACAACGAATGTTGAACTAGAAACTGCGAATGTTGAACTAGGAACTGAAAAATCGAATGGTGAACTAGGAACTGCGAATGTTGAACGAGGAACTAAAAATTTCGAATAATGAACCAGAAACAACGAATGTTGAACTAGGAACTGCGAATGTTGAACTAGGAACTGAAAAATCGAATGTTGAACTAGGAACTGCGAATGTTGAACGAGGAACTAAAAATTTCGAATAATGAACCAGAAACAACGAATGTTGAACTAGGAACTGCGAATGTTGAACGAGGAACTAAAAATTTCGAATATTGAACCAGAAACAACGAATGTTGAACTAGGAACTGCGAATGTTGAACTAGGAACTGAACAATCGAATGTTGAACTAGGAACTGCGAATGTTGAACGAGGAACTAAAAATTTCGAATATTGAACCAGAAACAACGAATGTTGAACTAGGAACTGCGAATGTTGAACTAGGAACTGAAAAATCGAATGTTGAACTAGGAACTGCGAATGTTGAACGAGGAACTAAAAATTTCGAATATTGAACCAGAAAAAACGAATGTTGAACTAGGAACTGCGAATGTTGAACGAGGAACTAAAAATTTCGAATATTGAACCAGAAACAACGAATGTTGAACTAGGAACTGCGAATGTTGAACTAGGAACTGAAAAATCGAATGTTGAACTAGGAACTGCGAATGTTGAACGAGGAACTAAAAATTTCGAATATTGAACCAGAAACAACGAATGTTGAACTAGGAACTGAAAAATCGAATGTTGAACTAGGAACTGCGAATGTTGAACGAGGAACTAAAAATTTCGAATATTGAACCAGAAACAACGAATGTTGAACTAGGAACTGCGAATGTTGAACTAGGAACTGAAAAATCGAATGTTGAACTAGGAACTGCGAATGTTGAACGAGGAACTAAAAATTTCGAATATTGAACCAGAAACAACGAATGTTGAACTAGAAACTGCGAATGTTGAACTAGGAACTGAAAAATCGAATGTTGAACTAGGAACTGCGAATGTTGAACGAGGAACTAAAAATTTCGAATATTGAACGAGAAACAACGAATGTTGAACTAGGAACTGCGAATGTTGAACTAGGAACTGAAAAATCGAATGTTGAACGAGGAACTAAAAATTTCGAATATTGAACCAGAAACAACGAATGTTGAACTAGGAACTGCGAATGTTGAACTAGGAACTGAAAATTCGAATGTTGAACGAGGAACTAAAAATTTCGAATATTAAACCAGAAACAAAAAATGTTGAACTAGGAACTGCGAATGTTGAACTAGGAACTGAAAAATCGAATGTTGAACTAGGAACTGCGAATGTTGAACGAGGAACTAAAAATTTCGAATATTGAACCAGAAACAACGAATGTTGAACTAGGAACTGCGAATGTTGAACTAGGAACTGAAAAATCGAATGTTGAACTAGGAACTGCGAATGTTGAACGAAGAACTAAAAATTTCGAATATTGAACCAGAAACAACGAATGTTGAACTAGGAACTGCGAATGTTGAACTAGGAACTGAAAAATCGAATGTTGAACTAGGAACGGCGAATGTTGAACGAGGAACTAAAAATTTCGAATATTGAACCAGAAACAACGAATGTTGAACTAGAAACTGCGAATGTTGAACTAGGAACTGAAAAATCGAATGTTGAACTAGGAACTGCGAATGTTGAACGAGGAACTAAAAATTTCGAATATTGAACCAGAAACAACGAATGTTGAACTAGAAACTGCGAATGTTGAACTAGGAACTGAAAAATCGAATGTTGAACTAGGAACTGCAAATGTTGAACGAGGAACTAAAAATTTCGAATATTGAACCAGAAACAACGAATGTTGAACTAGGAACTGCGAATGTTGAACTAGGAACTGAAAAATCGAATGTTGAACTAGGAACTGCGAATGTTGAACGAGGAACGAACAATTTCGAATATTGAACCAGAAACAACGAATGTTGAACTAGGAACTGCGAATGTTGAACTAGGAACTGAAAAATCGAATGTTGAACTAGGAACTGCGAATGTTGAACGAGGAACTAAAAATTTCGAATATTGAACCAGAAACAACGAATGTTGAACTAGGAACTGCGAATGTTGAACGAGGAACTAAAAATTTCGAATATTGAACCAGAAACAACGAATGTTGAACTAGGAACTGCGAATGTTGAACTAGGAACTGAAAAATCGCATGTTGAACTAGGTTCTGCGAATGTTGAACGAGGAACTAAAAATTTCGAATGTTGAACCAGAAACAACGAATGTTGAACTAGGAACTGCGAATGTTGAACTAGGAACTGAAAAATCGAATGTTGAACTAGGAACTGCGAATGTTGAACGAGGAACTAAAAATTTCGAATATTGAACCAGAAACAACGAATGTTGAACTAGGAACTGCGAATGTTGAACTAGGAACTGAAAAATCGAATGTTGAACTAGGAACTGCGAATGTTGAACGAGGAACTAAAAATTTCGAATATTGAACCAGAAACAACGAATGTTGAACTAGGAACTGCGAATGTTGAACTAGGAACTGCGAATGTTGAACTAGGAACTGAAAAATTGAATGTTGAACTAGGAACTGCAAATGTTGAACGAGGAACTAAAAATTTCGAATATTGAACCAGAAACAACGAATGTTGAACTAGGAACTGCGAATGTTGAACTAGGAACTGAAAAATCGAATGTTGAACTAGGAACTGAGAATGTTGAACGAGGAACTAAAAATTTCGAATATTGAACCAGAAACAACGAATGTTGAACTAGGAACTGCGAATGTTGAACTAGGAACTGAAAAATCGAATGTTGAACTAGGAACTGCGAATGTTGAACGAGGAACTAAAAATTTCGAATATTGAACCAGAAACAACGAATGTTGAACTAGGAACTGCGAATGTTGAACTAGGAACTGAAAAATCGAATGTTGAACTAGGAACTGCGAATGTTGAACGAGGAACTAAAAATTTCGAATATTGAACCAGAAACAACGAATGTTGAACTAGGAACTGCGAATGTTGAACGAGGAACTAAAAATTTCGAATATTGAACCAGAAACAACGAATGTTGAACTAGGAACTGCGAATGTTGAACTAGGAACTGAAAAATCGAATGTTGAACTAGGAACTGCGAATGTTGAACGAGGAACTAAAAATTTCGAATATTGAACCAGAAACAACGAATGTTGAACTAGGAACTGCGAATGTTGAACTAGGAACTGAAAAATCGAATGTTGAACTAGGAACTGCGAATGTTGAACGAGGAACTAAAAATTTCGAATATTGAACCAGAAACAACGAATGTTGAACTAGGAACTGCGAATGTTGAACTAGGAACTGAAAAATTGAATGTTGAACTAGGAACTGCGAATGTTGAACAAGGAACTGAGTGCTTTATGTTAAACCGAGAGAAGAGGTCTTTGGTATTTATTTGAATGTTGAATGTTGAACGTTGAACAAGTAACCAACTTGATTCACGTAAATAAATTTATTTTACGATAGAATAAATTTATTCTGTGAGAAAATCTACACTGTTAGATAGCTAAAAATGTCTGACAGCAAACTCAGTACTTCTTAAATATAAAATAAATTTATTTTACATGAAAAGGCTACAATTGAGATACAGAATAAATTTATTCTGTGCCTACATCACTTTTAAGTAGCCAGATATGGCCGACAGCAAACTCCATTCTTCTTAAAAATAAAATAAATTTATTGTACATGAAAAAGCTACAAAAGCTAGAATAAATATATTCTGTGACTACAACTACACTGTTAAATAGTAAGAAGTGTCCGACAGCATACTCAGTACTTCTTAAATAATTATTTAATATATTTTTAATATAGACAGTTTCAATTTTTTTTACCAAAGAAAAAAAAACAGCTTCATAACTTTTAACTTATTTATTGAATTGTTCAAATGTTTTAACATAAAAAAGACCATTTATTTTGAAAATGTGTTGCTACTAAACATGAAAGTATTGTGTCATTGGCACTTCCACATGTTGCATGAATGTAGGCTGTTAACCTTTTTCCAAACCTAAGACACTTTTTATATGAAACGTCAAAACAAGATAAAACATAGGATCAATGTTCTAAATGAAAAAATATTTGTGGACACATTACACAACAGCTATAGACCGTGTGAACCCAACAGGAAAAGGTTGAAGCCATACAGTTTTATTTATATTAGCTATTGTTACAATATGTGACTGAATAGCTAAAATATACAATATCAATAACTTTATAATACTATATGTGTAAAGGTAGAAATAGCATAAATCCAGAAAAAAAAAGCAGTTCAATTAATTCTATAACAATGAAAAAAAATTGCTTCTTAAAGTCAACATTTTCCATAAACATAAGAAGAATAAATTGTTCTTGTTCTTTGAGTAAGTCTCTTCTTAGCTTTTCCTGAAAAATATCCCAATAAATCACTATTTTAAACATGTATGGAATTCACATGTTTATAAAAAAACATATTCGAAAATTATATCACAAATGATCACTTTTAAAGATTATTTCTTTTATATTAACACAATTCCTGTAATACAAAGATGTACATGTACATAGTATACTTAAGAGGGCATTAAAACTGTTAAAACTGGTAGTAAGATGCAATTTATGACTATTCATGTTTTATATTTATATATGTGAATAATAATTCCTTCCACTCATAAATATTGTTATACATTTTTTTTTAAATTTTAACATATATATATAAGTCTAGAAGATACAAACGATACAAATGACGATGTTTTTGTCAACATTATAGACACAAGACTGATCAACGAATGGCCTAAGTCATTGAGTGTCAATATAAATAAATAACGTAGACAAGTCATAAAATATTGATCTTGAATTTTCTCACTCCAACTGACCTTAAAACTTCTATACATAGCACCAACCATCCCCTACCTGGGGACACGCTGTTACTTGGCTTTGCTCAAATATTCCAACAAAGTGTTATCGGCGTCCCCAGGTAGGGGATGGTTGGTGCTATGTAGATTGTATGGCATAATAACCTTTACATACAACCCACATATTGTACATGTAGGACTGGAGACATTATTTCCTGACAACAGTGTGGCATTTTTGCTGTCTGTATAACTTGTATTTCTTTATTAGAAACTAGGTCGAATTTTACTGCTGTTATAATCCTAAGTTAATAAAAATTTTGTGAAATGTCCTCGCCAAAAGAAAAATGATTCGTTCTAATTAGAAACCAATTAACATTTAAAAAATCTTAAATGGATGAGGGATGTAAACCCATCTTGCAATTACTGACCTATACAAATTCATAAATAATATCCCTGTTTGTGAATTTCACCTTACTTTACGAGTGATTAATCATCATATTTTCAATATTCATTTTGTTGATCTATAAAACTAACATTAGTGTAGAAAATGTGAAAGACATCTATAGGATGCTGATTTAAACATGCATCAGTCATTGGAACATAAGCTGGGATTTATCAACAACTGTTATATATATTTCTAATATGGCGTCCTTCAAACGCTTTGGAAACAAACCTCTATTTAAATATACAACAAAATATGGCCGTTCCAGCCATTTCAAAAACCCCCGTGTTTTGATGTTTTAGCTTTTTAAAAATTTTTTATATTGTACCTTTGTACGAAAATCCAATAGAAAACATGTTTTCACGATAGCACGTCCATTTTCTATTCTATGCCTTTATTGTTTACAAGTTACAAGTCTTCCTTGACTTTAGCTACGTTGTGTTTTCAAGGGACGTTGCGTTGTTTACAATAACGTTCAATGCAAACCACGAGACTTTTCCCGCCTCCACCCCAAACGAATTTACCGTATCAAAATGAAAACGCAACCGAATTTCAAAATTTTGATTAATTGTGGAAAAAAAATGTTGATTTAAATTTGCACCATTGTGGATCTAAAACAGTGGCATAGGATCGACCAAATGCGGTAAGTAAATAAATAATCCATAAAATTGGGGCAGCCATGAATATATATATATATATATGTAACATCTAATGTCTATGTCAAAAATTGCATAAAGAATCTAACTTACTTCCTCAATATCTACATCTTCAATCAGTATTGACAGAGATGTTCCTAATGCACATCATCCTACAAATAAAAACAAACAACAATACAGTCTTTCAATGGTTTTATTATTACCTTTAAGATCAAGAATTTGTATGACTGTAATGCACATTTTTTTTTGACAAAAAAAAATAAATACATGTAGTTTTGCTGTTATTTTTATAAACAAAAGAAAAAACGACAACAAAGACACTAAATTTTCTTTTTCAGCACAAATCTCGCTTTCACTTTTAAATTTGCGCGCATTGAACAGTTACATTACCTTCCGCGTGTTTAAGTTGGTCTCATTTTACGGTATCGCGAAATGACGATATGTGTCGTTTTGTATCTACATAATTAGTAAAAAAACATATTTACATACAGAACTTAAATTATTTGAATGAAATTACTTGATATCACTCACTTGTTTGTGTCATCGATTCTTTCTATGCAACTTTGCACACACAAAAACATTATTAAACAACAGCAAAATCCACGGTAACCAAATCGTTTCACTTTGGTCATTATCGCTGAAAACATATATCTTAACAGATAACAGCTGTCATACTTGTAAACCCTCCTAGGACGCGGAATTCCTAATACCGTTAAGGAGCACATTTAGACATAATAGTACAAAGGGCGGGTTCGCACACAAGAGAAACTTATTAAGAGAATCTCTAAGATCCAAACTAAGACCGAATTATAATCCATCTGAACAATTTGTCATTCGCATTGACTTAAGTTTATTATTTAAAAATTTTATTTTGAACGAACTTTCTCGATACGCTTATTTAACAAACCGCGACAATCAAATTCAAAATCGTTTATTACATGAACAAACTACTTTTGGGTCATGTTAAATTGCAACAGTACTAAAATTCAATCATATGGTTATTTTTTTTGTTCTCTGCACATTGGTCAAGCGGAATACAATACTGACTTATTGTTTTCTGACCTGATTCCTGTATGCGTTTGTAACACAAAAATCTGTCCTATTCACAAGCGTTCAAGCGGAAACTTATATTGACTTTTTCCTGATCCGAATCATGCGACATGCGAGGGTTTGTAATAGAAAAATCTTCTCAACAACAAGATGTCTGCTGCTAAAATATTTGCTACGATAGACGAGGATTTGTTTGTTTTATTCATAATAATAAGTAATAAAATACTGACTTATATTATGCGGTTTCTATGGGATTTCTCAACCCTCAAAAGTCAAAAATGTATATTCACCTCGCCTAGTGGCTTGTTGAATGTTACATTTTCTCTGATCGAGAAATTCCGATTGCGATCTTTTTGTTTAATAACGATCCAGAAACCTAATAGAATGATTAAATTTAAACGGAAGCATAGAAAATGAATCGGAACATGCCAAATTTGGACATTAAAGAGGCAGTATATTGACCTTAACCCATTGCTGAAAATATTGACAATTTATAAAATTATTTTTAAAATGCTCTGTCAGTGATAAATACCACAATAAGATTGGACGGCCATACAAGTATGTTTATCACAAAAATGGTTCATAAATGGCATCATAATTTTTAATGTTACGTCAGCAATGTGCTATCGCATATAGATGTTTTCTTTCAATCTAGCGTTGATTTACAGTTTAAAACACACGGGGGGGGGGGGGGGGGGGGGGGGTAAATATGATAAATATATCATTGGGTATAGTTGTAACTTATCTAAATATATCCATGCCTCAATTCTCATCTTGAGCATGTTAAGCCTATTTAAACCAGTTATTTTACAAACACAGTGTTCCATTAACATCACTTGATCATTTTGTAGTGAATGTACTATTTTGTCAATGGGGATGTGCAGTGATAAAAGATATGAATAGGTTCTGATTTAATAATTCAATATATGATTAGGTCCCGTTTAAAACATCCGAAAATATATGAATAGGGTGGGTTTTCAAATCTCCGTCCGCAGACCTGTACCTAAAAGTATCCTTAGTCCCCCCCCCCCCCCCCATGTTAAAACAGTTACTAAAAATCAGCTTCTTCAAGAACTTTACAGTTTCCCGATGTTTAATGGGTTAAAGAAATGGATATTCTTATTAAACTGTTATACGAGAAAAAAAATCACATGTAACAGAAAACAACATTTACATAAAACATATATTACTCACTTTCATTAGGTCAACTTCTTCATCCTGTGTGTCTAGACATGGTTTAGGAGCTGTAACAGTTACAAGTCCAATGCAGACAATAAAACACGGAAGTAAATGCATTTTCAAATGAGCAACCTTCTTACTTTCTTATGGGGTTTTTAACGTCCTTGACTACCGTAAAACGGTCTCGCACGGACATTCAACCCTCCTGATGATGATGATGATGGTGGTTTTTAACGTCCTACACTGATAAATTAATACCCTTGGTCGGACGGTTGTTAGGGTTAGTAATCCATGGACTCCACCATGGTGGTTTTGTCGAAGCCCAGCCTTCGGGATACCTGGTCGAAAAACTCGGCAGCATATGTCCTACTAACGACCGGGCTGCTGTGATGTAACGTTGGCCTACTCCAGTACCCCACATGGGTTAGAGCGTTTCCGCACTCTGACCTATCGTCGAGGTCTTACATCTGCAGAGTACCTTCAACCCTCCTCATAGTCGATAGAGTTTTATATCTAATAGATAGGTCACGAATGTTACATAATTTTCGTAAGGTCAGGAAACCACATGAAGCCACGCCGTATAACGTACAATTGCAATATGATAGTTTCTATACTATTTATTTATTGTCTTTCAACCACAATTAATCTTAGCTATTTGTTTTTTACGATCCCATCATATACAAGAAAAATAATTTAAAAAAACGTTATAATAATAAAAGAAAAAGAAACAAATATGATCTCATGCAGCCTAAAGTAAATATATTACAAATGAAACTTCTTTTGTCTTATTATTGCAAGTTTTTTTTTTTAAATATGTAACTTTATTTCAAATCTCGAACCAAAGGTAAAAAATATCAATATGTACTAGCATTCTAGCATTACAAATATTTTCCTGTAGAAATTTTCAAGCCACATATCGCAGCCAGTAGAACCACGGTATAGGGGGGGGGGAGGTTATGTACAGGTCTGCGGACGGAGATTTGAAAACCCACCCTATTCATATATTTTTGACGTTATAAAATGACATATTTAATTGTTAAATCAGTACTATTAATATATACTATAGATTGTACCATCCACAAGATGCAGTCCAGTCATTACCGAAATGTTTTTAAAACAAACGTCACACATTCAAATTACAGCAACATCTTAGGACATAAAGTTATTTGTTTACATGTCTTTTAGAACTTCTTCTTCCATTGTTTATGTTCTCTATTGGCGGCAAAATTTCAGAGAATTGCACTGATTTATCCTATGTGGGCACTTCTATCAACACATTCAAACCGTTTATTATCACCGCATGAACGTTGGCATTTCGTTTTATCAATGTTTTTAATGGAGCACTTAATTTGTTTAGGGACGGACCATTTAACTTGAAAAGGGGGGGGGGGTCCTTGGCTTTTTGTTTTGGTCAGTAAATATTTATTTTTTGAAGGCGTCGCGACAGAATATTTTTTTTCATTATTAGCATTATTTTATATAGCAGAAATCCTTCTTCAGAATATTTCTTTTCTTACCCTCTGCTTCCAAAATATTTTTTTCATCATAAATCATTTTCAAAATATTTTTTTAGAAAAAAACCAAGGCCCCCCCCCCCATGCAAGTTAAATGGTCGGTCCCTTAGGCAACGTGGTTTATCTCCTCAGCTTCAGATGAGAAATGATATATTTAAATAATTTACAACTACCGACTGTTTTCTCTTTCAGTATGACAAGAGCTTTTCTCTTTCAGTATGACAAGAGCTACCGTTTTGAAAAGGTTAAAAAAAAAAGTGACCCTTTCGGTCCGCACAACCGTTTTACCTTACACAAACTAAGTAGTTAGCCCCCAACACCGTATAGAAAGAGGAAGCGTAATAGACGAAGCCTCTTGGGGTCGCGTAAGTTTCATAGCCGATCCAGGGAAAAGCCCTGTTACGGCAAAAAAGGGGGGTAGACCTCTTTAAAATCCTGCATAAGGGGAATTTTGGTTGGGTTTTGAAGCAAATTTAAAGTGTTTACAAGTCTTGTTTGATTTTTTATCAACAGAAACATCATTGATGCAGAACATATCACGGAGTTCTTTTAACAGGGCCCCCCCCCACACATCCCATAATGAACACAGCCCTGTCTATTCCCACAATTTACATATAAATTTATCTGGCATTGTTATTGAAAAATTGTCCAATGCAAAAAACTACATATGCTTGAAACGAACAGTTTATAGATATTAAATAGTACTTCCATTAATTGTATAAATGTTTCGTAAGTTAGTTAGAACGAATAATCGTACCTTCGATTTTTGGCGAGGTTAATCCGACAAATAACAAAACTAAAATCGGATTATAATGGCAGTGAAATTCAGCCTATAAGTTAATTTGTTTCGCTTATTATTCTGAAATCTACGCAGTTAAAACGAAAAGATTAATCGGACAGTACATTAATTTATTATTTACAACTGTGTATTCTTAAAGTAAAATAGATTTGTACTTGTACTTACATATGATGAAATTTTGAGATACTGCTTACATGTTCTACATTATTGTAGCCGCGTTGCTGACGACATAGACATAGGGCAATAATATTTTAATCTTGGGCTGCTCGGTTCGCCTGTCTTGGACATGTTCCGGATGATTGTTTGAATTGTTTGAATGCTGTTAACTCCGCTTTCACCGGTTCTTCAGCTATATCATGGTGTTCCAGTTTTTATTGGGGAAGGAAGCCGGAGTACCAGGAGAAGACCAACGACCTGTAGTAGGATAACTGGCAATCCTTGTCAATTAAGATTGGAGTCGAGTATACCCTGCCCGCATTTAGACTCGAACCCGCAACCTTGGTGTTGACAGATCACGTGATCAATAGCAGACGAACTTCCTTAAACACTTGGCCACCGATGCCCCTGTCCCGTATGTTCTGGCACACACCGTGTGGTTATGGACATGTTCCGTACAGGAAATAGTTTATTCAATGATCGCCGCCTTTGGGTTTAAAAACATTTCTTCAAACCCTTCTGGCAATCTCTAGCATATTTATGGGAAATAAAACATCCCAAGTCGAAGTCCTCAAAATTCGACAATCGATGCACTGATACACCTTTAATATGTTTGAAGCCATCTTATTACGTCACTGTTTTGTCTGCACTACAAAGAAGAACCATGTCCTGAACACTTCCGTTTTACTCTATTCATATCCGCAACTTTCTGGTTTTGCAGAACCGCAATTCGGGCAGCCCCCTAACTTGACCCAAATCCATAGGTTATCGTTTTATGAAGTTTTACAGGGTAGTAAAAAATACGCGGACATTGTTGACAAATAGATAATTTACGTAGTTAGGTTTTGGTAAAAGGCGTGTCAACATGTCAAGACAAGGGGTTAGTTGTTAAAGCCCAACTTCTAACAAGGTGTGTTCGACACCACACTTAATTTTCGCAAGGTATTTACTCATTTATCCATGTTTCCAGACATGAATCAATTTTAGAGACGTCGCATGTGTCATTCTTAACTGTGTTCACAAAGTATTTTACATCCAACTTTTGCTTGTGCAGAACGTCGTTTACTACAAAATTCCGAATACTGTGAAAAGAAAAATTGGACATCTTTCGTCGAATGTTTTGGTCGTTCTGAAAACAATTTCTATTTTCATCTGGCAAAGCAATGGAAACAAACAAACAATAAATATCTTGCGATTTTTTTTTGCGAATATAAAATTATTATTTGAACGGATTTATTTCATGTTCTATTGTATCAAATTCCTGTCGCGTGGGTAACATTTTACATTCTATAACATAAAATACTTACACGTACAACCAAATTTTACAAATGAAATTTGTGTTTAGTTTCACCAAAGACAATCTGAATTAAATTAATCTCTAACCTCCCAGTTTTGTAGGCATATCAAAATATAATTTTTAATATGTCATTGGAGTATGAAAAAACCTATTTTGTACGACCCTGCGATGAATAATTAAATGAAACATTTGAGGCTGATCTTTTTGTTCACGACTTTTCCTTGTATTTTGAGTCTATTTAAAAATTATACAACCCAAAGTGGGGAAAATGTGGGGTACAGTTTTTGTGACCAGTTGCAGCTGATTGTTTAACACTGCACTGCGAGTTAAATCTTGACGTCAGGCAGTGTGTATTGGGCTCAACCTTTATTGATGGATTGGGGCTAAATGTCCAGCAAGCAACATATTTGCTATATTCAGCACGTTAATTAAATATCTTATAATTATTTAAATAAATCATAATCAGGATCACATATAAAACGGTGAATACAATATTTGTGGGGATACATACGCATAACAAGAAGTCATTAAAACTATAACATCAGTTATTTGAATACTTGATTTGGGGAGTTTTTAACGTCCTACGCCGACAACCGATTGCCCTTGGTCGGACGGTGAAGTTATTTGAATAGGTAAAAATGTGCACTATATAGTTATATATAGACATTGAAACCCATGGAATAAAATGTTTTTGCTTGAATTCGGATGTTTTAGGACATTCGGTAGAATATATTCGTTACACTCACGCTTAACAAAAAAAAAATTGAAGCCATGACATAGCTAAAAAATGTTGAAATTGTCGTTAAACACTATTCAAACAAACAAACACACAAACAAACTTTATTAATCTTGTATATTTCGTATTAGGTCATCAGCTGCCTGCTGTCTAACTAATAATATTTTGACACACAACATATTTATTTCTAGTGGGGCATGAAAGGTCACGTAGTTGATCACATGGTCTGTCAACACCGAGATTGCGAGTTCGAGTCTCAATGCAGGCAGGGTGTACTCTACTCCAATCTTAATTGACAAGGATTGCCAGTTTTTCTACCGAAGGTCTGTGGTTTTCTCCGTGTTCTCCGGCTTCCTCCCAATAAAAACTGGACGCCATTATATTGCTGAAAAATTGCTGAAAGTGGCGTAAAACATCATCCAAACAAACAAGAAATCTTTCAAGAACAGTAAAATGGTGTCACTATCTACAGGTGTAAATAAACTATTATATGCATTTACAGAAACTACGGAAATATATATGTGAAGTCCATAGCAAAGCATGAACTTTGCTATTGTGTGACAGAGGGAAGCATCTGCGAGCATCACTCAAGAGTTTTTTCTTGTTTTACATCATATACACGCCTTATACTATTGTTAGAAAAATCATGAAACGGTCAAATTCTTTATTACTAAGTAATTTTATTTATCGACTTTACTCGTAACACAAAACAAATTGTGAATGTTTGCAAATCACTTTAGAGTTTTTGTATGTTTAAACAAATAATAAATGACATATTTGTTGAGACTACAGAATGCACATGAGAAACTTTGTTGAAGTGAAATATATCAACCTATTAGCTAAATCAGGAATGGTCACATTCTACTGACATTAGTTTTATTACTCATATACTTGATAGAAATGTCATTAAAGTTTACATTCTGGTAAAAGTTCCCTTGATAATTAAGCTAAAACAGAAATTATGAAAATAGTTATATTTTAACTTAATATAAATGTCATGCAAATAGTTTAACAAGCATTGTGGAACTAAATATTATTCCGCGAACCTACATGAGATCTTTGTTTTTATTCAGCCAATACATTGATTGATTTTGTTATTTATTTATTATTTTTTTTTTGGGGGGGGGGGGGTTTACGTCCCGACAACGTAATGGCCTTGGTTGGACGAAAGTGGGCCTTGGGACCGATTAGTTAAGGTAGTTACCCCTCTTCAATTAATAACCGCGTGTCAACGATGAGGTTGAGGTTTCGAGCCTGACTGCAGGCAGGGTAGGGTGCTCGACTTCAACCTAAATTTAAAAGGATTGTCGGATTTCTGCTAAAGGAAGAAGTTTTCACGGAACACAACAGTTTTCTTCCCCTCATATAGCATAACAATTGCTGAAAGTAAAGTGGCGTCAAACAGACAAAAATATATTCGGACGAACGCAGTAAGGCAGATATAGTTCACGCTCACTTAATAGGGACAGAATAACTAGTTAATAATTAACTTCTCAAATATGTAACCTTAGATTTTTACATTTAGGACGCGAATTAGCACACAAATGATACATTTAGCTAATACGAAGGGGCAAAGGGCTCAATTTTGATAGCTAAGGAAAAAGTACGGAGATTTGTGTCGGTAGGGAGAAAGCGGCTGCCGAATAGTCTTTCCAAAGAGTGTTAAATAAAAGAACAAAGACAGAATTTTTCGATAATTGTCCGGTTTAAAATTATTTTAAGATTATCAAGATACGGATTAACATTAGAAATAATTAAGTCAGATAAGAGATTATACCAAAACAGTTTATAGTGATCACATTAAAACAAATAAATCTTATCGTAGACTTCATTTAGATCGCAAAGCCCTAAATATGATTTTCGCAGGGGACTTGATTATATCTGCCGCGATCTATTTTAAGGCTGAGGACGGCTATTAAAAAAAAATTGAGTTGAATTAGAATTTCCACAAGTCCCTTTGAAATTGTTTTTGCATTCAGAGAGATGCATCTGTATTACCGACATTTTTTATACCATCTACTTGTGTACACAAGTCTAGAGTTGAATTTGCGAGTTCCAAAGTTAGAATCGGATAAGACGGATAAGTAATTATAAAAATTAGTTTCCGAAGTCACTTTTTAAAATTTATATAGAAAGATTTTATTTTTATTTTTTTATTTTGAAACTGTGTCAGTCAGCATACACGTTCAAGTAAAACTTTATGCAAAAAAATGCTGTGTGTTACAGTGTTTTAGCTATCTCTGCTAAAAGTGTACTTCAAGTCTGCACCGTGAAATGTTATTATTGTAATGCATACGCCCTTGTCATCAGCACGACTGGGTGTATTGACCAGATGATCACGAAATCCAATCTTAAAATTTGTCGGATTTGAACATTTGATCACCACGAAACCACGTTTAAATTTTAATCGATTGTTTGAGATGCAGAGATAATTCAGCTTATCAATAATTACCACTGCAGTCTGCATTGAATTTTGTGTGTGTGTGTTTGTTTGTTAGGAGTCATTAATATCCCTGTTGTTGACAAATTTGTACTACTTTTGTTTCAAATTTTAATTAATGGTATTTGTAAGGATGCATTCCGAACTAGTGTTGTTCTTATGTATACGTCACGGTCACCTTGGATAAGACAAGGAAATTTTGGAATTTTGCAAATCAATACAACAAATTTTATTTTGATATGTTTATTATGCAAAAAAATTGGAAGCAAAGCAGTAAATGCAGACGCTAAATTGTACGGACGATTAATGAATTACTTTCGTTAGATGCAGCATTAGTTTCCTGCGGTGACTTTCTGTCTAATTAGTCGTTAGTACTGACTGAGAAAGATGGACCCTGTTACTGCATGATTTGGATTTTATTTTAATTAATAATGTCTTGTAAAATTTTATATCTGTTTATTGTTTGTGTATAATTGTGTAAACTGTATTGCCATCAACCCCTTGGGGTATAAATGAGCTAATAAATAATTTTTTTTTATAATAAACTGTTTAGCATGAAATTCAGTTGTATAGATAAAAGGATTTCTCAGGCCTTGACTGCTGTAATACTAGAAATGTATGGGCTATTGTTAACTTTGAAAACGTTATGAAAACATAATCCAAATATAAATATATAATCTTGAAATACAGTTTATAACGTACGCATACAGTATTGTTAAGATAATGACTGCTGTTTTCGTAAACGATATTTTGTGAATGAATGAATGAATAAATAAATAAATAAATAAATAAATAAATAAATAAATAAATAAATAAATAAATTAATTAATTAATTAAAAAAATAAGTAAGTAAGTCATAAATATTTTTACTATATGGGGAATTTCTAAAATTGTACAAGTCATGGTAGTACGAAACTACTCCTAATGCCTTCCATTATTATTGATCCCCGTCCTGTCCCCGTGTATACTATTTTACAAATTAATTAATTTATATTTTTATTGTAAAAAATAATATAGAAAATTTTGAAATATAGCATGTTATAGCTGGGAGGAATCTACACTGTTACCTTTAAAAACGCCCTCCCGCTTTTCAAAATGTGTGATTCTCGCTATCTCAACACTGTTCTCCACATACTAATAATTAAGGCATTTATTACAAGAGACATTACAGTAGTGATAAATTAAGTATTGACACAGATGTTGTACGGTTCACATCAAAGTCGAATTTGATTACAGATATCGCGCAGTTGGTATATGTTCAAACGACGCAACTGACACGGATGTGGCAAGTGAATACAGTTGACATGAAAGAGAAATATTTGGGTTAAACAACTAATCAGAAAATAGAAAGAAAAAGAAATGATACGACAAGAGGAAAATCAGCCTATTTTTAGTTTTCATTGAGACATTTCTCGCCGAAAGGTAAATAATTTAAAAGCTGACATTGTTTAACAGAAATGGGTAAAATATAAATATATATAGACAATTTTGGTATTTTATTAGCACAAAAAAAACCCAAATTTTTAAAGAATTCATCACTGTTAAACATCGATAGTCTTGATTGTTGTAGAACAGTCAAGGATGTAACTTGGTTAAAAAGTAATATTAAAAGTGAACTGCGTCAACACTATTTTAATATAAACGCAAAGAAAATTCCAAGTTTAAATGATCAAAATAAAATATTTCTATACAAATCATTAAAAACTTAAACTAAACTAGAGTTGTATCTTTCCGATTTTAATTTTGAAAACAGAAAACTTATAACAAAATTAAGATTGTCTGATCATATCCTCGAAATTGAGAAAGGGAGATATAAAAAAGGTTCATCGGGAACTCCGTATGTGTAAATACTGTAATCAAAATAAAATTGACGATGAAGCTCATTTCTTTTTATACTGTGATCAAAATTAAAAGTATAGAGGTCGTTTATTAACACATTTCAACGTTTTAACCGAAAATCCCGACCTGAAATGTTTAATAAAAGTACTAAACTACAACTTTTCGGCAAATTCATAGTATTTTCTCCTTCATAAATAGCCATTGGAACTGAGGACGGGAGTATCATAGGCTTGTTATTTTGTCGATTTTTTTTTTAATTGTGTATTATCTGTTTGCTGTCACAAATTAAATGTTGTTTTAATTGAGAAAATAATTACGGAAAGTGTCATGAGACAAATTTATACAAAAACGACACAGAAATATGACCAAAGCATATGTTTCCTTTCAGATTTAAATATTAATTAATGAATGACTTCTATTATTTATCTTTATATTTGGGTTGTAAAATATAAATTTAGTTGTTCACAACTGTATTAATAAGCGCGCGGCGACATGTGAAATATGAATAAGGTGAAAAATTTTTATTGGAAAATTAAAACAAAAATTTTTTTTTTTCTCCAATTAAAATACACTATTTTATCAATATCTATTTAATTAACCATGTGGGACAAACGAAATATGATACGTTTATGTAAGCCAAGAAACATATAAAGCCTGCTGAGAAATGAAATAGGTCAGTGACCATTCACTGCGTTTACAAACTACAAGTTATTTCACATTGGTATTAAGATATCTAAATGGGTTATAGAGGAAGGAAAGCTGAACGTAGATGGAACATGCTTTGAACACAGCATAATGCATATAAAAAATTCTTCACAGTACGGAAAAGTAGAGGTAAATAAATTTTAATAACTACTAATGTTGTAACAGTATTTTTGTTTCTGTTATAAAATAGATACTTCTGGTCAATTTTCACTGCATTGTACTATTTACCGGTGAAAAGCATTGATTGAATGTCCCGCGGTTTTCTATATTTGGAGATAAATGCATTCGCTCTTCAATGGGGTGCGGGACGAGAAAATGCATCTCGTTTCAAAACACGTAAATAATCTATAAGGTCCACTTATATTTATAGGAATTACGTTGTTGGTATTGAGAAGGGTTTCCATATTTGGAGTAAAAGACGTCACCGGTTGAAATTGAACGGAATTTTACTGATCGCGATTTTCTATACAAAGAAGTTCATAGTCACTTTACTTTATTTCGTCTTTTAGATACCATCATACCTTAATTATCGTATTCCAAACTTGTTCACACGGTTAATAAAAATCACTCCTGGCTCAAAATTGCGATCTTATTTGTCTCGCAACGCTATACTATTTCCTCCACTGTCGAGTCGGAAGAAAATCACTCGAATGCGTTAAAATTATTTGTAAGGCCAACATTTTTTAATTATCTGATTTACGACATTTTTTCTAAAAAAATAGGGTCGGGGGGTCGAAATAAAAATAAAAATAAAAGGCTGAAAAACTTCCAGTCGACAAAAAAATAAAAATAAAAGTAATTTTAATCATCATTTTTTTTATTTTATTGAACATCAGTTTTTATGTATTTTGGGTGAAACTAAGTTTGCAGAATGCTATCAATGTGTAATCTATGTACATGTGTGCTGTAAAAGTGTGTTTAATGACTTAAATATTGTTAATTCTGACCATATTTGATGTTTTGCAGATCATAGTATCTTATAATTTTAGAATATAAATGCAGTCCACATAAGCATCAAGACACTGTACATTGAATTAGCAGCTACCTGGCTACATACTAATAGATAGTAAAGAATTAAATAATTTTCAAATCTGGTTTCCTTAAAAATTCTTTAATGTGGTATACTGTCCTAATTAAAAACATGTATCAAAATATCTTTAGAAACAAGATAATACAATCATGCTCTTACAAAACATGTTGCCTCACAACCTTTAAAAAAGAAGATGACTGGTGTATTGAGCATATGCATGACACAAAATAGCACAATATAAAATATTGAAAGGATAAAAGCAAAGGAACTGTGCTATAATGCTTTTTCCTTTTTCTATACTTAAATAATTTACCATATGAAAAATAGCAAAGAAAACCGACCGAACAACAAGAGCTAAAAGTCAAGGGAGAGTTACAAATCCGGATATAGACAAAATGCAACACAAAAACCAAAAACACAAAACAGAAAGAGAGTAACCGGAACCCAATAAAAACCATGGGTGCACTCAGGTGCTCCGGACGAGTAAGCAGTGCCTGCCTCTAATTAGACACCCGTCGAGTTACTCATTGTCATGTCTAGGGAAAAGTCAAATCCAGGAATAGGAATCACTACCTATGACTCCGCAAACATGTCAGATCGTATTTGAGACAATGAGTTCCCATAACGATCAATTAAGTCATGGTGACGACCATAGAATTTCTGGAGAGATAACATCAACCTAGGTGCAACAAACCCTTGTTTGAGTAGCTTAGCAGTCAACAACAGGGATCGGAGTGAAGTTGATGCATCAAAGGGGTATACTGTTCAAGATGATGTACATGTATCACAAAACCCTAAAAGAAGAGAAACCTTTGTTCTATCTTTCCTTCACAATGGCATTAAAAATATTATACATATGTCAAAAATCTTTATTTGGAACTAAGAACACAGACTAGAAATTACTATTTATACTGCAAAGTTATTTTTTCCTTTGTCTTTATTGCCATTCATGGTTAAATAGCTTTTCCAGATTTCATACATGTACAGCAGATGGATGTATACTCTCAAATTGTTCTTTCAGTCTGTATTTCTTCATGTTCTACCACTGATAATCTGATACTAGTACATGTACCCACAATGAAAGATGTAGATGTTTGAACAGCATAGTTTTTCCTGTAATAAATATGATAATTTGTAAGAACTTTTTCCAATTAGGTTGGCTGTATCAGTATATTAATATTGTTACAGTCCTGTTAAACCCGTTCATCAACTGTGGGAATCTTTGACGTACCCATACAGATACAGATACAGAACTAAACATTGGAATAATGTTATTAAACATGTTAAAATGTCAGACAATAGTGGTGGTTTATAAAATATTTTATACAGATTGTTTAGTACATTTACTTGTTTAAAAAAAATTGAAAATGGGAGAGTGTGGTGAAATGTTATAAGCACAAGTAAAATTTAGGATCAACTGTACTTGGCGACAACAATACTCGTACTTATATATGTTATAACAGATAAAAAGAAAGTTCATTTGGAGGTCCACAAAATTGTGGAACTACATGTACACTAGTTGACAGATTTTTACATCTAACTACAAGCTACATGTACAAGTAATCTTCAGTAACATGAAGTTATGGATGTATCTCAAAGAAGAAAAAGTACATTTGCCAAGGGTCTAGAAAGAATAATTACCTGCATCGTATGCTGCTTCAGTAGAAGTACTGCATGATATCCCCTCATTGACAATAATGACATCCCACCATCTTGATCATTTGTAGATGTTTACTTTGACTTTGCACTTCCTTTCCATCAATTAATTGTTACAGAATAAATTTGTGTGACACGCTTTGTGTTTCATTTGTTATCGATATTTTATCAAAACATTTTCTTCATCACCTGTGAAATCGTCAATGATGGATTAATTTCGTTTCCTATACTTGTTTGGACATTCGATACTTCGGTGGATTTTTCACCTCTTCAATTATAGATTCGTAATATTTATAATCGTGTCACCTCTGTTCTCCACCGCGCCATGCATTCAAAACGAAGGACAAACGAAACTTTCACTGTGATTTGTGGCAATCCACAACTATTTTAGCACACACGCTATATCTGACTGTCTGTTGCTGTTTAAGATAAACGTCAACCTTAGACTAGTTATTTTTCCAAGTCCCAACAACTTGTCAGCGGTTCATCTATCCGGGAGAATATTCCGTGTTGTTTTTGTTTATTTATACTGTTCCCGAAAATTGTTCCTTCCAAATGGTCAACCGGTAACCAGTGCAGTATGATGTAAAGTGTTCATTTTACATTTTTTGAAATATAGAGATCGGCGGGTCGGCGCAAAAGATAAAAATAAAATGAAAATTGAACTCTTTTATTTTTATTTTCATTTTGGGTAAATTAGGGTCGGCGGGTTCGTAAATCAGATAATAAAAAAATGTTGGCCTAAACTATTGAATGTTCGTAGACATATTTTAGATTGAAGGAGATTTATTGAAATTACTTCAGAATATTTGCGGTTTTTTTGCGTTTTCAAGCTTCTAAACATTTTGCTTGGATTTTGTTTCCTTTTTTATATGCGGAACTTTTTCACTACGGAATGTAATATTTTATGCCGCGGTGCTATCCAAAAATAGTTTTAAAAAATTGTTGATTAAACGGACCATTATTCAGCTCCTTAGGTAATGTTTGCCTGCACAGTGGTGGTCACTGATGTGATCAAATGACCAGATCGATCGATTAATTTCTTATCTATACACTTGTACTGCACAAATGTTATTTAAATAATATATTTCTTACATTTTCTTTCCTGTTCAAATCGATTACTTGCGCTTTCGAATGATACTGGGTCGATTTTGTTTGCGCTTTCGAATGATACTATGTCGATTACTATAACAAAATCGACCCAGTATCATTCGAAAGCACAGGTAAATCGATTTGTACAGGTCCCTGGGATGTACCTAAATTAGAAATAATTTATGCACTTAAATCCCCTCGTCCAAATAAACAAACAACAACAACAACAAATTTATTGTCATATAAACATCTAAACAGAGTTTGTGACAAAAACAAATAATTAAACAATATAACAGTAGAAATATACAATTAACATATGAAACATAGTATTTTACATGAACAATGTATGTATCAGCTTTGCAAGTATTTAATTAAGAGTCCCCTTTCCTCAATACTAACGATTGTTTTAAATAGGAACTTATAACATTAACTTGTTTATAGCTATTTGGATTTAGAAGTATTTTTAATTTTTGATTGTCATTATGTTGTTCGTATTGATCGGTATCTTCAAAAAATTCTTCAAGTAAAGTTTTTCGCAAAGACTTGTATGTCTTGCAATGTAGCAGAAAATGAGCCTCGTCCTCTACCACATTGCAAGCAACACATAGTCTTTGCTCTCTAGGAATTTTTAAGTATCTGCCCTTTTCTATGGCTAGATTATGGTCACACATTCTGATTTTTGTGAGGACCCTTCTAGATTCAAAATCTTTAAATAAAAGATAGAATTATTTATTTAAATGTTCTTTTGTGCTTTTTTATAAGTATGTTTTATTACTTTCATTCAGTAAATCACAAAAATATAAATAGCGCGCATGGTGTTCACGGTGTTTTATGACCGTCGAATGTACTATCATACTAAATATTAAATCTGTTATTTATATATTTCAGCAGAAAATAGTAATACATTTTTTCACTATTTGTAAATTACATTGACGTTTATCTGCTTATAAACATTTAAGCGCACATGCATCTCATTCCAGAGTTGCTTCCCTGCATTAGTGACTAAGTGGATTTATCACGGGATTTATACGTTCTTTTTGTAGCATTTCGATAAAAAAAAACTACCAGCGAAACATTTTAAATATATTTTTAACAATATTAAAAAAAAATTTACAATTCAGAAATGCCTTTATTGAAATTTTGCACAAAATAATAGAAATTAATACTCTATTAAATAACACACCAAATTTAGTAAATGTACAAAATGAACCACTGGATATTCAATTTGCCTTTAAACCAGGCATCACTAGATAATATAGAAATAAGCATATTACATGTTAGATTGTAAACTGAAATACATATAAACTATTAGTATTTAAAAGTAAACAAATAGAAATACTGTTTTGAGTTTTAGAAACAGAAGCACTTACCAGTGTTAACAAATGATAAATAAGAACATGTCAATGGGTTAGAAATGGTGATTCCAGTACATGGTTAACATTACCATTTGTAAATTGGCCTTTTAAAATTTTGTCTTTCTTTTGTTAAAGGTTTTCTTGAAACATAATGAGAAACATACACTCCAATTAGAAGATTATGGAAGTGGAAATGACAATGACTTCCAAAGTTATGCAGGACATCAAGAACCGAATTTCTGAACTGGGTAAAGGATAAAAAGGTAAATAAAGTTGTTTAAACTTATCATTTGTCATGTATGTTGCAAAGACAATTTTTAATAAACTGGTTTCAATATCTCCTTTCACAGGAATACAGGAGTCTTGATTAACCAATCACATTTGCAGATTTGATTAACCAATCACAATTGCAGGAATTATATATATATATATATATATAGAATATATATGCATATGCACAACAAGGGTTGCTGTTTCTATTGTTGAATAATACTTATATATATTTATACCCCTCGCTTGAGCAAGGGGGGGGGGGGTATACAGTGATAGGGGTATCTGTCCGTCCGTTACACTTTCTCTTATGCGCAACTCCTCCTACACTACTGAATGGCATTGAAGAAACTTACACAGAATCTTTGTCAAATAGTGCCATTGTGCACCTAATTTTTAACATTTTGATAGGAATGATATTTGGTGTTTCCCATTGAAAAATACTGACTTTGTTATTGACATAAGGGAAGTGGGGATATCAATTAGTGGGCATTACTTGCAGTTTTTTCAGTTTCATTTGAGTTTTAAGCAGTTTTGTATACAAAAATTTTCCATGTTAAAGCAAATCATCCATCAAAATTGCTTTTGCTCCTAAAATATAATTTTTTGTCATTGGCTCGAAACTAATTATATATTTACTTTGTAAGATTGTCACGGTCACGTAAAAATTGGCTTTATTGCGACAAACAAAAAAAATATTTAACAATTGTGTTCAGTTTATAAAAAAATTGTTATTGACCTCATGAGTATGTCCTCTATTAAACAATATTTTCTTGTCAATTTCTTTAAGAGGATTTCAATTTCAAAAAAGCTATTCCAGCAGAACAGGAATAAATGGAAATGAAACAATAAACCATTCAGAGAAAGGAAAATGTGATCAACCATCAGGGAATCAGCAAACATTGGAGGTAGAAAACAATGAAAGTGATGTTCTGTTCTTGAAACTGCCTGTTGACCTTGGTTTGCAAGGACATTTAATTGGTATGTTTATATAGGAATCATTCAGGTCCTGCAGTTTTATATTTGTATATACATCTTCGTCGGTGTTTCATTTTCTTTAGTTTTTGGCTGAATTTGTTTCTTTTGCCAAAGTGTACCTATGCAATAGTTATTTTTCAAGTAATATACTGTTTCTTTATGATTGTTAGAATAATTTCTTCTTTTGAATTAAATATCCAATGAATTAATAACAACAAAATAACTTTTTTGTCAAGAACACTTTTTTATTCTAAGGTTTGAATTTGTATGCTGTTTCTAAATAAATAAGTATCATGTGCATTTGATTTTGTAGGTAAGAACATACAGGTTCATATCCAAAACTTAGTAGAACCACCAGTGGAAAGACGGACCATAGAACTTGACCAATTTATTCTGTATTTTTATTGTATTTCTGTAAAGTAAATTTATTTTATTTTATTGGAAGAACTGAGTTTGCGTCAGACATTTCTGACTGTTTACCAGTATAGATGTAGTCACAGAATAAATTTATTTTGTATATAGATTGTTTCTTTTTCGTTTATAATAAATTTATTTTATATTTGAGAAATATCGAGTTTACTGTCAGACATTCTGGCTATTTAATAGTGATGTAGCTTTTCATGTAAAATAAATTTATTTTATATTTAAGAAGTACTGAGTTTGCTGTCAGACATTTTTAGCTATTTAACAGTGTAGATTTTCTCACAGAATCAATTTATTCTATCATTGTAAAATAAATTTATTTTATAAATAGGAAGTACTAGGTTTGCTGTCAGGCATTTTTAGTTATTTAACTGTGTAGATTTAGTCACAGAATAAATTTATTCTGTATTGCAATTGTAGCTTTTCATGTAAAATAAATTTATTGTATATTTAAGAAGTACTGAGTTTGCTTGTCAGACATCTCTGGCTACTAAACAGTATAGATGTAGTCACAGAATAAATTTATTCTATGTCTCAACTGTAGCTTTCCATGTAAAATAAATTATTATATGTTAAGAATTACTGAGTTTGAAGTCAGACATTTCTGGCTATTTAACAGTGTAAATATAGTCACAGAATAAATTTATTCTGTATTGCAATTGTAGCCTTTTCATGTGAAATAAATTTATTTTATGTTGAAGAAGTACTGAGTTTGCTGTCAGACATCTCTGGCTACTTAACAATATTGATGTAGTCAGAGAATAAATTTATTCTATCATAGCAAAATATAAGTTGTAACAAGAACAACAGTAGTAACAAGTGTGTAGATTCTTAGAATAAATTGATTCTGATAAATCTTTATGTCTCGTTTTTGGTATACAAACTTGCATATAAAATAAATTTATTTTGTAGTATGTGTACATTTGTATATTTTTCAGTAGTTTCTGCTAAAAACGAGCAGTTTCTTGCCATAAGATGTGAATATTTATCCAGATATTTGTAAAATGGTAGTATACTTTATAAAATTTTAGAAAAAGGACATTTGGAATTTTCCTCTTTTATTTTGAATCTTGTTGACTGCTGTTTTATTTGAATTTGCTGAATGAACTTTTAGGCAGCCTATAAGTTTTTGTCTTGATAAAAGGACATATAGATTTTCAGTCTGTTTGTTTGTCTCTTCATCCCACCTCAGGTGCACCTTAGGTTCATACCTGTTTTTCCCTAAGATTTTAGTGTTGTTTCTACGATATTTTACTTTACATTACACCCGACAATTTTACTGACCATTTCTACACTAATGCAACTGCGGTTTAAAAAATTTTGAGGGGTTTAAAAATCAAACGCACCCATACACGGAACCTCTCTTAAATGTTTAATAAAGTTAAATGAAACATCTGGAGGAACTCTATATGACACATGTATTGGTCCTTTTGGTGCTTTACTTAGTTGTATTTACTCGTTAAATTAAGCGTTCAGATGATCACATCAGTTAGATACATGAGGTTCTTTACAAATGGCGACATGCTGAAACAAAAAGCTGTGGTATCAAATTTATTTGTAAAACTACTCTTTCAAGGTAAAAGCTACATTTAAATTGGTCTGGAACTACAACTTGTGAAAAAACTGGTAAACTGAGTTCTGTTAAGTTTTGAAGTTAATATTTTATGAAGATGACTTCACATATTCATAAAACTTAATACACAGTTACAACATGATGAGATCTCTTTACTGGCAAAATTCTCAAGGTCTGTGCCAAATATTTCTTGCTTCAGTGAACTTAGAAAAAGGGCATGTTTAACCGTATGTGCCAAGTGGGACATCAGTGTCACAGAGAGGCATTTTCTTCTTTAAAAAGGATTTGAACTTTCTGTCACAAATTTAAATAAATATAATCTTCATAAAAACACCTTTATGTTTTAATTTAAGTAATTAAATAAAAAAATTAATAATTTCTTAGAGAAGCAATATTAACATTGTATATTATTTATTCTATCTTTACATGATCTTCCAGAATGGGTTTCATTCATTTAGAAGCAGCACTGATGTGTTCTTTTGTAAGTCTTGTGTTGCCTATGGTACTATTAGGTTGCTTGTTATCATTATTTTTTAAATCAAAGTGAACAAATTCAGCCAATTTTTAACCTGTTCAATTCATATCCATTGTTACTTTTTAGATCGCCCAACTTTCAGTCAAGGGGAGCAATAATGCCATCACTTTTTGTCAATCTATCTGAACCTTTTTTGGAATTATAATTTTCTTTTTTTAAATTACTTTGTCAAAGTGAATTTTTTTTAATTGTACCTTGAATAAGCAATCCTTGTTTCTAATTATCTAAGTACAAATGATGTCTGTGAGTTCCTCATGAAATATCCCACATTCAACTTATCAGGCACAAAACACCGCCACCACATCAAATGTTTATTTCAGATTGACTGAAATTTGAAAGTGTTCTCCTCTGAAAGGCCAAGTAAATAGATACTGTGAATAATTGATAAATAAGAGGTTTAGAAGGAAGTTATAATATTGCTCTTACATTAATCTTTGTTTTTGATTGATTGAAATAAATAAATAAACAAACAAACAAACAAAATAAAGGTGATTTTGACATTACCGGATTGAAGTAATAGAGGTGCTTGGTAAAGATTCCCATTTTGTAATGATCAGAGTTTGAAAATGGCTGCCATTTGGTATTGTCTGAAGTTCTCTAAGTATTAAGGTCTTAAACCTCTTTAATGAAAATTATGGAATAGTTTAATTTCATAGCAAGACCTTTTGTTTATTTCAACTGCTAAGGAGTCATTTATTATATTTTAGGACTGTATGACAGAATCCAATGATTATGTTGATGAGATATTTGATGATGATTTTTCATTTCTTGATCATATAAACAGTCAGATGGTAAACAAAGCTGAGACAATTGAAGTAAGTGATGTTGTATAATTAATCGAAAAAATTTAATCAAACCACACTGCAAAATAATTTCCAATTGTGACATTTATTGCATTTGCTGAAATGTGAAATGAAGCTAAATGTTTTTTAATTAATTTCCAGTTTGGATTTTGTCATTTGAAGGGAAATTATACACACAAAAAAATAATAATAAAAAGAAACACATTTGCCTTTTGATGTTTTCATTATATTTTCAACAATTAAGTTTCTACAGTGAATTTACCTTGTAAAAAATGCACAAATAGAGTACTGCCATCTTGTCACTTTCTCATTGCTAGAAAACCTTACTAGAAATCTGTTGAAAGATAAGTACCTAAAAGTCGTTTTATGATAATACGGTGTCTTTATAAACTTATATCAAATTGATTAACTTCGAAGAAAAACCATTATTTTGTTTTTGTTTGTTTGAATGATGTTTAACACCACTTTTAGCAATTTTTCAGTTATATCATGCATCCAGTTTTTATTGGGGGAGGAAACCTGGAGAAAACCCTGACCTTCAGTAAGAAAACTGGCGATCCTTGTTAATTCAGATTGGAGTCGAGTACACCCTGCCCACAATGAGACTGGAACTCGCAACCTCAGTGTTGACAGACCACGAGCAGAGATGCCAACCACTCCGATTTTTTAAAGAATTTCTCTGAATTTCCTACCGAAAATCCTTTCTCCAATAGCTATTATTGATCGTAATAAAAAAACTGAGTCTGAAAGTTTTCTAAGTTTGTTTCGTAATCTGTGTTTTTTTATATTTTGATCATTTTGATGCTTGGAACGTATTGGAAAAAGCGTTTCTGATAATGCTAATGTTAAAATAGAAAAAATGGCCACACCAGCCAGTGAAGTTGAAAAAAAACAACGAAAAAGTGGACATAACGATTTAAAGACGAATATACATCAATATTATAGCTAAAAAAAAAACGTTTGGCTTATTACGATTGGCTAGCAAGCGGTATACATCATTCTATATATATGACTACAGCCGTATAATTCTATGTATACGTCTACAGCCGTATACATAAGTCATATTTTATTCCCATATGGGGCCCTGAGAAATCTAATCATCATGGCCACCTTCATTCCGCTTCAATTGCAAAATATACGTAAGTGCAACAATGTCTTAAATTTAAAATGTTTTAAATGAAGAAATAAAATGATATGTAATATATTTGTTTAAATAACAGAAAGGAAGTTAATTACGATACAAAACTACTCAAATATCATTAATAGAAGAGACCAGTCAAGACATTGTCCAAAATCTATTGATATTCATTTTGATGAATTAAAAAGCTCCAGTTTTTTCGCTGATCACGGAAATTGAATTCTCGCAAACTTAAAAATTACCTTGACACTGCCCAGTTTAAGGATACAATTGGGTTATTTATTGAAAAGTAGACAATTAAAATTTAGAAAAGATAATTTTTTTGCTGTTATTTAATATATTAAATGTTTTTTTTTTATTAATATGTTCAACAGAAATATTGTTTGTTTTATAAAAACTTTGGTTAGAAATCCTGAATGAGCTTCGAAGCATCATGAATTGGGTGCCCCAAAGGAAAATATTTATTGAATATATTTTGATTTTATCAATAATAATACAATTTGACTATTATCCGAGTGTAATCTTGTTATACCCCCCCCCGCAAACTTGTTTGGGGGGGGTATATAGGAATCACCCTGTCTGTCTGTCCATCTGTCTGTCCGTCTGTCCACATCCCTTGTAAGCGCTTCTCCTCCTAAACCGCTTGACAGATTTTTATGAAACTTTACATGAAGGAAGTACATCATATGTAGATCTGCATGAAGAATTTTCGTCGCTGTCTGATATTATTCAGGGGAGATAATTGGACCGACTTTTTATTAAATATAGTATTCAGTGGGAGACCTCGTAAGCGCAACTCCTCCTAAACCGTTCGACAGATTTTGATGAAACTTAACATGAAGGAAGTACATCATATGTAGATGTGCATGAAGGATTTTCATCACTGTCGGATATCATTCAGGGGAGATAATTGGCCTTGAAAACGAAGCGTGGGGTATCCCTTTGTGAGCGTGCTCACAGTCCACACTTGTTTTATAAAAACTATTTATTAAAAATGAATTTTTTTTTAAATATGCGTTAATTTAAAACATATATTGCCAAAACAGATACGAATGAATTTAATGCATTTCCAAAAGGAATTACGCTATATATTTCTTAAATATTTGTTTTTCCAGTTAAATATTTCTAATTAAAGATGTGAGCTTTAATATAATAGTTTTTCCATTATCTTTAAGCAGGGTATATAATGTCACATTCTTGACTTAGGATTTATAGATCATTCGCTTTCGGCTCATAGAATATAAATCCTAAGCCGTGAATGTGACATTATATACCCTGTCTAAGACCAGAATAACATATATTATATCCATGTTTCACTGCCTTAGCAAGAGGGGAACATTATGCTGTAGGTAAAGTGTGTTCCATAGACATATCTGTGGCCCACGGTGGTAAGGGAGACTTAGCCAACCATGTGAAATGTAAAAAACACATGTATTTGTCAAAACTTTCTCAAATAAGAATATAACTAGTATGTTCATCTTTGACAGTAACATGTCTGTAATGAAAAAATCTGAGGTGACATTTACTAAGTTTTTGATTCAAAATAATCTTCCTATTTGTCTGCACATGCATATACTTTTGATCTTTTGAAACAATATAAAAGGGCATTTGCTATTTAATTAAGTAAAAAATGGTTTGTATCACATCGTTCTTGTTGTCTGTCTGTTTCTCTGAAAGTTAATTACCATAAAGCTCGATGTGGAATAAATATGTATAAAACAATAATTACAAAGCAGTTTAGTAAGAGCACAAAAAGTGTTATACATTCATCAGAAGGTTTGTCTAGAAGCAATTTTGTAAAACTTAAATATTTCTGTGTCTAAAATATTTGTATTCTGAACAGTTTTTTGGTAAAATACACAGTTGAAAAATAGATAATTATAGGTTAAAATTTTGTGCCATGATAACATTAAAATGAAGGATTTTGCTTCATTTACCCCAGAGCTTTAGCAGACCCAAGACCCCTTGCCATACAGGCTGGAAAAAATCTAATGCATATGGTCCCTCTGCTAATTCCAAAAGACTGCCTGGATGGTATTAGAATAATTGCTGATCCTACAGTAAGACTAGATGCTGGTATTGAAAAGTCTAATCCATTTTTTTTTGCCACTTTAAAGAGTTCTATCAATCATGTTAAAGGATGGCTTGCAGTGAAAAATATTTCTGATGTAGCAGGTGTCAGTAACAACATCACAGCAACTGCAATGAGACACAGAGCATCTACAATCTATGCTTCATTAGAAGTACCAGAAAATGAACGACTTGCCTTTTATTCACATATGGGACACTCAGAAGAAATAAATAAAAATGTCTACCAAGCACCTATGGCAGTGATGGAGGTTACAAAAATTGGGAAATTCTTTCATGCATTAGACAGTGCAACAGGTACATTGTATAACTATAAACATTTCAACAGGTTCACCAATTAACTTTATGTACAAGGGTTTGACCACCCATCCTGCTTTCTTTCAATCATTGTTTTGTTGTTACCTCCATAGTCTCTTCATTTCTTTTTGAATCTGCTTTAATCTATAAAATTCTTCATTTATTGGACAAACTGCAAATAAGGAATCAAATTTTAGGAAGTGCATATATACAAATGTTATATAATTATTTTTCTTGGTATTGGCTTATCCTCTGCTCGTCCATCTTGGGGTTGATGTTTAACCTAACATTACCTTAAATGATATGATTACCTAAATTTTTTTTGAAATACAAATTATAGATTCAAGTGAATGGCTAAATGATATTTTTTTCTTACCATGAACATTATGTCCTATTACTATATGGGCATGAGATTGTGATTGTTTGCTGTATGATAATTCACAATCCTTTGTCCTATCAATACTTGTAGGCTGCATCTACATGTAGGATGAATTTAATTATCTAATTATTATACATGTAGCTGATGCAGAAGAAAGTCCTAATCACAATGTGGGAACTGAAGATTGCAATGAAATTCAACACTTTGAAGAGGAAGAAGACTGTAACAATAGTACACATTTATAAATAGTATTATGTAATATACTTCTTTTTTTATGTAAATGGGAACTGAAGATCTGGGGGCCTCGGTGGCTGAGTGGTCAAGGTAGTTCGTCTACTATTGATCACGTGGTCTGTCAACACTGAGATTGCGGGTTAGATTCTCACTGAAGGCAGGGTGTACTCAACTCCAATCTTAATTGACAAGGATTGCCAGTTTTCCTACCGCAGGTCGGGGGTTTTCTCCGGGTACTCCGGCTTCCTCTCCCAATACAAACTGGACGCCATGATATAGCTGAAAAATTGCTGAAAGTGGCGTTAAACACCATCAAACAAACAAACAAACAAACAACTGAAGATCTGTACAGATGCCAGTATTATACATGTAGTTCTGGGACTTCACAGTTGTCCTTGACCACAATCATCTTTACCATAGGCTATTGCAATTACTACCATCCTGAGTTGTTAAATATCTACAGTTTTCAAATATCCTCGGAGCAACATTATTCAATCCTTAATGTGCCTTATTTAACACCTGTATGGGGTATGCTTGCAGGCAGAACAGTATGACTGCAATTTCTATGAAGGAACATAAGTATATAATTGTAAAGAATGATTGATTTCTCCTACACTTACTATTCAATTAGGCGTGAAAAAAAAAGCCGAAATAAAACTTCCTGGACAAAAAAACAATGATTAATCTATCAACAATCTGTGTACATTTTCACTACAAACTACCTTTAAAACACTTTCAGATTCCACAGGATTTAAGTTTGTCACAATTATCTTGAAACTTGTTATTGTGTTTTGTTACTTGCTGATTGTACAACTTAGCTGTAATTATATTGAACATACATGAGTTGTCATATATTCATTGACATTTAGACTATTCTACTTAAGCCAAAGGAAGGTACTACTTTTGCTGATACACTGCTAATATGACTTAGAATGAGACAAACACAAACAGTTGTGCATAGAAGTACATGTATGTATTTTGTAATGCCTTTTTGACACTAATTTAACATCCCTTAATTTAAGTATTAGAATGTAGTTTACTCTAACAAATGTTTACTATTTAAATAATTAATTCTTAGTAGATATTGATTTCATTTATGTATATTTTATAGCTAAAGCAAAAGAAAAACATGATCCTATTGTGTTAAATGAAGATTGTAATGAACATCAAGACTGTGAAGAAGAAGACAGCAGTAACAGTGGTACATATTTTTTACTACAATATTTAGAGAACATTTTCACACTTAGCTCATAATTTTTACCCATTTGGACTGTTTGGTTTGTTGGTCAACCAGTAATTACTCATCAAATGATTACCAAAAGGTTGAAATATAATACAAAGTCGTTTGTTGATCAACAGACATTAGAACTGAGCCATATACTACTGCATTCAGCTTTGCAAAGCAACCTCTGTAGCTGTTTTGGTTGCTAGCAATTTACAAAAGAAGTATGTTTACTTCTGGTCCAGTCACAGCTTCTACCTGGAAGCCTGATTTATCAAATTATGTCGGATAGCAACACAGGAGTTTCAGTATGGCTCATATAAATCTACTTTGCTTGTTGAATCAGCATCATAAAAATTCTAATTGGATAGTCTTTATTAGCACAATATAGCCGAAATACTGATAAATTCTTGATTAAACAACAATACAATATCTTCAGTATTGCAGCATGTGTCTTCTGATTTGCAATTAAATTTTGAATTCTTATCATAAATAACCAACATGATTATTTTCTGTATTAAAGTGCCTTTTAGCTCACCTGATCCAAAGGTGTCATCACTTGGCATCTGTCACCTGTTGTATGTCTGTCGTCTGATTCTCTGTCAAATGCTAATTTGTACAAAAATTGTCTGTTCTGAAACCACTTTAAAAATCTGCCACAATCACCCTTAGGTTGCCTGGTTATAATTTATAGCAGGGATGTTGATCTATGGACACACATGGTTGCTATTACTAAAAAATAGAAGATAGGGAGGTCAGTACATGTTTTTGGCCTCTATCTCAAAAATCATAATTGCCAAAAAAAAACGTCACCTCAATAAATCATCATTTCAAGATTTACACTTATTATAAGGAGGTTATTTAGTTTCATTTGAGTTAGTTATTTATGTTTTTACTTTTTACACAGAAAGTGATATATCATATAGACCTGACAACAGTGATGAAGATAATGAAGATGAAACAGATGAATTCTCTAAAGATATACATTATATAAAAAGGAAGAAAAGGGGTTAGTACAATATAAATAGTAGTTTGTATTTTAAGTATTACTTGCACAAACATGGATACATCAAATGTTATGCAAAACATCCTGTTCTAGGAAATGAATTGATATTTGTGGATGGTTTAATTTACATTGCCATGTTTTATTGCTATCGAATTATTTAGTATTCCATTATTCTTGTATTAAGGGACAGACTATTGGTATTTCAGCTGTATTGTCCAAAGCACACATATGACAGTGAATTTAAGGAGTAGAAAACATTTCAACCAAAAAATTGAAATTTTAATTGGATGTTTTTTTATCATGTAAGACAGGTAAAATGGGATTTTCATACAACATAGTGGGAGAAGAATGTGTAAGCTTGAGCTAATTCATAAGTCTTTAGCTGACCTTTAGTTTTGTATGTGTCATTACAAATGGAACCTTGCATTTTTACTTCAAATTATATTCGATAGCATAGATAATTGATCACTGTCAATACTTATAGTTACCAGAAAAAAGAGTATTTACTTCAAGTTCTCGGAGGACAAATGTTTGTATTTGAATACTTATACAGTTGAATTTCAGTAGCTCGAACTCCGACCACTCGAACACTCCGATTTCTCAAACACAGCGGAACTTTCCCCCTATATAATCAATGTTAAAATGCTTTGATTTCTTGAAAACTCGAACTATATTATCATTCCCAATGGTTAAAATCCATTGTGAAAACCATGAATACCTTGGAACTAAATTAAAGACGGCTTGGGTCATCAAAGGTGTGAAGATCAAAGCCATACCAGGCCTCTACAATAACTTTTTTTACAACCTGTCCCTTCGGACATGTAACTTTCAAAATTTACTTGTTAAAATGAAAACATCACTTGTCAGAAAATTTTGACCCAGAACATCCAAAATTTGTATGTTTCAATGATTTGGTTAAAAACAATACATATTATGCTTAGCTAACGTTACGATAGATTAAAAAATTAGTAAATTTAAACTAGTTTCTGGACGTCGTGAAACAGAATTTCCTCGGATCCATGTGTGTGTGTTGGGATGTCAAATTAGTTTTACAAGTATTATCGGCAAGCTCAGTTCCTTCAAGCAATTTCTTGATCAAGAATAAGTTGTATATACTGGTCCCATCGCAGCTTGTAGTTAGGGCTATGCATACGTAGTTTCCAACCAGTGCTAAGTAATTTGCATAAATTTGTTGACATGTTATCAGCAATGAAAAAAATGTAATGGATAATAAATTCAGAAAAATTATTGACCAAGCTTGCATTTTCGTGAACAGATACTTCAATTCTTTATGATACTTCATTATAGGCTTATTTTTTTACTTGTCCTGACGGACAAGTGACTACTGAGTTTTCCTTGTCAGACGGACATTTCCACTTGTCCCGGGCAATCGGACAAATGTTATTGTCGAGTCCTGCAGACCTGTAAAACGCCTAGCTTGTCCTTTAATGATATAATCTCTAATAATTATGTCTTTGCGACCAAACAGTCATCAATTCGTATTTATTTGCGCCTTTGTCGATAAATTAGTTGCAATTAAAACAGGGAATTTTTTAGGATTTTGAGGGCTTTAGTCACTTTAGCGGATGAGCCATATAAGCATCTGCTCAGAAGCATGCATTCTTTGTACTGGTGAAATATCATAGTATAAAAAACTATATTCTTTCAATTGCAGTGTATAAATTAGTTTAAAAAAATGATTATAACAAAATGTTTATAAATTTTCAAAGAATTTTAATTTTAAAACATATTTAAAAAGCGTTTGTATATCAATCGGTTATAATTTTTCATTAAGGGCCGTTGTATTCTTCGTTTTCTAAGTGGTAGCCATTGGTAATTAGGCGTATCTCGGATGTAAACAAATGGCGCGTAATCCATTTGAAACCAGCAAAACATACGAAAAATGAGTTAAATGCGCAAAATCTTTGCAATTTTTATTTGCATTACATATTTAATCAAAAGATGGAAGTCTGTGCGCATCAGTACGACCTACGACACTTTGTTTGCGTATATAGACCAGGAGCACCACTTAAATCATGTTAATTGTAAAAACATCGATTCGACGATTGACACCTGCTGTTTAAAACTATCGAGGTGAAATAATTAAATTTCCTGTTAATTGGTTTTAGGGTCATAAATATGTCGTTTTACACTTGGTAGAATGAATTTGTAACGAAAAATTTGAGTACTTGTTGGAAATCAGGTGACAAAATTGATTTAGAAATCTATCGTCGATTTTCAAATGATTTCGTCAATGACGAAAGTGGCAAGCGCTAAAAAATTCCCCGAATTTGTTTCAATTAATTACAATATACGAAAAGAAATTGCCATAAAATTCGATTGAATAGTGAGGTCACTGACACGCTTAAGTAATGCAATAATACCAATAATCTACACATCTCATCGACACTTTTGCATAAAATTAAACAAGAAAAATAATGGTAAACATTTTATTTTAACAAAAAAATAAAAACATACGTAACAAGAAGGTTTATATCCAATACAATAAATTAAAATTTTTTTTATTGAATATCAGAATGACTGGTTAGGATATCAGATTGATTATCAGATTGACTAGTAAGTGCATCAGATTGACTGGTAAAGATGTCAGATTGACTGGTAAAGATGTCAGATCAACTGGATAGGATGTCAGATTGACTGGTTAGGATGTCAGATTGACTGGTAAAGATGTCAGATCGACTGGATAGGTGAACATTAGATATTTACCACTCAACAAGATTGTTCGGTTTTGTTTTGTATATTATACAACTTATGCAAAAAAACGTCATTTTACCAGATTGACTGGTAAAGATGTCAGATTGACTGGTAAAGATGTCAGATCAACTGGATAGGATGTCAGATTGACTGGTTAGGATGTCAGATTGACTGATAAAGTTTTCAGATTGACTGGTTATGATGTCAGATTGACTGGTTAGGATATTAGATTGACTGGTAAGGATGTCAGAATGACTGGTTAGGATATCAGATTGACTGGTAAGGATGTCAGATTGACTGGTTAGGATGTCAGATTGACTGGTAAGGATGTCAGAATGACTGGCTAGGATATCATATTGACTAGTAAAGATGTCAGATTGACTGATTAGGATATTAGATTGACTGGTAAGGATGTCAAATTGAAAGGTAAAGATATATGATTGACTGGATAGGATGTCAGAATGACTGGTAAGGATGTCAGATTGACTGGTTAGGATGTCAGATTGACTGGTAAGGATGTCAGAATGACTGGTTAAGATATCAGATTGACTGGTAAGGATGTCAGAATGACTGGTTAGGAGATCAGATTGACTGGTTAGGATGTCAGATTGAAAGGTAAAGATATCAGATTGACTGGTTAGGATGTCAGATTGACTGGAAAGGATCTCAGATTGACTAGTAAGTACATCAGATTGATTGGTAAGAATGTCAGAATGACTGGCAAGAATATCAGATTGACTGGTAAAAATGTCAGATTGAATATCAGATTGACTAGTAAGTACATCTGATTGACTGGTTAGGATGTCAGATTGATTATCAGATTGACTGGTAAGTACATCAGATTGGCTGGTAAGGATGTCAGATTGACTGGTTAGGATGTCAGATTGACTGATAAAGTTTTCAGATTGACTGGTTAGGATGTCAGATTGATTATCAGATTGACTGGCAAGTACATCAGATTGGCTGTTAAGGATGTCAGATTGACTGGTTAGGATGTCAGATTGACTGATAAAGTTTTCAGATTGACTGGTTAGGATGTCAGATTGATTATCAGATTGACTGGTAAGTACATCAGATTGGCTGGTAAGGATGTCAGATTGACTGGTTAGGATGTCAGATTGACTGATAAAGTTTTCAGATTGACTGGTTAGGATGTCAGATTGACTGGTTAGGATATTAGATTGACAGGTAAAGATGTCAGATTGACTGGTTAGGATGTCAGATTAACTGGTAAGGATGTCAGAAATACTGGCTAGGATATCATATTGACTGGTAAAGATGTCAGATTGACTAGTTAGAATATTAGATTGACTGGTAAGGATGTCAAATTGAAAGGTAAAGATATATGATTGACTGGTTAGGATGTCAGAATGACTGGTAAGGATGTCAGATTGACTGGTTAGGATGTCAGAATGACTGGTAAGGATGTCAGAATGACTGGTAAAGATGTCAGATTGACTGGTAAAGATGTCAGATCAACTGGATAGGTGAACATTAGATATTTACCACTCAACAAGATTGTTCGGTTTTGTTTTTTATTGGAATTACACATTTTGTGATAAATTGGAAGTATGGGTGAATTATTTGGACCAGATCATATACAAGTATCTTGTGAACCATCGGGCGACTTGAGGGAAATAACAGGGCAACTTCGACTTTGCTTTTGAGGCGCCGTAGGGCAACTTCAGGTCCCAGTAGGGCGACTTTGTCGCCCACTTCGCCCAGTGTGGTGAGCCCTGGACTGGTAAAGATATCAGATTGACTCGTTAGGTTGTCCGAGTTTTAATTTCTACAGGGTCTAGGACAAAAGTATGGTTTCTAGATCAGTTTTGTTTAACAAATTTAAAGGAGGAAATAGCGAAACATATATTCTATTGTTATTAAATACAAATATGTTATCAGTAATTGAAAAAACCATTTTTACAAAGTACATAATATTTTTTTTATTGGTAATTATATAGGATATCATATTGACTGGTAATAATGTCAGATTGACTGATAAAGTTTTCAGATTGACTGGTTAGGATGTCAGATTGACTGGTTAGGATATTAGATTGACAGGTAAAGATGTCAGATTGACTGGTTAGGATGTCAGAATGACTGGCTAGGATATCATATTGACTGGTAAAGATGTTAGATTGACTGATTAGGATATTAGATTGACTGGTAAGGATGTCAAATTGACTGGTTAGGATGTCAGATTGACTGATAAAGTTTTCCGATTGACCCTGTTAGGATGTCAGATTGACTGGTTAGGATATTAGATTGACAGGTAAAGATGTCAGATTGACTGGTTTGATGTCAGATTAACTGGTAAGGATGTCAGAATGACTGGCTAGGATATCATATTGACTGGTAAAGATGTCAGATTGACTAGTTAGAATATTAGATTGACTGGTAAGGATGTCAATTTGAAAGGTAAAGATATATGATTGACTGGTTAGGATGTCAGAATGACTGGTAAGGATGTCAGATTGACTGGTAAAGATGTCAGATTGACTAGTAAGGATGTCAGAATGACTGGTTAGGATATCAGATTGACTGGTAAGGATGTCAGAATGACTGGTTAGGATATCAGATTGACTGGTAAGGATGTCAGAATGACTGGTAAGGATTTCAGATTGACTGGTTAGGATGTCAGATTGACTGGTAAGGATGTCAGAATGACTGGCTAGGATATCATATTGACTGGTAAAGATGTCAGATTGACTGGTAAGGATGTCAGAATGACTGGTTAAGATATCAGATTGACTGGTAAGGATGTCAGAATGACTGGTTAGGAGATCACATTGACTGGTTAGGATGTCAGATTGAAAGGTAAAGATATCAGATGGACTGGTTAGGATGTCAGATTGACTGGAAAGGATCTCAGATTGACTAGTAAGTACATCAGATTGATTGGTAAGAATGTCAGAATGACTGGCAAGAATATCAGATTGACTGGTAAAAATGTCAGACTGAATATCAGATTGACTAGTAAGTACATCAGATTGACTGGTAAGGATGTCAGATTGATTATCAGATTGACTGGTAAGTACATCAGATTGGCTGGTAAGGATGTCAGATTGACTGGTTAGGATGTCAGATTTCAGATTGACTGGTTAGGACGTCAGAATGATTATCAGATTGACTGGTAAGTACATCAGATTGGTTGGTAAGGATGTCAGATTGACTGGTTCGGATGTCAGATTGACTGATAAAGTTTTCAGATTGACTGGTTAGGATGTCAGATTGACTGGAAAGGATCTCAGATTGACTAGTAAGTACATCAGATTGATTGGTAAGAATGTCAGAATGACTGGCAAGAATATCAGATTGACTGGTAAAAATGTCAGATTGAATATCGGATTGACTAGTAAGTACATCAGATTGACTTGTAAGGATGTCAGATTGATTATCAGATTGACTGGTAAGTACATCAGATTGGCTGGTAAGGATGTCAGATTGACTGGTTAGGATGTCAGATTGACTGATAAAGTTTTCAGATTGACTGGTTAGGATGTCAGATTGATTATCAGATTGACTGGTAAGTACATCAGATTGGCTGGTAAGGATGTCAGATTGACTGGTTAGGATGTCAGATTGACTGATAAAGTTTTCAGATTGACTGGTTAGGATGTCAGATTGATTATCAGATTGACTGGTAAGTACATCAGATTGGCTGGTAAGGATGTCAGATTGACTGGTTAGGATGTCAGATTGACTGATAAAGTTTTCAGATTGACTGGTTAGGATGTCAGATTGACTGGTTAGGATATTAGATTGACAGGTAAAGATGTCAGATTGACTGGTTAGGATGTCAGTTTAACTGGTAAGTATGTCAGAAATACTGGCTAGGATATCATATTGACTGGTAAAGATGTCAGATTGACTAGTTAGGATATTAGATTGACTGGTAAGGATGTCAAATTGAAAGGTAAAGATATATGATTGACTGGTTAGGATGTCAGAAGGACTGTTAAGGATGTCAGAATGACTGGTTAGGAGATCAAATTGACAGGTTAGGATGTCAGATTGAAAGGTAAAGATATCAGATTGACTGGTTAGGATGTCAGATTGACTGGAAAGGATGTCAGAATGACTGGTAAGGATGTCAGATTGACTGGTTAGGATGTCAGATTGACTGGTAAGGATGTCAGAATGACTGGTTAAGATATCAGATTGACTGGTAAAGATGTCAGAATGACTGGTTAGGAGATCAGATTGACTGGTTAGGATGTCAGATTGAAAGGTAAAGATATCAGATTGACTGGTTAGGATGTCAGATTGACTGGAAAGGATCTCAGATTGACTAGTAAGTACATCAGATTGATTGGTAAGAATGTCAGAATGACTGGCAAGAATATCAGATTGACTGGTAAAAATGTCAGATTGAATATCAGATTGACTAGTAAGTACATCAGATTGACTGGTAAGGATGTCAGATTGATTATCAGATTGACTGGTAAGTACATCAGATTGGCTGGTAAGGATGTCAGATTGACTGGTTAGGATGTCAGATTGACTGATAAAGTTTTCAGATTGACTGGTTAGGATGTCAGATTGATTATCAGATTGACTGGTAAGTACATCAGATTGGCTGGTAAGGATGTCAGATTGACTGGTTAGGATGTCAGATTGACTGATAAAGTTTTCAGATTGTCTGGTTAGGATGTCAGATTGATTATCAGATTGACTGGTAAGTACATCAGATTGGCTGGTAAGGATGTCAGATTGACTGGTTAGGATGTCAGATTGACTGATAAAGTTTTCAGATTGACTGGTTAGGATGTCAGATTGACTGGTTAGGATGTCAGATTGACTGGTTAGGATATTAGATTGACAGGTAAAGATGTCAGATTGACTGGTTAGGATGTCAGATTAACTGGTAAGGCTGTCAGAAATACTGGCTTCACCCAGTGTGGTGAGCCCTGGACTGGTAAAGATATCAGATTGACTCGTTAGGTTGTCCGAGTTTTAATTTCTACATGGTCTAGGACAAAAGAATGGTTTCTAGATCAGTTTTGTTTAACAAATTTAAAGGAGGAAATAGCGAAACATATATTCTATTCTTATTAAATACAAATATGTTATCAGTAATTGAAAAAACCATTTTTACAAAGTACATAATATTTTTTTTATTGATAATTATATAGGATATCATGTTGACTGGTAATAATGTCAGATTGACTGATAAAGTTTTCAGATTGACTGGTTAGGATGTCAGATTGACTGGTTAGGATATTAGATTGACAGGTAAAGATGTCAGATTGACTGGTTAGGATGTCAGAATGACTGGTAAGGATGTCGATTGACTGGTTAGGATGTCAGAATGACTGGTAAGGATGTCAGATTGACTGGTTAGGATGTCAGAATGACTGGTAAGGATGTCAGATTGACTTGTTAGGATGTCAGAATGACTGGTTAAGATATCAGATTGACTGGTTAGGATGTCAGATTGACTGGTAAGGATGTCAAAATGACTGGCTAGGATATCATATTGACTGGTAAAGATGTCAGATTGACTGATTAGGATATTAGATTGACTGGTAAGGATGTCAAATTGAAAGGTAAAGATATATAATTGACTGGTTAGGATGTCAGAATGACTGGTAAGGATGTCAGAATGACTGGTTAGGAGATCAGATTGACTGGTTAGGATGTCAGATTGAAAATTGACTGGTTAGGATGTCAGATTGACTGGAAAGGATCTCAGATTGACTAGTAAGTACATCAGATTGATTGGTAAGAATGTCAGAATGACTGGCAAGAATATCAGATTGACTGGTAAAAATGTCAGATTGAATATCAGATTGACTAGTAAGTACATCAGATTGACTGGTAAGGATGTCAGATTAATTATCAGATTGACTGGTAAGTACATCAGATTGGCTGGTAAGGATGTCAGATTGACTGGTTAGGATGTCAGATTGACTGATAAAGTTTTCAGATTGACTGGTTAGGATGTCAGATTGATTATCAGATTGACTGGTAAGTACATCAGATTGGCTGGTAAGGATGTCAGATTGACTGGTTAGGATGTCAGATGTCAGATTGACTGATAAAGTTTTCAGATTGACTGGTTAGGATGTCAGATTGATTATCAGATTGACTGGTAAGTACATCAGATTGGCTGGTAAGGATGTCAGATTGACTGGTTAGGATGTCAGATTGACTGGTTAGGATGTCAGATTGACTGATAAAGTTTTCAGATTGACTGGTTAGGATGTCAGATTGACTGGTTAGGATATTAGATTGATTATCAGATTGACTGGTAAGTACATCAGATTGGCTGGTAAGGATGTCAGATTGACTGGTTAGGATGTCAGATTGACTGATAAAGTTTTCAGATTGACTGGTTAGGATATCAGATTGACTGGTTAGGATATTAGATTGACAGGTAAAGATGTCAGATTGACTGGTTAGGATGTCAGATTAACTGGTAAGGATGTCAGAAATACTGGCTAGGATATCATATTGACTGGTAAAGATGTCAGATTGACTAGTTAGGATATTAGATTGACTGGTAAGGATGTCAAATTGAAAGGTAAAGATATATGATTGACTGGTTAGGATGTCAGAATGACTGGTAAGGATGTCAGATTGACTGGTTAGGATGTCAGAATGACTGGTAAGGATGTCAGAATGACTGGTAAAGATGTCAGATTGACTGGTAAAGATGTCAGATCAACTGGATAGGTGAACATTAGATATTTACCACTCAACAAGATTGTTCGGTTTTGTTTTTTATTGGAATTACACATTTTGTGATAAATTGGAAGTATGGGTGAATTATTTGGGCCAGATCATATACAAGTAATTTGTGAACCATCGGGCGACTTGAGGGAAATAACAGGGCAACTTCGACTTTGCTTTTGAGGCGCCGTATGGCGACTTCAGGTCCCAGTAGGGCGACTTTGTCGCCCACTTCGCCCAGTGTGGTGAGCCCTGGACTGGTAAAGATATCAGATTGACTCGTTAGGTTGTCCGAGTTTTAATTTCTACAGGGTCTAGGACAAAAGTATGGTTTCTAGATCAGTTTTGTTTAACAAATTTAAAGGAGGAAATAGCGAAACATATATTCTATTGTTATTAAATACAAATATGTTATCAGTAATTGAAAAAACCATTTTTACAAAGTACATAATATTTTTTTTATTGGTAATTATATAGGATATCATATTGACTGGTAATAATGTCAGATTGACTGATAAAGTTTTCAGATTGACTGGTTAGGATGTCAGATTGACTGGTTAGGATATTAGATTGACAGGTAAAGATGTCAGATTGACTGGTTAGGATGTCAGATTAACTGGTAAGGATGTCAGAATGACTGGCTAGGATATCATATTGACTGGTAAAGATGTCAGATTGACTAGTTAGAATATTAGATTGACTGGAAAGGATGTCAATTTGAAAGGTAAAGATATATGATTGACTGGTTAGGATGTCAGAATGACTGGTAAGGATGTCAGACTGACTGGTTAGGATGTCAGAATGACTGGTAAGGATGTCAGATTGACTGGTTAGGATGTCAGAATGACTGGTAAGGATGTCAGATTGACTGGTTAGGATGTCAGATTGACTGGTAAAGATATCAGATTGACTGGTTAGGATGTCAGATTGACTGGTAAGGATGTCAGAATGACTGGCTAGGATATCATATTGACTGGTAAAGATGTCAGATTGACTGATTAGGATATTAGATTGACTGGTAAGGATGTCAAATTGAAAGGTAAAGATATATAATTGACTGGTTAGGATGTCAGAATGACTGGTAAGGATGTCAGAATGACTGGTTAGGAGATCAGATTGACTGGTTAGGATGTCAGATTGAAAATTGACTGGTTAGGATGTCAGATTGACTGGAAAGGATCTCAGATTGACTAGTAAGTACATCAGATTGATTGGTAAGAATGTCAGAATGACTGGCAAGAATATCAGATTGACTGGTAAAAATGTCAGATTGACTAGTAAGTACATCAGATTGACTGGTAAGGATGTCAGATTGATTATCAGATTGACTGGTAAGTACATCAGATTGGCTGGTAAGGATGTCAGATTGACTGGTTAGGTTGTCAGATTGACTGATAAAGTTTTCAGATTGACTGGTTAGGATGTCAGATTGATTATCAGATTGACTGGTAAGTACATCAGAATGACTGGTAAGGATGTCAGAATGACTGGTAAAGATGTCAGATTGACTGGTAAAGATGTCAGATCAACTGGATAGGTGAACATTAGATATTTACCACTCAACAAGATTGTTCGGTTTTGTTTTTTATTGGAATTACACATTTTGTGATAAATTGGAAGTATGGGTGAATTATTTGGGCCAGATCATATACAAGTAATTTGTGAACCATCGGGCGACTTGAGGGAAATAACAGGGCAACTTCGACTTTGCTTTTGAGGCGCCGTATGGCGACTTCAGGTCCCAGTAGGGCGACTTTGTCGCCCACTTCGCCCAGTGTGGTGAGCCCTGGACTGGTAAAGATATCAGATTGACTCGTTAGGTTGTCCGAGTTTTAATTTCTACAGGGTCTAGGACAAAAGTATGGTTTCTAGATCAGTTTTGTTTAACAAATTTAAAGGAGGAAATAGCGAAACATATATTCTATTGTTATTAAATACAAATATGTTATCAGTAATTGAAAAAACCATTTTTACAAAGTACATAATATTTTTTTTATTGGTAATTATATAGGATATCATATTGACTGGTAATAATGTCAGATTGACTGATAAAGTTTTCAGATTGACTGGTTAGGATGTCAGATTGACTGGTTAGGATATTAGATTGACAGGTAAAGATGTCAGATTGACTGGTTAGGATGTCAGATTAACTGGTAAGGATGTCAGAATGACTGGCTAGGATATCATATTGACTGGTAAAGATGTCAGATTGACTAGTTAGAATATTAGATTGACTGGAAAGGATGTCAATTTGAAAGGTAAAGATATATGATTGACTGGTTAGGATGTCAGAATGACTGGTAAGGATGTCAGACTGACTGGTTAGGATGTCAGAATGACTGGTAAGGATGTCAGATTGACTGGTTAGGATGTCAGAATGACTGGTAAGGATGTCAGATTGACTGGTTAGGATGTCAGAATGACTGGTTAAGATATCAGATTGACTGGTTAGGATGTCAGAATGACTGGTAAGGATGTCAGAATGACTGGATAGGATATCATATTGACTGGTAAAGATGTCAGATTGACTGATTAGGATATTAGATTGACTGGTAAGGATGTCAAATTGAAAGGTAAAGATATATAATTGACTGGTTAGGATGTCAGAATGACTGGTAAGGATGTCAGAATGACTGGTTAGGAGATCAGATTGACTGGTTAGGATGTCAGATTGAAAATTGACTGGTTAGGATGTCAGATTGACTGGAAAGGATCTCAGATTGACTAGTAAGTACATCAGATTGATTGGTAAGAATGTCAGAATGACTGGCAAGAATATCAGATTGACTGGTAAAAATGTCAGATTGACTAGTAAGTACATCAGATTGACTGGTAAGGATGTCAGATTGATTATCAGATTGACTGGTAAGTACATCAGATTGGCTGGTAAGGATGTCAGATTGACTGGTTAGGTTGTCAGATTGACTGATAAAGTTTTCAGATTGACTGGTTAGGATGTCAGATTGATTATCAGATTGACTGGTAAGTACATCAGATTGGCTGGTAAGGATGTCAGATTGACTGGTTAGGATGTCAGATGTCAGATTGACTGATAAAGTTTTCAGATTGACTGGTTAGGATGTCAGATTGATTATCAGATTGACTGGTAAGTACATCAGATTGGCTGGTAAGGATGTCAGATTGACTGGTTAGGATGTCAGATTGACTGATAAAGTTTTCAGATTGACTGGTTAGGATGTCAGATTGACTGGTTAGGATATTAGATTGATTATCAGATTGACTGGTAAGTACATCAGATTGGCTGGTAAGGATGTCAGATTGACTGGTTAGGATGTCAGATTGACTGATAAAGTTTTCAGATTGACTGGTTAGGATATCAGATTGACTGGTTAGGATATTAGATTGACAGGTAAAGATGTCAGATTGACTGGTTAGGATGTCAGATTAACTGGTAAGTATGTCAGAAATACTGGCTAGGATATCATATTGACTGGTAAAGATGTCAGATTGACTAGTTAGGATATTAGATTGACTGGTAAGGATGTCAAATTGAAAGGTAAAGATATATGATTGACTGGTTAGGATGTCAGAATGACTGGTAAGGATGTCAGATTGACTGGTTAGGATGTCAGAATGACTGGTTAGGATGTCAGAATGACTGGTAAAGATGTCAGATTGACTGGTAAAGATGTCAGATCAACTGGATAGGTGAACATTAGATATTTACCACTCAACAAGATTGTTCGGTTTTGTTTTTTATTGGAATTACACATTTTGTGATAAATTGGAAGTATGGGTGAATTATTTGGACCAGATCATATACAAGTATCTTGTGAACCATCGGGCGACTTGAGGGAAATAACAGGGCAACTTCGACTTTGCTTTTGAGGCGCCATAGGGCGACTTCAGGTCCCAGTAGGGCGACTTTGTCGCCCACTTCGCCCAGTGTGGTGAGCCCTGGACTGGTAAAGATATCAGATTGACTCGTTAGGTTGTCCGAGTTTTAATTTCTACAGGGTCTAGGACAAAAGTATTGTTTCTAGATCAGTTTTGTTTAACAAATTTAAAGGAGGAAATAGCAAAACATATATTCTATTGTTATTACATACAAATATGTTATCAGTAATTGAAAAAACCATTTTTACAAAGTACATAATATTTTTTTTATTGGTAATTATATAGGATATCATATTGACTGGTAATAATGTCAGATTGACTGATAAAGTTTTCAGATTGATTGGTTAGGATGTCAGATTGACTGGTTAGGATATTAGATTGACAGGTAAAGATGTCAGATTGACTGGTTAGGATGTCAGATTAACTGGTAAGGATGTCAGAATGACTGGCTAGGATATCATATTGACTGGTAAAGATGTCAGATTGACTAGTTAGAATATTAGATTGACTGGAAAGGAAGTCAATTTGAAAGGTAGATATATGATTGACTGGTTAGGATGTCAGAATGACTGGTAAGGATGTCAGATTGACTGGCTAGGATGTCAGAATGACTGGTAAAGATGTCAGATTGACTGGTTAGGATGTCAGAATGACTGGTAAGGATGTCAGATTGACTGGTTAGGATGTCAGATTGACTGGTAAGGATGTCAGAATGACTGGTTAAGATATCAGATTGACTGGTTAGGATGTCAGATTGACTGGTAAGGATGTCAGAATGACTGGCTAGGATATCATATTGACTGGTAAAGATGTCAGATTGACTGATTAGGATATTAGATTGACTGGTAAGGATGTCAAATTGAAAGGTAAAGATATATAATTGACTGGTTAGGATGTCAGAATGACTGGTAAGGATGTCAGATTGACTGGATAGGATGTCAGAATGACTGGTAAGGATGTCAGAATGACTGGTTAAGATATCAGATTGACTGGTAAGGATGTCAGAATGACTGGTTAGGAGATCAGATTGACAGGTTATGATGTCAGCTTGAAAGGTAAAGATATCAGATTGACTGGCTAGGATGTCAGATTGACTGGAAAGGATGTCAGAATGACTGGTAAGGATGTCAGATTGACTGGTTAGGATGTCAGATTGACTGGTAAGGATGTCAGAATGACTGGTTAAGATATCAGATTGACTGGTAAGGATGTCAGAATGACTGGTTAGGAGATCAGATTGACTGGTTAGGATGTCAGATTGAAAGGTAAAGATATCAGATTGACTGGTTAGGATGTCAGATTGACTGGAAAGGATCTCAGATTGACTAGTAAGTACATCAGATTGATTGGTAAGAATGTCAGAATGACTGGCAAGCATATCAGATTGACTGGTAAAAATGTCAGATTGAATATCAGATTGACTAGTAAGTACATCAGATTGACTGGTAAGGATGTCAGATTGATTATCAGATTGACTGGTAAGTACATCAGATTGGCTGGTAAGGATGTCAGATTGACTGGTTAGGATGTCAGATTGACTGATAAAAGTTTTCAGATTGACTGGTTAGGATGTCAGATTGATTATCAGATTGACTGGTAAGTACATCAGATTGGCTGGTAAGGATGTCAGATTGACTGGTTAGGATGTCAGATTGACTGATAAAGTTTTCAGATTGACTGGTTAGGATGTCAGATTAATTATCAGATTGACTGGTAAGTACATCAGATTGGCTGGTAATGATGTCAGATTGTCTGGTTAGGATGTCAGATTGACTGATAAAGTTTTCAGATCGACTGGTTAGGATGCAATCATTATTGACCAATCGCGTTTAGCCTGACAGTTTTTTCACGCTTTACTTTGTGCTCATAAAATGGCCGCCCATACCGTTATGCATTAGTACATTGATACCTATAGAGATACTAAATGGACGCAGAATTAAGCAAATTGCATACCTTTAGTACTGTTGATTAAATGACAAAACATGTATATAGTTGGGCATATACATCGATGTTCCTTTATGGTGTAGTAACCGTTTGTTAAAGGCCACCACTGGAAAAAAAGCGCGTTTCTGCAAGTAGATTTTTTCTCCTCAATTTGTGCTGCGCTTCGAAATCGATGTTTTTTTATCTTTCCTGTTGGTGTTTTTCAAATAGCATGTGTAGATGCCTATGTTCGACGACTGTTCTATCTTAAATTTTCATTCAGGGTCCATATTTGAACGAACGAAATGCGGTCCAAATGATCTTCTGAAAATTAACGGTTTTTGAAACAGACTATAACTTGTTCAAAACTGACCTTAATTTAATAGTACAACATTATGGTTGAAGGCTGGACCTCACTTCGGTGATCTGCAAACAGCGTTACGAAATCGTTTAACATCTGTGGAATTTTCGCCCACTAATATAATACAACCAGAAAGTCAGATTACGACCGAAAAAACGTAAAGATCATAGTTCTTTTATAATTGTCAAAAATTCAACTGGAATCACCAAATTAGTCTAAATTTGCTATTTTATGCGTCCTGTAACATAAAAACTCCGAATTTAGTTAACACATTGACCACGAACCTTTCAGTCATTGTTTTATCATTCCCGCCCCTTACGTTTCATTGAAATCGGCATGTTTCATGAAATAGACTATAGATAATTAAAAACCGTATATAAACAATGAATTTTGTTATAATCCATGATTTTATGCAGAATTTGTGCGATTGAAGTAAAAATTTGCCGAATTCAAACGCCAAAAGAAAAATGTTCCAACAAGTATAGAATGCAAAAACCCATTGGCCTTTTAATGTTATTTTCCATATGGGATACCCCTTTTCGATTATTATTTCGTTGAAAGACAAAGTTAATTTAATGTTAAATTAAGAGAGATTATTTATGTTAAAGAATAGGGAATTCATTTGGTGTTATTGAAAATATAGGTTCGCATTGCTTTTCTGATTGAAAAATGAGGGTCAAAAAAGGGGAGTGTTATTTTTTTCAAATTTCCTAGAGGTGCCCCTACGTATTCGAAATTTGATTTCTTCCTCCAAAATGTGTTTAAAACTCCTTTTTTGTGTATTTTCATACCAAAGGTTGCATCTCTTTCCAAAATATAATTACTTTAACAATCATTATTGACCAATCGCGTTTAGCCTGACAGTTTTTTCACGTTTTACTTTGTGCTCATAAAATGGCTGCGCCCATACCGTTATGCATTAGTACATTGATACCTATACAGGACACGTGGCTTGAGACATTTCCGGAAGTAGAAGACTGTGCGCTATTATGATATGCGTGTTATGATATTGACCTTGTAAAGAGGTGGTGAAAACATGGCGTTTATGATGAAAAACGCGTGTCAATTTTTGCTTACGACTTGGAATAAACAAAATCGCAGATGGCAAAAAGTGACTCATGATAATAAAACTATATTTTCACAGAAGACAGAGAATAACTTACTCTCTAAATTGAAAAATTAAAAATATTTGTTCACCGAAGCACGGAAAAAAATATTTGTGAAAAATGTGTATAGGACAGAAATGACGGGAAGAAAAGGGTGCAGAATACAATCACGAAAGTACAACAGGTGTTTTTTTTTAGTCCCCTACCGGCTTCGCTGATATTGACTATGGGTTTGTACTCCGTCCGTCACACATGTTTTCTGGAGTTTTTTTCTAAACACTTGCAGATATTGAGCTAATATTTGGTATCTGAGTCAACCATGATGAGTTACAGGTCAGCTTCGAATATGGTTACGGTCCAATGATTTTTGACGAATTTATGGTCCTTGGACTTTGAAAATTTAAAAAAAAAATAACAATTTTCTGGAATTGTTTTCTAAATGCTTGTAGATATTGAGCTGATATTTGGTATGTGAGTAAAACATGATGTTTTACAGTCCAAGTTCAAATATCGTTCCCGTCCAAAAAATTTGGATGAAATTATGGCCCTTGCACTATGAAAATTTTATTTGCAGGTAGTGGACTTAGTATTGCACACTTGTTGTGTATGTTTGCTTTTGCAAATTTATACATTTTTTTCCCCTATTCTTAAAGGCTGTGTTGCTTTTTTAGCTCACCTGACCCAAAGGGTCATGTGAGCTATTGTTATCACTTTGCGTCCGTCGGCGTCGTCGTCGTCGTCGTCGTCGTCGTCGTCGTCGTCGTCGGCGTCTGTAAACTTTTTACATTTTAATCTTCTTCTCTGAAACCACTTGGCCAATTGAAACCAAACTTGGCCATAATGTTCATTGGATGGACCTTTACAAAGTTTGTGTTTTTTATTTTGATTGGTAAACCAATATGGCCGCCACCTCAAGACTTAGTTTAACATAGGACCCTATGGGAAAAAAGTTAAAAAGGGCTTCTTCTCTGAAACCGTTTAACCAATCAAAACAAAACTTACTAGCAATATTGTTTAGATGGTCCTCTATAAAGTTTGTGTTTTAGATGGGAATTGGAAATTCAAAATGGCCGCCACTGCAGGACTTAGTTTAACATAGAACCCTATGGGAAAAAGTTTTAAAAGGCTTCTTCTCTGAAACCGGTTAATCAATGGAAACAAAAACTTACTAGCAATATTGTTTGGATGGTCCTCTATAAAGTTAGTGTTTTTTATGGCAATTGGAAATTCAAAATGGCTGCCACGGCAGGACTTAATTTAACATAGGACCCTATGGGAAAAAGTTTGAAAGGCTTCTTTTCTGAAACCGGCCAACCAATGGAAACAAAACTTACTAGCAATATTGTTTGGATGGTCCTCTATAAAGTTAAGGTTTTTTATCCCAATCTGATATTCAAAATGGCCGCCACCGCAGGACTTAGTTTAACATTGGACCCTATGGGAAAAATGTTAAAAAGGGCTTCTTCTCTGAAACCGGTTAACCAATCAAAACAAAACTTACTAGCAATATTGTTTGGATGGTCCTCTATAAAGTTTGTGTTTTTTATGGCAATTGGAAATTCAAAATGGCTGCCACCGCAGGACTTAATTTAACATAGGACCCTATGGGAAAAAGTTTGAAAGGCTTCTTTTCTGAAACCGGCCAACCAATGGAAACAAAACTTACTAGCAATATTGTTTGTATGGTCCTCTATAAAGTTAATGTTTTTTATCCCAATCTGATATTCAAAATGGCCGCCACCGCAGGACTTAGTTTAACATTGGACCCTAAGGGAAAAAGGTTAAAAAGGGCTTCTTCTCTGCAACCGGTTAGCCAATCAAAACAAAAATTACTAGCAATATTGTTTGGGTGGTCCTTTATAAAGTTTATGATTTTTATGCCAACTGGAAATTCAAAATGGCCGCTACCGCAGGACTTAGTTTAACATAGGACCCTATGGGAAAAAGTTTTTAAAGGCTTCTTCTCTGAAACCGGTTAATCAATGGAAACAAAAACTTACTAGCAATATTGTTTGGATGGTCCTCTATAAAGTTTATGTTTTTTATGGCAATTGGAAATTCAAAATGGCCGCTACCGCAGGACTTTGTTTAACATACGACCCTATGGGAAAAAGTTTTTAAAGGCTTCTTCTCCGAAACCGGTTAATCAATGGAAACAAAAACTTACTAGCAATATTGTTTGGATGGTCCTTTATAAAGTTTATGTTTTTTATGGCAATTGGAAATTCAAAATGGCCACCTCCCCCGCAGGACTTAGTTTAACATAGGACCCTATGGGCAAATAAAAAAAATCTCTATACAACTGGTTAACCAATGAAACAAAGCTTTCTAGTAATATTGTTTGGATGGTCCTATTTAAAGTTTATTGAAAATTACAGGACTTACTTTAACATCAGGGAAATGCCATCTTCATTGCCTATAAAATCAGGTGAGCGATACAGGCTCTTAAGAGCCTCTGGTTACTTATAAATAACCTTTTGGTCTATGCATAAAGCCTACTGTAACTGAAATGTAAATTTCATTTAATTTTGAAGACGATGAAGTCATAAACTAATTACAAAACAATAACCTGTAAAATCAAAATGCACAGAAACAAGAGTAGGATTTCTGTTTAAATAATTCAATTACTCCTATATTGCTAGGGGCCTCGGTGGCCCAGTGCTTAAGGTAGTTCGACTACTATTGATCACGTGGTCTGTCAACACTGAGATTGCGGGTTCGAGCCTCACTGCAGGCAGGGTTTTCTCCGGGTACTCCGGCTTCCTACCCCAATAAAAACTGGACGCCATGATATAGCTGAAAAATTTCTGAAAGTGGCGTTAATCCACATTCAAACAAACAATCTTATATTGCTTGCTTGACCTTAAACAACAATCAATTAATCAATATCAGGTGCACAGTGGCATTATTTGACAAAGATTCTGGGAAAGTTTCATCAAATCCCATTCTATGGTAAGAGTTGCAGATAAGAGGTGGTTACCCCAAAGTGTCGCATTTTGAGTGTAAAGATAGAAAATTTTTCCATACTCATGCCAAGATGTAGGCACTTCCAAACACTTTTTTACCCACCAATTGTAGCATCCAAGATTTTGTTGTAGCATTAAGCATTATTGAGCTGTTGTATAAAGTGAGATACTAGCACATTTACCATAGCTTATACACATATGATTGTTATTAACAAAAATATGTCTCTGATTTGAAGTATTACATGTATATTGTTTGTTGTGTTTTTCCAATTGACTGTTACTTCTTATAGCATATATTTAACTTTTATTTTACAGGAAGTACAGCTTTATGGTACAGAAGACCAGACATCGTAGTATTTCCCAATGGAGGCATATGTGGAATCTCTGTACCACAAGAATTAAATGAAAATGATGCAGAAGCAGAAGAAAGAGAAGAGAAACAGTCGGTTGAAGTCAAATATGATTCACTTAACATGAGAACCCCAAGAAATATAATGCAGTGTTCGGCTCAAGCCATTACATTTGCTTTTTATCAAAGAAATTTTCAACTAAAGTACAAGGAATTATATAATTTGCCACATGTTTCATTAGTTCCAACAATTTCTATTTGTAAAAAGGGGTTTGACATATATATGTATGACTCTGAACATGATGTATTTTTAAAGAATCGTGGTCCCCCAATCAGTCTTTGGAATGAAGAAGAACTTGATCCAGATAATTCAACTCTAAACATATCATCTGTTTTTATTCTTTGGCTGTTATTGAATCATTTAACATTCAGACCTACATTAACACAAAAGCAAATTGAAGCATTCAGAAATTCGTGTGGACTAACATTAAATGAGCATCAGTTGGAACAAATTTTTAAAAGTATTAAAATGCAGACTAATTTTGGGGTCCTTGACAGGAAAGTCAATAAAAATATTGAATTATTGCCAAAAACTAAATTTGTTTAGAAGTTATATTGTTAGTTAATATTTAGCATTTCACAAATGGAATTTTGCCTGTTTTTGATTGGTCTAAAAACTACCTTCGGGTCGTGTTAAATTGCAACAGCACTGACATATCATCACAATATGGTTTATTTTTGTCAGCTGCACAAACGGTCAAGTGTCTTGGTCAATATTCCATTTTCTTTGGTTGACAAATACTGATAGTGACCCATATTAAAGTCGGTAGTTGTATAATATATCTGTTCATTTTTGGCTGGGTTGCAAGAAGTCGGGCGTGCGGATGGGGAAAATAGGGTAGCTATTTTGTGTAATTAACTCCTCCTACAGTTGTCAACCCAGATCTCTGAAACTTCACAGAAAGATTGCACATGTATTGAAGTTGTGCACCTGCTATTATGGAAGTGTTCCAGGATTTTTTTCCTAATTTTCCACCCTTAGGAACTTAGTCATTTTTCAGAACATTTGCAGAAGACAAATGCAGAAAACATTTGTGTAACCCTCCTTCATTTTTTACACAAAACCTTCCTCCAACAAATTGATTTTTTCTGCTATCCTGCAGTCAATTTCACAAAAAGTCATAAGTGTAAAACATATCGAAAGTGTTGGAAGATCAAAGGGAAATCCATTGTGATGTCAGCACATCAATGTGTTTTACACTTTGACTTTTTGTGAAATCCACTGCAGACCTTAAATCTTTTACTCTACTGTAACAAGCTGCATGCTCAATCTGCATTCCTCTGAAGCCAGATAAGATATAAAATTGTATTCCAAGTGTAAGGGTCAACTGAACATAAATTTGGCCAATTCCAGTCTGATACTGATTTATATTTGTTTACGTGTATATGAAATAGTAATTAACAATCAAAGGATGCAAATAAAGCATTAAAAATGAATACATTAAAAATCACAAATGTATGATGTTAAATATTTTTAAAATGTATTTATTTTAATTATTGTTTATTGGGATTGCTTTACATGAATTAGGAATGAATTATGATAGTTTATGGTCATGGATAAAGATAAACAAATGTATATTTGTTCAAAGATTGCTCAGTATTGTATGTTTAGACTATATTATTCTACATTCTAATATGATGTCCTTATAACATCAAACGATATATTACCCGGTATATCTATACTTTACATACATGCAATGTGATGTAACGTCATAGTGGTTTTACGATGTCGCAATGTTAACAGCTGAATTTTGAAGTTTGGATTGACATAAAAGTCAATAAATAAGACATATCTAGGGCAGGTTATGGTAAAATATTTAATAAATGTTTTGTTAAAGTGTATTTTGTCAATCGTACATTGCAAACTTGGTGGATTTCAAGACCGAAAAGTTTTCATCATGGAAATGGTGACTCGAATCGAAAAACTCAGATTTTGTCATATTAGAATTGTAACAATTCATTCTGGGTACGATCTTGTACTAATCTACAGATGGGCTGTGCCTTTATATTCTTATTTTCTACCTCGCTTTTGTTCAGTAAAAAATTAATCGAATATTTAAATAAGTACATCATAATTAAATCATTGTACACATTAAATCTGAAACAAAGTAAATAAATGAATTAATAATGGTCTGCTGATACATGTTACACACAGAGAATGTTTAAATGAGTGTTTTTGTCTTAATAATACTGTAAAATTTAATTTGCCTAAACAAAGTGGATTCTTTATTTCAGAAACTGCTTGACTTGAGTGCCTTGGCATGTAAGAACAGTCCTCAATTAATAGTAGTTTTAAATTATTTGAAAAGGTTATTTTTTTAGCTCAGCTATTGCCATCACTTGGCGTCCGTCGTCGTCCGTCATCGTCGTCGTCGTTAACTTTTCTTTAAAAATCTTCTCCTCCGAAACCACTGAAGGGATTGCTTTGAAACTTTGCACACATCATCAGTAAAATGTCCTCTACCAAGTTTGCACAAATCATGGCCTCATACCAACCAACATGGCCGCCATGGCTAAAAATAGAACAGTGGGGTCAAAATACAGTTTTTGGCTTATAGTTCAAAAAGTATAACAGATAATGGAAAACCGAAGTGACTTTCCTTCTTCAGCATCAAAAGCTCTACAAAACACTCAATTGGGTCAAAGTTGTATGACCACTCCTTATAGGAGTTATTGCCCTTTAATTGTCGAAATTGATGATTTTTGCCATTTTTGCATCAAAATCTTGAAAATTATTAAATCTAGAGAAAAAGTTAGCATTGCTTAATTGTTCTGCTCTATGAGAACTACAAAAATGACTTTAGGGTCAAGATTGTCTGATTAACCGTTTAAGAGTTATTCCCCTTGAACTGTTTTTTTAATCGGTTTTAATTGATTTTTAAAAATCTTCTCCTCTGAAACCACTGAAAGTACTGCTTTGAAACTTTGTACACATCATCCGTCAAATGTCCTCTACCAAGTTTGCACAAACCATGGCTGCAGATTAATCAACATGGCCGCCATGGCTAAAAATAGAACGGGGGGGGGGGGTCAAAATACAGTTTATGGCTTATAGTTCAAAAAGTATAACAGATACATGAAAGCCGAAGAGACATGCCTTCATCAGCATCGAAAGCACTACGAAACACTCCATTGGGTCAAAGTTGTATGATAACTCTTTGTAGGAGTTATTGCCCTTTAATTGTCGAAATTGATGATTTTTGCCATTTTTGCCTCAAAATCTTGAAAATTATTAGAACTAGTGAAAAAGTTAGCATTGCTTAATTGTTCTGCTCTATGAGAGCTACAAAAATGACTTAGGGTCAAGATTGTCTGATTAACCGTTTAAGAGTTATTCCCCTTGAACTGTTTTTTTAATCGGTTTTAATTGATTTTTAAAAATCTTCTCCTCTGAAACCACTGAAAGTACTGCTTTGAAACTTTGTACACATCATCCGTCAAATGTCCTCTACCAAGTTTGGCCGCAGATTAATCAAGATGGCTTCCATGGCTAAAAATAGAACGGGGGGGGGGGGTCAAAATACAGTTTTTGGCTTATAGTTCAAAAAATATAACAGATACAGGAAAGCCGAAGAGACATGCCTTCATCAGCATTGAAAGCACTACGAAACACTCCATTGGGTCGAAGTTGTATGATAACTCTTTGTAGGAGTTATTGCCCTTTAATTGTCGAAATTGATGATTTTTGCCATTTTTGCCTCAAAATCTTGAAAATTATTAGAACTAGTGAAAAAGTTAGCATTACCTAATTGTTCTGCTCTATGAGAGCTTCAAAAATGACTTAGGGTCAAGATTGTCTGATTAACCGTTTAAGAGTTATTCCCCTTGAACTGTTTTTTTAATCGGTTTTAATTGATTTTTAAAAATCTTCTCCTCTGAAACCACTGAAAGTACTGCTTTGAAACTTTGTACACATCATCCGTCAAATGTCCTCTACCAAGTTTGGCCGCAGATTAATCAAGATGGCTTCCATGGCTAAAAATAGAACGGGGGGGGGGGGGTCAAAATACAGTTTTTGGCTTATAGTTCAAAAAATATAACAGATACAGGAAAGCCGAAGAGACATGCCTTCATCAGCATTGAAAGCACTACGAAACACTCCATTGGGTCGAAGTTGTATGATAACTCTTTGTAGGAGTTATTGCCCTTTAATTGTCGAAATTGATGATTTTTGCCATTTTTGCCTCAAAATCTTGAAAATTATTAGAACTAGTAAAAAAATTAGCATTGCTTAATTGTTCTGCTCTATGAGAGATACAGAAATGACTTTAGGGTCAAGATTGTGTGATTAACCGTTTAGGAATTATTCTCCTTGAACATTTTTTTAATGAATTTTAATTGATTTTAAAAATCTTCTCTTTAACCAATGAAAGGACTGCTTTGAAACATTGCACATTTAGGATGTCCTCTACCAAAATTGTGCAGATAATGACAGCTGACTACCTACATAGCTACGTTGGCTTAAAATAGAAATGGGGGGGGGGGGGGGTTATGAGAGTTTTTGGCTGATAGTTAAAAGTATAATAGGTACATGTGTACAGCAACTTTGAAGTGAACCTCCCTCCTAAGCATCAAAAGCTCATCCTTATAGGAGTTATTTCCCTTAAAAGGTCAAAATTAATGATTTTTGCAGAAGTGTTGGGCAATTCCTTATAGAAAAGAAAAGCTGGATAAAAAAGGTTTGCTTGATTTTAGGTTCAGGTGAGCGATACAGGCTCCTGGGAGCCTCTAGTTTATAAATAGCTGTTTCATTTATAACTTAGTACTTCGGGGGGTTAGGGTCATCAGTGGCAGAGTGGTTAAGGTACTTTGTTGTATTTATCATTATTAATCATTGATGATATTTTCTGGAACTAAAACAAGAATATGTTTCAGATACATTTACTTCTATTTGCATCAACAGATTACAACATTTTGTCTACACTTCCCCCAACAACTTTATCAAAATTGACCCATAAATCATAATAAAAAGTTAACATTATCAATATTAAAATGATAAGGATTGATGATTTTGTTGTTTTATGTCCCACCAACAAGGCAGATTTTTGGTCTATTCATCCCTGTAAGGCTGTGCCAAATATTTCCTGGCATTAGTGAACTTATTGAGACAAAAGGGGTGCTTACTAATATGTTCCAAGCTGGACATCATTGTTCAGTCGGAAAGAGCATGTAGGGCTTGTTGCCCTTGAATGACATATTTTCCTTTCTTTTGTTTTTGCTATTATCTTAAAAATTATTGAATAGAACTAGTAGGCATAAAAAAAATATAATAAAACAGATAGGTAAAAAAAAGTCTAGATGACAGAAATAGTCAATCAACTAAGTAAGCAAACCAGAATTCCCTGCATTATTTATAGTTAAAAAAATCAGCAAACAAAAATAAGATCGCAATATTTTATCTGACAACCCCATCTTATGTCTATTGTTGTCTATGTGTGTGGTTACAGGCTCTTGTGTAACTCTGTTTTATTAATTTTATTAAATGGCATAATGAAAAAACATTTTGACAATTACAGAAATAAATCTGATAGCCAACAAGCACCAATGATATACCTTACATTAGGCAGTTTTTTAATCATTCATCCTTTGGTTTTCTGTTCAACAAAAGCATACATGTATCATGGTGTGTAATAAAATACAGGCCCAAGTTTCATTTAGACAAATTTCTTAGTTTTTTAGCTCACCTGGACCGAAGGTCCATGTGAACTTTTGCCATCACTGGGTGTCCATCGTCCATCATCCGTGGTAAACTTTTCCAAAACTTTTCTCCTTTGTAACCACTGGGCCAATTTTTTTCAAACTTGGCCACAATCATCCTTAGGGTTCCTAGTTTTAAATTTTTACCCAGGGTGTTGATCAACGGACAAAGATGGCCACTGTTACTAAAAATAGAACATGGGTGTCAACACACGTTTTTTATCATTATCTCAAAAATTATAATAGCTATAGAGAAAACCGTTACTTCAAATTGATCAGCACACTAAGGTCTACAATAGTTGCTATTAATGTGAAGTTGTGTATTGGCTTCCTGTAGGAGTTATTGCCCTTTAATGATGATTTTTGACAAAATGTTTGGTATTTACAATATAACTTGAAAACTAGAAGAGCTAGGGAGAAACTGTAAATGGCAAAAATGATCAGCAATTTAAGTCTTACAATTCACTTTATTGGTCTGAAATTGTCAGATGACTCCTTATATGAGTTATTGCCCTTAAATGACAATTTTTTTAATGAAATTTTTCATTTTTGTCCTGTAACTTAAAAACTATAACAGCTAGATTGAAACTATAAATAGCAAAATAAATCAGCAATACAAGCCCTACAAGTCGCTGAATTGGTCTGAAATTGTCAGATGACTTCTTATAGGAGTTATTGCCCTTAAATGGCAATTTTTTATGAAATTTTCCGTTTTTGTCCTGTAACTCAAAAACTATAACAGCTAGAGTAAAACTGTAAATAGCAAAAATGATCAGCAATAAAAGCCCTACAATTCACTTTATCGGTCTGAAATTGTCAGATGACTCCTTATAGGAGTTATTGCCCTTAAATGACAATTTTTTATGAAATTTTCCATTCGTGTCCTGTTACTTAAAAACTGTAACAGATAGAGTGAAACTATAAATAACAAAAATGATCAGCAATAAAAGCCCTACAATTCACTTAATTAGTCTGAAATTGTCAGATGACTCCTTATAGGAGTTATTGCCCTTAAATGGCAATTTTTTATGAAATTTTCCGTTTTTGTCTTGTAACATAAAAACCATAACAGCTATAGTGAAACTGAAATAGCAAAAATGATCATTAATAACAGCCCTACAATTCACTTAATTGGTTTGAAATTGTCAGATGACTCCTTATAGGAGTTATTGCCCTTAAATGACAATTTTTTATGAAATTTTCCATTTTTTCCCTGTAACCTGAAAACTATAACAGCTAGAATGAAAATGTAAATTGCACAAATGATCAGCAAAGCAAGGCCTACAAATCATTGCTTAGTCCAAAATTGCAAGATGACACTTTATAGGTGTTATTGCCCTTTAATTACGAATTTGGACAAATAATCAGTAGTTGTGTTACAAATTAGTCTATAACACACCTAGAGTAAAACTATAAATTTCTAAATTACCCAAAAGGGCAAGACCTACAAATCATTTAATTTTCAGAAATTGTCTAATGACACCTTATCGGAGTTATTGTACTTAACCAAACTTTTTGAAGAAATGTTTTGTTTTTTCACAGCAACTTTAAAGCTATAACAACTAGACTGAAACTGTAAATTGCAAAAATTTAAATATAGTAAGTCATTTGTGTTCCAGGTGAGCAATTACAGGCTACTGGGAACCTCTGGTTTTTCTCAAATTTTATTTAAAATCTACAAGATTCTGCTTTTCTGTGAATTAAAAGAATGTCTCAAAAAAAGAAGTGGTATAAATGTAAATAAACAATTTATGACAACAAAATACCAATTCACTTTTTACTTTTAATGTTGTTATAACACTTAATTACTATATTTACACAATTCTACACAATTTGGCATTTCTTTCAGTTATAAACAATAGGTGTTAAAATCTTAAGAATAAAGATGTAAAATAATATCTGTGGCTTAAAAAAAAGAAAATTTGATTTTATGATTAAATGTATTAGCTTTGTACCTAGTATATCATTACTATTATGCCTCTTATTTCATTTCTACTTTTAGTGAGTAATTTGTTGTTATTGTGTGCCACTACACAACTTTGTTAACTGTTCTTTTTTTTATATTTGTTTAGCTAACTTTTTTATTGTTTATAATTAATTTATTTAAGATGAAAGCTTGCTATCTTAATTGTATCTCAAATATGTATAGCTATAAAGGCTGAATTGTAAACAATTTGTAGTAAAATGGGATAAATGTATATTTGAAGAATCACTTTAATTTATTAATGTCTTTGTAATATTTTATTTATATATTTTTTTGTCTATATGGAGGGGATTGATCTACTTGCAGTTGTTTTTACACTAATGATAAGTGCCATTTATTAGGCATCAGAAGGTACATATTTTTCTAGGATTATTTTATTTATTTTTGCATGTGAAAATCCGGGTTATAGTATGGTGAATGGCGGGCGTGGAAAAAATTTTCGTAACAGTTTTTTTTTGACTTAGTTAATTTTTGACATTAATGAAAATTGGTAGAAAATTTTCGTAACAGTTTTCTCACATTCTCTTGAAATTTGGTATGCAGCATCAGCATGGCCTCCCATAACGTGGGATTCGATTTCAGGTCTGTCGCTCACCTACTTCCTGTTAACCGACTTAGTTAATTTTTAACGAAATCCGGCCATTTCTGTCTTTGATCGATTTTTATTATAACTGTGCTGTGTTACCATAATGTTTTGTCCTTAATCTGTCTGTTGGTCTTTCAACCTATAAACTTTTAAAAAGCATAAATAATGTTTGATCATTTATGTTGTGTATTCCAAACAAATTTATTAGATGGCCATTATATGGTGATACTTGATATTTTACTATGTAACTGTAAACCAGGAATATGAAGGTGATGAAGGTTCTCAAAAGCCATACAGTTAGCAGCTTATGAAATTTATTTATTATATGATTTTGCTATTGTTGTTGTTTTTACCCTGTTTATTACTGAAAACTATGAGATAAAAAATATGTCTACTTTGAATGTCTATACATAAAATGTTAAATCAAATATATTATTTATTGTAGCTGTTTAAATAATTCACATGTAAAAGACATACAATCTCTACAACTTATTTGAATAAATTGATTTGTGTTTCGATACCATAGTTTTCTGTTGATTGCCATAGCAGTTAAATAGTTTCACCAGTATAAAGTTTTCTCTTTGCATTAGGGTACATCTATACACTTTTTTTAACAATTTAATGTTATCTGAAACCACTGGGCTACCAATGGTAGGGCCTCTGTGTCAGAGTGGTCTAGGTAGTGTTCTGCCATATATGTATTAATGGTAGGGCCTCTGTGTCAGAGTGGTCTGCTATATATGTATTAATGGTAGGGCCTCTGTGTCAGAGTGGTCTAGGCAGTGGTCTGCTATGTATGTATTAATGGTAGGGCCTCTGTGTCAGAGTGGTCAAGGAAGTGGTCTGCTATATATGTAATAATGGTGGGGCCTCTGTGTCAGAGTGGTCTAGGTATAGGTCTGCTATATATGTATTAATGGTAGGGCCTCTGTGTCAGAATGGTCTAGGTAGTGGTCTGCTATGCATGTATTAATGGTAGGGCCTCTGTGACAGAGTGGTCTAGATAGTGGTCTGCTATAAATGTATTAATGGTACGGCCTCTGTGTCAGAGTGGTCTAGGTAGTGGTCTGATATGTATGTATTAATGGTGGGGCCTCTGTGTCAGAGTGGTCTAAGCAGTGGTCTGCTATATATGCATTAATGGTAGGGCCTCTGTGTCAGAGGGGTCTAGGCAGTGGTCTGCTATATATGTATTAATGGTGGGGCCTCTGTGTCAGAGTGGTCTAGGTAGTGGTCTGCTATATATGTATTAATGGTGGGGACTCTGTGTCAGAGTGGTCTAGGTATAGGTCTGCTATTTATGTATTAATGATAGGGCCTCTGAGTCAGAATGGTCTTGGTAGTGGTCTGCTATGTATGTATTAATGGTGGGGACTCTGTGTCAGAGTGGTCTAAGCAGTGGTCTGCTATATATGTAGTAATGGTAGGGCCTCTGTGTCAGAGTGGTCTGCTATATATGTATTAATGGTAGGGCCTCTGTGTCAGAGGGGTCTAGGCAGTGGTCTGCTATATATGTATTAATGGTAGGGCCTCTTTGTCAGAGTGGTCTAGATAGTGGTCTGCTATATTTTTATTAATGGTGGGGCCTCTGTGTCAGAGTGGTCTAGGCAGTTGTCTGCTATAAATGTATTAATGGTACGGCCTCTGTGTCAGAATGGTCTAGGTAGTGGTCTGCTATGCATTTATTAATGGTAGGGCCTCTGTGTCAGAGTGGTCTAGATAGTGGTCTGCTATATATGTATTAATGGTGGGGCCTCTGTGTCAGAGTGGTCTAGGTATAGGTCTGCTATATATGTATTAATGGTAGGGCCTCTGTGTCATAAGTCTTGGTAGTGGTCTGCTATATATGTATTAATGGTAGGGCCTCTGTGTCAGAGTGGTATAGGTAGTGGTCTGCTATATATGTATTAATGGTTGGGCCTCTGTGTCAGAGTGGTTTAGGTATAGGTCTGCTATATATGTATTAATGGTAGGGCCTCTGTGTCAGAATGGTCTAGGTAGTGGTCTGCCATATGGGTACCCAGGGACGCCCACACCGTGGTACCCATATGGTGCGGGAAATGTTCCGGGGAATCCATAGTATCGACAGTATGCTCAAAATGATCCCCCAGGGTCTCGGCTAGCGGCTGGACCTCATAAAAGTCCGCAGAACAGCGATACAGAGGCCCCAGCAGCGGAGAACCGAGCCCGGGGTAGCCAGTGACGACCGTTCTATGGTAAATCTATAGTCCGGAACTGCTTCCAGGGACCCCGGGATCCACATACCCCGTTGTATTTTATCGATAGTAGGCTCAAACTGGCTCGCAGGGTCCCTGCTATTTACTAGACCCGATAAAATTCCGTATAACAGTGAAACGAATTTGCAGCGGCCAAAAACCGAACCTGGGGTAGCCAGTGACGACCGTTCTATGGTAAATCTATAGTCCGGAACTGCTTCCAGGGACCCCGGGACCCCATCCCCCGTTGTATTCTATCGATAGTAGGCTCAAACTGGCTCGCAGGTGTCCTTGCTATTAACTAGATAAAAGTCAGTAGAACAGCGAAACGAATTAGCAGCGGCCAAAAACCGAGCCCGGGTACCCAGGGACGCCTACACCGGTGTACCGGTATGGTGCGGGAAATGTTCCGGGGAATCCATACCCGAGTCTATTGCATCGATAGTAGGCTAAAAATGACCCCCCGGGTCCCTGCTAGCGGCTGGGACTCGCAAGAGTCCGCAGAACAGCGATACAGAGGCCAAGCAGCGGAAAACCGAGCTCGGGGTAGCCAGTGACGACCGTTCTATGGTAAATCTATAGCACGGAACTGCTTCCAGGGACCCCTGGTATTCTACCGATAGGAGGCTCAAACTGTTTCGCATAGTCCCTGCTAGCGACTAGACCCGATAAAAATCCTCAGAGGAGCGATACAAAGGACGCCTTCAGCGGGTACCCTTATGGTGCGGGAAATGTTCCGGGGAATCTATACCCGAATCTATTGTATCGATAGTAAGCTCAAAATGATCCCTCAGGGACCTGCTAGCGGCTGGACCTCATAAAAGTCCGCAGAACAGCGATACAGAGGCCCCAGCAGCGGAAAACCGAGCCCGGGGTAGACTGTGACGACCGTTCTATGGTAAATCTATAGTCCGGAACTGCTTCCAGGGACCCCGGGACCCTATCCCCCGTTGTATTCTATCGATAGTAGGCTCAAACTGGCTCGCAGGTGTCCTTGCTATTAACTAGATAAAAGTCAGTAGAACAGCGAAACGAATTAGCAGCGGCCAAAAACCGAGCCCGGGTACCCAGGGACGCCTACACCGGTGTACCGGTATGGTGCGGGAAATGTTCCGGGGAATCCATACCCGAGTCTATTGCATCGATAGTAGGCTAAAAATGACCCCCCGGGTCCCTGCTAGCGGCTGGGACTCACAAGAGTCCGCAGAACAGCGATACAGACGCCAAGCAGCGGAAAACCGAGCTCGGGGTAGCCAGTGACGACCGTTCTATGGTAAATCTATAGCACGGAACTGCTTCCAGGGACCCCTGGTATTCTACCGATAGGAGGCTCAAACTGTTTCGCATAGTCCCTGCTAGCGACTAGACCCGATAAAAATCCTCAGAGGAGCGATACAAAGGACGCCTACACCGGGTACCCTTATGGTGCGGGAAATGTTCCGGGGAATCCATACCCGAATCTATTGTATCGATAGTAAGCTCAAAATGATCCCTCAGGGACCCTGCTAGCGGCTGGACCTCATAAAAGTCCGCAGAACAGCAATACAGAGGCCCCAGCAGCGGAAAACCGAGCCCGGGGTAGACTGTGACGACCGTTCTATGGTAAATCTATAGTCCGGAACTGCTTCCAGGGACCCCGGGACCCCATCCCCCGTTGTATTCTATCGATAGTAGGCTCAAACTGGCTCGCAGGTGTCCATGCTATTAACTAGATAAAAGTCAGTAGAACAGCGAAATGAATTAGCAGCGGCCAAAAACCGAGCCCGGGTACCCAGGGACGCCTACACCGGTGTACCGGTATGGTGCGGGAAATGTTCCGGGGAATCCATACCCGAGTCTATTGCATCGATAGTAGGCTAAAAATGACCCCCCGGGTCCCTGCTAGCGGCTGGGACTCGCAAGAGTCCGCAGAACAGCGATACAGAGGCCAAGCAGCGGAAAACCGAGCTCGGGGTAGCCAGTGACGACCGTTCTATGGTAAATCTATAGCACGGAACTGCTTCCAGGGACCCCTGGTATTCTACCGATAGGAGGCTCAAACTGTTTCGCATAGTCCCTGCTAGCGACTAGACCCGATAAAAATCCTCAGAGGAGCGATACAAAGGACGCCTTCAGCGGGTACCCTTATGGTGCGGGAAATGTTCCGGGGAATCTATACCCGAATCTATTGTATCGATAGTAAGCTCAAAATGATCCCTCAGGGACCTGCTAGCGGCTGGACCTCATAAAAGTCCGCAGAACAGCGATACAGAGGCCCCAGCAGCGGAAAACCGAGCCCGGGGTAGACTGTGACGACCGTTCTATGGTAAATCTATAGTCCGGAACTGCTTCCAGGGACCCCGGGACCCTATCCCCCGTTGTATTCTATCGATAGTAGGCTCAAACTGGCTCGCAGGTGTCCTTGCTATTAACTAGATAAAAGTCAGTAGAACAGCGAAACGAATTAGCAGCGGCCAAAAACCGAGCCCGGGTACCCAGGGACGCCTACACCGGTGTACCGGTATGGTGCGGGAAATGTACCGGGGAATCCATACCCGAGTCTATTGCATCGATAGTAGGCTAAAAATGACCCCCCGGGTCCCTGCTAGCGGCTGGGACTCACAAGAGTCCGCAGAACAGCGATACAGAGGCCAAGCAGCGGAAAACCGAGCTCGGGGTAGCCAGTGACGACCGTTCTATGGTAAATCTATAGCACGGAACTGCTTCCAGGGACCCCTGGTATTCTACCGATAGGAGGCTCAAACTGTTTCGCATAGTCCCTGCTAGCGACTAGACCCGATAAAAATCCTCAGAGGAGCGATACAAAGGACGCCTACACCGGGTACCCTTATGGTGCGGGAAATGTTCCGGGGAATCCATACCCGAATCTATTGTATCGATAGTAAGCTCAAAATGATCCCTCAGGGACCCTGCTAGCGGCTGGACCTCATAAAAGTCCGCAGAACAGCAATACAGAGGCCTCAGCAGCGGAAAACCGAGCCCGGGGTAGACTGTGACGACCGTTCTATGGTAAATCTATAGTCCGGAACTGCTTCCAGGGACCCCGGGACCCCATCCCCCGTTGTATTCTATCGATAGTAGGCTCAAACTGGCTCGCAGGTGTCCATGCTATTAACTAGATAAAAGTCAGTAGAACAGCGAAACGAATTAGCAGCGGCCAAAAACCGAGCCCGGGTACCCAGGGACGCCTACACCGGTGTACCGGTATGGTGCGGGAAATGTTCCGGGGAATCCATACCCGAGTCTATTGCATCGATAGTAGGCTAAAAATGACTCCCCGGGTCCCTGCTAGCGGCTGGGACTCATAAGAGTCCGCAGAACAGCGATACAGAGGCCAAGCAGCGGAAAACCGAGCTCGGGGTAGCCAGTGACGACCGTTCTATGGTAAATCTATAGCCCGTAATTGCTTCCAGGGACCCCGGGACCCCATACCCCGTTGTATTCTTTCGATAGTAGACTCAAACTGGCTCGCAAGGTCCCTGCTTTTAACTAGACCCGATAAAAGTCCGTAGAACAGCGAAGCGAATTAGCCGCGGCCAAAAACCGAGCCCGGGGTAATCAGGGTCGTCCATACCGGGGTACCCCTACGGTGCCGCTACGGTGAAGGAAATGTTTCTGGGACCCCATTCCCGGGTCTATTGTATCAATAGAAGGCTCAAAATTGCCGACTGGCTCCCTTCTAGCGGCTGGACCTCATAATACTCCGCAGAACAGCGATACAGAGACCCAAGCTGCGGAAAACCCTGCCCGGGCTAGCCAGGGACGACCGTTCTGTGGTAAATCTATAGCCCGTAATTGCTTCCAGGGACCCCGGGACCCCATACCCCGTTGTATTCCTTCGATAGTAGGCTCAAACTGGCTCGCAGGGTCCCTGCTATTACCTAGACCCGATAAAAAACCGTAGAACAGCGAAACGAAGGCAGCAACGGCCAAAAACCGAGCCCGGGGTACCCAGGGACGCCTACACCGGTGTACCGGTATGGTGCGGGAAATGTTCCGGGGAATCCATACCCGAGTCTATTGCATCGATAGTAGGCTAAAAATGACCCCCCGGGTCCCTGCTAGCGGCTGGGACTCACAAGAGTCCGCAGAACAGCGATACAGAGGCCAAGCAGCGGAAAACCGAGCTCGGGGTAGCCAGTGACGACCGTTCTATGGTAAATCTATAGCACGGAACTGCTTCCAGGGACCCCTGGTATTCTACCGATAGGAGGCTCAAACTGTTTCGCATAGTCCCTGCTAGCGACTAGACCCGATAAAAATCCTCAGAGGAGCGATACAAAGGACGCCTTCAGCGGGTACCCTTATGGTGCGGGAAATGTTCCGGGGAATCTATACCCGAATCTATTGTATCGATAGTAAGCTCAAAATGATCCCTCAGGGACCTGCTAGCGGCTGGACCTCATAAAAGTCCGCAGAACAGCGATACAGAGGCCCCAGCAGCGGAAAACCGAGCCCGGGGTAGACTGTGACGACCGTTCTATGGTAAATCTATAGTCCGGAACTGCTTCCAGGGACCCCGGGACCCTATCCCCCGTTGTATTCTATCGATAGTAGGCTCAAACTGGCTCGCAGGTGTCCTTGCTATTAACTAGATAAAAGTCAGTAGAACAGCGAAACGAATTAGCAGCGGCCAAAAACCGAGCCCGGGTACCCAGGGACGCCTACACCGGTGTACCGGTATGGTGCGGGAAATGTTCCGGGGAATCCATACCCGAGTCTATTGCATCGATAGTAGGCTAAAAATGACCCCCCGGGTCCCTGCTAGCGGCTGGGACTCACAAGAGTCCGCAGAACAGCGATACAGAGGCCAAGCAGCGGAAAACCGAGCTCGGGGTAGCCAGTGACGACCGTTCTATGGTAAATCTATAGCACGGAACTGCTTCCAGGGACCCCTGGTATTCTACCGATAGGAGGCTCAAACTGTTTCGCATAGTCCCTGCTAGCGACTAGACCCGATAAAAATCCTCAGAGGAGCGATACAAAGGACGCCTACACCGGGTACCCTTATGGTGCGGGAAATGTTCCGGGGAATCCATACCCGAATCTATTGTATCGATAGTAAGCTCAAAATGATCCCTCAGGGACCCTGCTAGCGGCTGGACCTCATAAAAGTCCGCAGAACAGCAATACAGAGGCCTCAGCAGCGGAAAACCGAGCCCGGGGTAGACTGTGACGACCGTTCTATGGTAAATCTATAGTCCGGAACTGCTTCCAGGGACCCCGGGACCCCATCCCCCGTTGTATTCTATCGATAGTAGGCTCAAACTGGCTCGCAGGTGTCCATGCTATTAACTAGATAAAAGTCAGTAGAACAGCGAAACGAATTAGCAGCGGCCAAAAACCGAGCCCGGGTACCCAGGGACGCCTACACCGGTGTACCGGTATGGTGCGGGAAATGTTCCGGGGAATCCATACCCGAGTCTATTGCATCGATAGTAGGCTAAAAATGACTCCCCGGGTCCCTGCTAGCGGCTGGGACTCATAAGAGTCCGCAGAACAGCGATACAGAGGCCAAGCAGCGGAAAACCGAGCTCGGGGTAGCCAGTGACGACCGTTCTATGGTAAATCTATAGCCCGTAATTGCTTCCAGGGACCCCGGGACCCCATACCCCGTTGTATTCTTTCGATAGTAGACTCAAACTGGCTCGCAAGGTCCCTGCTTTTAACTAGACCCGATAAAAGTCCGTAGAACAGCGAAGCGAATTAGCCGCGGCCAAAAACCGAGCCCGGGGTAATCAGGGTCGTCCATACCGGGGTACCCCTACGGTGCCGCTACGGTGAAGGAAATGTTTCTGGGACCCCATTCCCGGGTCTATTGTATCAATAGAAGGCTCAAAATTGCCGACTGGCTCCCTTCTAGCGGCTGGACCTCATAATACTCCGCAGAACAGCGATACAGAGACCCAAGCTGCGGAAAACCCTGCCCGGGCTAGCCAGGGACGACCGTTCTGTGGTAAATCTATAGCCCGTAATTGCTTCCAGGGACCCCGGGACCCCATACCCCGTTGTATTCCTTCGATAGTAGGCTCAAACTGGCTCGCAGGGTCCCTGCTATTACCTAGACCCGATAAAAAACCGTAGAACAGCGAAACGAAGGCAGCAGCGGCCAAAAACCGAGCCCGGGGTACCAAGGGACGACCACACCGGGGTACCCTTATGGTGCGGGAAATGTTCCGGGGAATCCATACCCGAATCTATTGTATCGATAGTAAACTCAAAATGATCCCCAGGGACCCTGCTAGCGACTGGACCTCATAAGAGTCCGCAGAACAGCGATACAGAGGCCCCAGCAGTGGAAAACCGAGCCGGGGGTAGACTGTGACGACCGTTCTCTATAGTAAATCTATAGTCCGGAGCTGCTTCCAGGGACCCCGGGACCCCATCCCCCGTTGTATTCTATCGATAGTAGGCTCAAACTGGCTCGCAGGTGTCCTTGCTATTAACTAGATAAAAGTCAGTAGAACAGCGAAACGAATTAGCAGCGGCCAAAAACCGAGCCCGGGTACCCAGGGACGCCTACACCGGTGTACCGGTATGGTGCGGGAAATGTTCCGATGAATCCATACCCGAGTCTATTGCATCGATAGTAGGCCAAAAATGACCCCCCGGGTCCCTGCTAGCGGCTGGGACTCACACGAGTCCGCAGAACAGCGATACAGAGGCCAAGCAGCGGAAAACTGAGCTCGGGGTAGCCAGTGACGACCGTTCTATGGTAAATCTATAGCACGGAACTGCTTCCAGGGACCCCTGGTATTCTACCGATAGGAGGCTCAAACTGTTTCACATAGTCGACCCGATAAAAATCCTCAGAGGAGCGATACAAAGGACGCCTACACCGGGTACCCTTATGGTGCGGGAAATGTTCCGGGGAATCCATACCCGAATCTATTGTATCGATAGTAAGCTCAAAATGATCCCTCAGGGACCCTGCTAGCGGCTGGACCTCATAAAAGTCCGCAGAACAGCGATACAGAGGCCCCAGCAGCGGAAAACCGAGCCCGGGGTAGACTGTGACGACCGTTCTATGGTAAATCTATATAGAGTCCGGAACTGCTTCCAGGGACCCCGGGACCCCATCCCCCGTTGTATTCTATCGATAGTAGGCTCAAACTGGCTCGCAGGTGTCCATGCTATTAACTAGATAAAAGTCAGCAGAACAGCGAAACGAATTAGCACCGGCCAAAAACCGAGCCCGGGTACCCAGGGACGCCTACACCGGTGTACCGGTATGGTGCGGGAAATGTTCCGGGGAATCCATACCCGAGTCTATTGCATCGATAGTAGGCTAAAAATGACCCCCCGGGTCCCTGCTAGCGGCTGGGACTCACAAGAGTCCGCAGAACAGCGATACAGAGGCCAAGCAGCGGAAAACCGAGCTCGGGGTAGCCAGTGACGACCGTTCTATGGTAAATCTATAGCACGGAACTGCTTCCAGGGACCCCTGGTATTCTACCGATAGGAGGCTCAAACTGTTTCGCATAGTCCCTGCTAGCGACTAGACCCGATAAAAATCCTCAGAGGAGCGATACAAAGGACGCCTACACCGGGTACCCTTATGGTGCGGGAAATGTTCCGGGGAATCCATACCCGAATCTATTGTATCGATAGTAAGCTCAAAATGATCCCTCAGGGACCCTGCTAGCGCCTGGACCTCATAAAAGTCCGCAGAACAGCGATACAGAGGCCCCAGCAGCGGAAAACCGAGCCCGGGGTAGACTGTGACGACCGTTCTATGGTAAATCTATATAGAGTCCGGAACTGCTTCCAGGGACCCCGGGACCCCATCCCCCGTTGTATTCTATCGATAGTAGGCTCAAACTGGCTCGCAGGTGTCCATGCTATTAACTAGATAAAAGTCAGCAGAACAGCGAAACGAATTAGCACCGGCCAAAAACCGAGCCCGGGTACCCAGGGACGCCTACACCGGTGTACCGGTATGGTGCGGGAAATGTTCCGGGGAATCCATACCCGAGTCTATTGCATCGATAGTAGGCTAAAAATGACTCCCCGGGTCCCTGCTAGCGTACTACCTACTTTTCCTTTCCGTTAATACCATTTTTGAATCACTTTACTACCTACTATTCCATTCCGTTATTACCATTACTTTATCACTTTACTACCTACTATTCCAATCCGTTACTACCATTACTTTATCACTTTACTGCCTACTATTCAAATCCGTTACTACCATTACTATATCACTTTACTACCTACTATTCCAATCCGTTACTACCATTACTTCATTACTTTACTACCTGCTATTCCATTCCGTTACTACCATCACTCCATCACTTTACTACATACTATTCCATTCCGCTACTACCATTACTATATCACTTTACTACCTAGTATTCCATTCCGTTACCACCATTACTTTATCACTTTACTACCTTCTATTCCATTCCGGTACTACCATTTTTGAATCACTTTACTACCTACTATTCCATTCCGTTACTACCATTACTTTACCACTTTACTACCTAGGTTTCCATTCCGTTTCTACCATTACTTTATCATTTTACTACCTACTATTCCAATACGCTACTACCATTACTATATCACTTTACTACCTACTATTCCATTACGTTACTACAATTACTATATCACTTTACTACCTACTATTCCTATCCGTTACTACCATCACTATATCACAGGGATCACCACAGCTCAAAATCCAAGGGTGGTGAAAGTCGGACAATGATCCATTTCCTTACTCAAAAAAAATTTTAGAGTGACATTTATTTATTCATAATAGTGTTTTATCAGTCTTTGGTTTTGTTTTCCCACTTCAATTTTTGCTTCCAGTCACAATGTACATGTATTGTTGTATTTAAAAACTTCATTGTTTTGAGGAATAAAGTCAAACTTAAGTATGGAGTTCAAAATTCAAGGGTGGAGGAAACAAATTCAAGAGTGGAGGAGCACCGCCTTTGAATTGCCTGTTGTGAACCCTGTATCACTTTACTACCTACTATTCCAATCCGTTTCTACCATTACTCCATTACTTTACTACCTATTCCATTCCGTTACTACCATTACTCCATCACTTTACTACCTACTATTCCATTCCGTTAATACCATTTCTGAATCCCTTTACTACCAACTATTCAATTCCGCTACTACCATTACTTTATCACTTTACTACCTACTATTCCAATCCGTTACTTGCATTACTATATCACTTTACTACCTACTATTCCAATCCGTTATTACCATTACTCCATCACTTTACTATCTACTATTCCATTCTGTTACTACCATTTCTCCATAACTTTACTATCTACTATTCCATTCCGTTACTACCATTACGCCATCATTTACTACCTTCTATTCCATTTCGTTACTACCATTACTTTATCACTTTACTACCTACTATTCCATTCCGTTACTATCATTACGCAATCATTTATTACCTTCTATTCCTTTCCGTTACTAGTATTACTTTATCACTTTACTACCTACTATTCCAATCCGTTACTACCATTACTTTATCACTTTACTACCTACTATTCCAATCCGTTACTACCATTACTCCATCACTTTACTACCTACTATTCCATTCCGTTACTACCATTACTTTATCACTTTACTATCTACTATTCCAATCCGTTACTACCATTACTATATCACTTTCCTACCTATTATTCAAATCCGTTACTACCAATACTCCATCACTTTACAACCTACTATTCCAATCCGTTACTACCATTACTCTATTACTTTACGATCTACTATTAAATTCCGTTACTACCATTTCTCCATCACTTTACTACCTACTTTTTCTTTCCGTTAATACCATTTTTGAATCACTTTACTACCTACTATTCAATTTCGTTACTAGCATTACTTTATCACTTTACTAACTACTATTCCAATCCGTTACTACCATTACTATATCACTTTACTACCTACTATTCAAATCGTTACTACCATTACTCCATCACTTTACTACCAACTATTCCAATCCGTTACTACCATTATACCATCACTTTACTACCTACTATTCCAATCCGTTACTACCATTACTCTATTACTTTACTACCTACTATTCCATTCCGTTACTACCATTACTCCATCACTTTACTACCTAGTATTCCTTTCCGTTAATACCATTTTTGAATCACTTTACTACCTACTATTCCATTCCGTTACTACCATTACTTTATCACTTAACTACCTACTATTCCAATCCGTTACTACCATTACTTTAGCACTTTAACTACCTACTATTCAAATCCGTTACTACCATTACTCCATCACTTTACTACCAACTATTCCAATCCGTTACTACAATTACCCCATCACTTTACTACCTACTTTCCATTCCGTTACTTCCATTACTCCATCACTTTACTACCTACTATTCCAATCCGTTACTACCATTACTCCATCATTTTACTACCTACTTTTCCTTTCCGTTAATACCATTTTTGAATCACTTTACTACCTACTATCCCATTCCGTTACTACCATTACTTTATCACTTTACTACCTACTATTCCAATCCGTTACTACCATTACTTTATCACTTTACTGCCTACTATTCAAATCCGTTACTACCATTACTATATCACTTTACTACCTACTATTCCAATCCGTTACTACCATTACTTCATTACTTTACTACCTGCTATTCCATTCCGTTACTACCATTACTCCATCACTTTACTACATACTATTCCATTCCGCTACTACCATTACTATATCACTTTACTACCTAGTATTCCATTCCGTTACTACCATTACTTTATCACTTTACTACCTTCTATTCCATTCCGGTACTACCATTACTATATCACTTTACTACCTACTATTCCAATCCGTTACTACCATTACTTCATTCCTTTACTACCTGCTATTCCATTCCGTTACTGCCATTACTCCATCACTTTACTACCTACTATTCCATTCCGATAATACCATTTTTGAATCACTTTACTATCTACTATTCCATTCCGTTACTACCATTACTTTATCACTTTACTACCTACGTTTCCATTCCGTTTCTACCATTACTTTATCATTTTACTACCTACTATTCCAATACGCTACTACCATTACTATATCACTTTACTACCTACTATTCCAATCCGTTACTACCATTACTCCATCACTTTACTACCTACTATTCCATTCCGTTACTACCATTACTTTATCACTTTACTACCTACTTTTCCATTCCGTTACTACCATTACTCCATCACTTTACTACCTACTATTCCATTCCGTTAATACCATTTTTGAATCACTTTACTACCTTCTATTCCATTCCGTTACTGCCATTACTTTATCACTTTACTGCCTACGTTTCCATTCCGTTTCTACCATTACTTTATCATTTTACTACCTACTATTCCAATACGCTACTACCATTACTATATCACTTTACTACCTACTATTCCAATCCGTTACTACCATTACTCCATCACTTTACTACCTACTATTCCATTCCGTTACTACCATTACTTTATCACTTTACTACCTACTATTCAATTTCGTTACTAGCATTACTTTATCACTTTACTAACTACTATTCCAATCCGTTACTACCATTACTATATCACTTTACTACCTACTATTCAAATCGTTACTACCATTACTCCATCACTTTACTACCAACTATTCCAATCCGTTACTACCATTATACCATCACTTTACTACCTATTATTCCAATCCGTTACTACCATTACTCTATTACTTTACTACCTACTATTCCATTCCGTTACTACCATTACTCCATCACTTTACTACCTAGTATTCCTTTCCGTTAATACCATTTTTGAATCACTTTACTACCTACTATTCCATTCCGTTACTACCATTACTTTATCACTTTACTACCTACGTTTCCATTCCGTTTCTACCATTACTTTATCATTTTACTACCTACTATTCCAATACGCTACTACCATTACTATATCACTTTACTACCTACTATTCCAATCCGTTACTACCATTACTCCATCACTTTACTTCCTACTATTCCATTCCGTTACTATCATTACTTTATCACTTTACTACCTACTTTTCCATTCCGTTACTACCATTACTCCATCACTTTACTACCTACTATTCCATTCCGTTAATACCATTTTTGAATCACTTTACTATCTACTATTCCATTCCGTTACTGCCATTACTTTATCACTTTACTACCTACGTTTCTATTCCGTTTCTACCATTACTTTATCATTTTACTACCTACTATTCCAATACGCTACTACCATTACTATATCACTTTACTACCTACTATTCCAATCCGTTACTACCATTACTCCATCACTTTACTACCTACTATTCCATTCCGTTACTACCATTACTTTATCACTTTACTACCTACTTTTCCATTCCATTACTACCATTACTCCATCACTTTACTACCTACTATTCCATTACGTTACTACAATTACTATATCACTTTACTACCTACTATTCCTATCCGTTACTACCATCACTATATCACAGGGATCACCACATCTCAAAATCCAAGGGTGGTGAAAGTCGGACAATGATCCATTTCCTTACTCAAAAAAAATTTTAGAGTGACATTTATTTATTCATAATAGTTTTTTATCAGTCTTTGTTTTTGTTTTCCCACTTCAATTTTTGCTTGCAGTCACAATGTACATGTATTTTTGTATTTAAAAACTTCATTGTTTTGAGGAATAAAGTCAAACTTTAGTATGGAGTTCAAAATTCAAGGGTGGAGGAAACAAATTCAAGAGTGGAGGAGCACCGCCTTTGAATTGCCTGTTGTGAACCCTGTATCACTTTACTACCTACTATTCCAATCCGTTTCTACCATTACTCCATTACTTTACTACCTATTCCATTCCGTTACTACCATTACTCCATCACTTTACTACCTACTATTCCATTCCGTTAATACCATTTCTGAATCACTTTACTACCTACTATTCAATTCCGCTACTACCATTTGTCACAAAGTGAAAACTTCACTGATTGTATGTATAAATTTATTATCTCATTAGTTAGTCTATAATCTTAGGATAATCTTTTGAAGCTGGACAGTTGTAAGTAATAATGCATCCAGAGGGAATACACGTTATCTCTAGAAGTGATTAAGGATTTTTATTTGTTTTGACTAGCCAGTATTAAACTTTATGTGACCACATGTTAAGAATTAATTACCCAAATAATGTTTCCACTTTGAATTTTAATTTGGGAAAGAGAGAACTGATTAGGCTTAGGGACAGTACAGACGTGGGTCTTTGTTAAGAGAGAGATGTTAATTATAATGTATATATTTATACATATGGATGTACGTTTTATGTAATAGTATAGAATAAATGTGTATTCTGAACGTGATGTCAACTTTGTATTTAGTAATCAGTTACGTTACAAGCAAAGGTTGTGACATTTTTGGTGGCAGCGGCGGGATCAAGAAAGCAATTTGCACCAAGCCTATGGAATATTGAGTTTACACAGTATTTACCGTGTGTCGGATGGAACTGTGCCAGAGAAAATACCCAGTCTGTACTGAATTTGGATCGTGCGTCGATCATTGAATTTGGATCGTGTGTAGATCTGATATTTTTGACTGTGTGTCATTCAAGTATATGAAATAAACTGTGTCAGTTTATACAGTGTCTCAGTAGGACTTGATGTCAACCGTGTGTCGGACTGGAAATAAACTCGGTGTCAGTTTATACAGTGTCTTAGGAGGACTTGACGTCAACCGTGTGTCGGACTGGAAATAAACTGTGTGTCAGTTTATACAGAGGTTTAGCCGGACTGGAAGTAAACCGTGTTGCGGAACAGAAAGCAAACTGTGTGTCAGTTTTTACTGAACCTGAGTACTAGAGAAGATTTCCGTTTGTTGTATTTAGTGGCAACTGTGAAAAGTTAACTGTCAGAAAAATAGAACTGACCATTTTAAGTGGATCAAGTAGAACACTGCGCAAAAAGACTAAGTGACTGGATGTTCCTGACTAACAGACTGGAATACTGGAATTGGTGGATCAACGTGGTTATTGATGAACAATGACAATTAAATTTTAATTTTTTGTTTTAATATTTATTTTGAATTATACTTCGGAAGAGTGACAGTTAAATATTTTCTATTTATTGACTGTAAAGATATACATTTAATTTTCTTTATTTTTTTTAATTAATTGATTTAATTTTTATGTGTCTTTAATTATTTTTTTTTGTCATTGAGACATTCCGATCTCTCTGGGGCAAAATATTAATTATCTTTGGCATTATATATACTTTTCAAAATGTCTAAACATTCTGAAGATAACGTTGCAAGTCATTCGAGTGATGAAGATGAGGACACAGTAGAAGTCACCTTTAAACCACAGGTAAGTGATCAAAGTAAAGTAGTATTAGAACAAGAGGCTCCAGATGGTAAAGATGGGATACAAGATATTAAAGGTATGTCTCCAGAAACGCTAACCGCTTACTTTGAACATAAGGAACGTTTATTGGAAAGAAAACAGAGGGCCCAAATGGAACAGCTACAACAAAGGCTTAGGCATGAGCAGGAGCTGGAGATTAGAAAACTTGAATATAAATTAAATTTAGAAAAGCTGAAATATGAAAAAGGTCAAACCCCATCTAAGGAGTCAGATTCTAATGCAATTTATAAGGGTCCAAATGTTCCGAAATTTGAGGAAGGTCAGGATATTGATAGTTATTTACATACATTTGAGAAATTGGCTGAGGTTTATGAATGGCCAAAAGAAACGTGGGCGACGAGACTTGCTGCTCTGTTGGCTGGGAAGGCTCTAGAAGCCTATGCAAGGATGGATCGGGACGAATCTAAAGATTATACTAAAGTAAAGAGAGCAATTCTTAAGAGGTACGAGTTAAACAGTGAAGCCTACCGCAAGAAATTCAGAAGTAGTAGAAGGACTGTGGATGAAACATTTGCAGAGTGGAGCGTGCGTTTGACCAGGTATGTGGACCAGTGGATGGAAGCGGAAGAAATTGGTCCATTACACAGAAAGAGAATGGTGCGAGTAAAGTAAAAGATTTATTTATTCGTGAACAGTTGTTAGAAAATTCTCCTCCAGAAATAAGAACATGGTTAAAAGAGCATCAACCAAAATCTGTAAAAGAAATGGTTGAACTTGGAGACAGGTATTTGGCATCCCATTCATATCACTCTGGTGACAGTAAAACCCGGCAGTTTGGGAACAATAACCATGTTCACGACCAGTTGCATAAGAGACTTTCCATTAGAAAGGAAGGAAGCAGGAGATGCTTCAAATGTAATAAAAACGGGCATATAGCGGCAGATTGTAAGTTCCAATTTGCAAAGCCAAAGAGGGAATTTGTATGCAATAAAAAGGAATATGTGGAGTTAGACCCCGAACTCAAAATGTACAGAGAGAAAGGAATTGTAAATGGTCTAGAAGTAGAAATGTTAAGGGATACGGGGTGTACTCAAACGTTAGTTCATGCAAGTCTTGTACCTGAAAGGTTAATTTTACCAAATAGATGGGTTGATATATGTTTAGCCGATGGGAGTAGACGGAGGTTACCAGTTGCAAAGGTACATATAAGTACTGGTAGTAAATCAGGTTACCTTGAAGTGGGTGTGGTGAACACACTTCCTGAAAATGTTTTACTTGGACATGATTTTTATAACAAGGCATTCATTTCAACAAGAGCACAAGTAAGGAGAAAAAACAATCAACAACAAATTGCATCAATAAATGTTGGAAAGTCTGGGGTAAAACCAAGAAATTTATTACAGAACCATCTTAATGAGGGTGATTTGAGGTCACTATTTTCTGATACAGGTCAGATTGTAGACATAGACACTAACCTTAATGACCAGGAATGTGAAACTGCTGATAAGGGGATTGACACAGCTATTTACATTGATAAGCCAATTACTGATTTAGGTCCAGATGAAATACGTAACCTACAGAGAAAAGATGAAACATTAAGAAAAATATTTGAATTAGTTGAAAACAAACAGATTGAACAGAAGGGGGATGCTAAATTCTTTTTGAGCAATGGATTGTTATTCAGAAAGTGGTGCCCAAAGGCGAAAGGTCATAGAATAGAGTACAAACAATTAGTTGTCCCATTTTCAGGTCGTAAAGCAATATTGAAAATTGCACATGACATACCTTTGGCAGGTCATCCAGGTGTTGAGAAAACAAAAGCACGTTGTTGCAGAATTTTTATTGGCCAGGTGTTTTTGGAGATGTTGCGAGGTATTGTAAAACATGCGTTGTATGTCAGAAGTCAGGTAAACGACCGAGGAATAATAAAGTGCCCTGGTGTCTGTTCCGTTAGTATCCGAACCATTCAAAAAGGTTGCAATTGACATCATAGGTCCATTGCCTAAAACCAAGAAGGGTAATAGGTACATTTTAACGTTGGTTGATTATGTAACAAGGTACCCAGAGGCTGTAGCACTGTCTACAATAGACACTGAGACTATTGCAAATGAATTGGTCAATATTTTTAGTCGTGTTGGATTACCAGATGAAATTTTGAGAGATCAAGGTTCAAATTTTACCTCTCAGTTGATGAAAGATGTGTGTCAGTGTTTGTCCGTGAAGAAGTTGCGGACCACCCCTTACCATCCTATGTGCAATGGATTGGTAGAACGTTGTAATGGAGTCTTGAAGAGCATGTTAAAGAAATATGTGTCAAAACAACCAAGTCTATGGGACACATATCTGCCATATCTATTATTTGCATATCGAGAGGTTCCACAGGCGTCGACTGGCTTTTCACCATTTGAACTGATTTATGGACGGAAGGTAAAAGACCCTTTAGGGTTAGTATATGATACATGGACTAAGGAGTACAAAGAGGACGAAAACTTAGTCAAGTATGTTCTAGAAATGAGAGATAAACTGTCTTCAATGGCTGAAGTGGCCCATGAGAATATGAAGATGCAGCAAGAACGGCAAAAATATTATTATGATAAAAAGTCAAGGATGAGATCATATTCAGCTGGGGATAAAGTTCTTATACTGTTACCTAGTGAATCAAGCAAACTTAAAGCCACATGGAAAGGTCCCTTCACCATAGTTAGAAAAATTAATGATGTCGATTATGAGATAAGAGTAGGAGGAAATAAAGGAATTCAAAGTTATCATGTGAATATGCTGAGAAAGTGGGAAGATAGAGGGAGTGCATTTCTCTGTATGGAGGAGAGTAGTGTGAGTTCTGAAGATGTCCCTTGTCTTCCATCGCAAAGTTTTCAGCAGGAGACATGGCAAGATGTCCACATCGATGAATCCTTAAATGGTAAACAAAGGCAAGAGGTTATTGACTTGCTTGAAGAGTTTCAGGATATTTTTACAGATTTACCAGGAAGGACCAACGTAATTGAACATGATATACAATAAGTTGGAAACGAAATAATCAGGCAAAAACCGTACCGTCTACCAGAAGCAAAGAAGGAATTTGTAAGGAGAGAAATAAACCAACTGTTAGAGCAAGGTATCATTGTTGAATCCGTAAGCTCATTTGCTTCCCCAGTAGTTTTAGTCCCAAAGAAGGATCAAAGCACGAGAATGTGTATTGATTTTAGGAAGTTAAACAAAGTAACCAAATTTGATGCTTACCCCATACCGAGGATCGATGACTTGCTTGAGGAAGTTAGCAGAGCACATTATATTACAAAGCTTGATTTCTCTAAAGGGTATTATCAAATTCCCTTATCCGTGGCATCACTTTACTACCTACTATTCCAATCCGTTACTACCATTACTCCATCACTTTACTACCTACTATTCCATTCTGTTACTACCATTACTTTATGACTTTACTACCTACTATTCCAATCCGTTACTACCATTACTCCATCACTTTACTACCTACTATTCCAATCCGTTACTGCCATTACTTTATCACTTACTACCTCCTATTACATGCTCTTACTACAATCAACCTGAAAATTACTACATCATTTCACAACACACTTTTTAATTCCTTTACTACTTTTACTCCATCACTTTACTATCTACTATTACATGCCGTTTCTACCATTACTCCATCACTTTACTACCTTTACTCCATTACTTTACTGCCTACTATTCCAATCCGTTACTACCATTACTATATCACTTTACTACATAGTATTCCATTCCGTTACTACCATTAATATATCACTTTACTACCTAGTATTCCAATCCGTTACTACCATTTCTCCGTTACTTTACTACCTACTATTCCATTTCGTTACTACCATTACTCCATCACTTTACTACCTACTATTCCATTTCGTTACTACCATTACTCCATCACTTTACTACCTACTATTCCAATCCATTACTACCATTGCTTTATCACTTTACTACCTACTATTCCAATCCGTTACTGCCATTACTTTATCACTTACTACCTCCTATTACATGCTCTTACTACAATCAACCTGACAATTACTACATCATTTTACTACACACTTTTTAATTCTTTTACTACTTTTACTCAATCACTTTACTATCTACTATTCCAATCCGTTACTACCATTACTCAATCACTTTACTACCTACTATTCCAATCCGGTACTACCATTACCCCATCACTTTACTACCTACTATTCCATTCCGTTACTTCCACCACTCCATCACTTTACTACCTACTATTCCAATCCGTTACTACCATTACTCAACCACTTTACTACTTACTATTCCAATCCGTTACTACCATTACTTTATTACTTTACTACCTATTATTTCAGTCCGTTAGTACCAATACTATATCACTTTACTACCAACTATTCCAATCCGTTACTACCATTACTCCATCACTTTACCACCTACTATTCCAATCCGTTACTACCATTACTTTATCACTTACTACATCCTATTACATGCTCTTACTACAATCAACCTGACAATTACTACATCATTTTACTACACACTTTTTAATTCTTTTACTACTTTTACTCCACCACTTTACTATCTACTATTACATGCCGTTTCTACCATTACTCCATCACTTTACTACCTTTACTCCATTACTTTATTACCTTTACTCCATCACTTTACTACCTAATATTCCATTCCGTTACTACCATTACTCCATTACTTTACTACCTACTATTTTATTCCGTTACTACCATTACTCCTTTACTTTACGACCTACTATTCCATTCTGTTACTACCATTACCCCATCACTTCACAACCTACTGTTTCATTCCATTACTACCATTACGCCATCACTTTACTACCTTCTATTCCATTATGTTACTAGCATTACTTCATCACTTAACTAACGAAATTACATTCCGTTACTACCATTACTCCATCACTTTACTACCTTTGCTTCATTTCTTTAGTACCTACTATATCGTTCTGTTCCTACAATTACTCCATCACTTTACTAACTCCGATTCCATTCCGTTACTACCATTTCTGCATCACTTTACTACCTCCTATTCCATTCCGTTACTACCATTACTGCATCCCTTTACTACCTACTATTCCATTCGGTTACTACCATTACTTTATCACTTTACTACCTCCTATTCCACACCGTTACTACCATTACTGCATCACTTTACTACCTACTATTCCATTCCGTTACTACCATTACTGTATCACCTTACTAACTACTATTCCATTCGGTTACTACCATTACTTTATCACTTTACTACCTCCTATTCCACTCCGTTACTACCATTACTGCATTACTTTACTACCTACTATTCCATTCGGTTAATACCATTTTTGAATCACTTTACTACCTACTATTCCATACCGTTTCTACCATTACTTTATCACTTTACTACCTACTATTCCAATCCGTTACTACCATTACTACATCACTTTACTACCTAGTATTCGATTCCGGTACTACCATAACTTTATCACTTTACTACCTACTATTCCATTCGGTTACTACCATTACTATATCACTTTACTACCTACTATTCCAATCAGTTACTACCATTACTGTATTACTTTACTACCTACTATTCCATTCCGTTTCTACCATTACTCCATCACTTTACTACCAACTATTCCAATCAGTTACTACCATTACTCTATTACTTTACTACCTACTATTCCATTCCGTTTCTACCATTACTCCATCACTTTACTACCTACTATTCCTTTCCGTTAATACCATTTTTGAATCACTTTACTACCTATTATTCCATTCCGTTACTACCATTACGTTATCACTTTACTACCTACTATTCCAATCCGTTACTGCCATTACTGTATCACTTTACTACCTACTATTCCAATCCGTTACTACCATTACTCCATCACTTTACTACGTACTATTCCGTTCCGTTACTACCATTACTCCATTACTTTACTACCTACTATTCCAATCCGTTACTGCCATTACTTTATCACTTACTACCTCTTATTACATGCTCTTACTACAATCAATCTGAAAATTACTACATCATTTTAATACACACTTTTTAATTCCTTTACTACTTTTACTCCACCACTTTACTATCTACTATTACATGCCGTTTCTACCATTACTCCATCACTTTACTACCTTTACTCCATTACTTACTACCTACTATTCCAATCCGTTACTACCATTACTATATCACTTTACTACATAGTATTCCATTCCGTTACTACCATTAATATATCACTTTACTACCGACTATTCCAATCCGTTACTACCATTTCTCAGTTACTTTACTACCTACTATTCCATTTCCTTACTACCATTACTCCATCTCTTTACTACCTACTATTCAATTCGGTTAATACCATTTTTGAATCACTTTACTACCTAATATTCCATTCCTTTACTACCATTACTCCATTACTTTACTACCCACTATTCCATTCCGTTACTACCATTACTCCATTACTTTACTACCCACTATTCCATTCCGTTACTACCATTATTATATCACTTGACTACCTACTATTCCATTCCGTTACTACCATTACTATATCACTTTACTACCTTCTATTCCAATCCGTTACTACCATTACTCCATTACTTTACTACCTACTATTCCATTCCGTTACTACCATTACTCCATCACTTTACTACCTACTATTCCATTCCGTTAATACCATTTTTGAATCACTTTACTACCTACTATTCCATTCCCTTACTAGCATTACTTCAACACTTAATTAACTAAATTACATTCCGTTACTATCATTACTCCATCACTTTACTACCGTTGCTCCATTCCTTTACTACCTACTATTTCGTTCCGTTCCTACAATTACTCTGGCACTTTACTAACTCCGATTCCATTCCGTTACTACCATTACTCCATTACTTTACTACCTACTATTCCATTCCGTTACTACCATTACTCCATCACTTTACTACCTACTATTCCATTCCGTTAATACCAATTTTGAATCACTTTACTACCTACTATTCCATTTCGTTACTACCAATTTTGAATCACTTTACTACCTACTATTCCATTCCGTTAATACCAATATTGAATCACTTTACTACCTACTATTCCATTTCGTTACTACCATTACTTTATCACTTTACTACCTACTATTCCAATCCGTTACTACCATTACTACATCACTTTACAACCTACTATTCCTATCCGTTACTACCATTACTCCATCACTTTACTACCTACTATTCCATTGCGTTACTACCATTACTTTATCACTTTTCTACCTACTATTCCAATCCGTTACTACCATTACTCCATCACTTTACTACCTACTATTCCAATCCGTTACTGCCATTACTTTATCACTTACTACCTCCTATTACATGCTCTTACTACAATCAACCTGAAAATTACTAAATCATTTCACTACACACTTTTTAATTCCTTTACTACTTTTACTCCATCACTTTACTATCTACTATTACATGCCGTTTCTACCATTACTCCATCACTTTACTACTTTTACTCAATTACTTTACTACCTACTATTAAAATCCGTTACTACCATTACTATATCACTTTACTGCATAGTATTTCATTCCGTTACTACCATTAATATATCACTTTACTACCTACTATTCCAATCCGTTACTACCATTTCTCCGTTACTTTACTACCTACTATTCCATTTCGTTACTACCATTACTCCATCACTTTACTACCTACTATTCCATTCGGTTAATACCATTTTTGAATCACTTTACTACCTACTATTCCATTCCGTTACTACCATTACTTTATCACTTTACTACCTACTATTCCAATCAATTACTACCATTACTACATCACTTTACTACCTACTATTACAATCCGTTAATACCATTACTCCATCATTTTACTACCTACTATTCCATTCCGTTACTACCATCACTATACCACTTTACTACCTACTATTCCAATCAGTTACTACCATTACTCTATTACTCTACTACCTACTATTCCATTCCGTTTCTACCATTACTCCATCACTTTACTACCTAATATTCCTTTCCATTAATACCATTTTTGAATCACTTTACTACCTTCTATTCCATTCCGTTACTACCATTACTTTATCACTTTACTACCTACTATTCCAATCCGTTACTGCCATTACTGTATCACTTTACTACCTACTATTCCAATCCGTTACTACCATTACTCCATCACTTTACTACCTACTATTCCATTCCGTTACTACCATTACTTTATCACTTTACTACCTACTATTCCAATCCATTACTACCATTACTCCATTACTTTACTACCTACTATTCCAATCCGTTACTGCCATTACTTTATCACTTACTACCTCCTATTACATTCTCTTACTACAATCAGCCTGAAAATTTCTACATCATTTTACTACACACTTTTTAATTCCTTTACTACTTTTACTCCATCACTTTTCTATCTACTATTACATGCCGTTTCTACCATTACAACCTCACTTTACTACCTTTACTCCATTACTTTACTACCTACTATTCCAATCCGTTACTACCATTACTATATCACTTTACTACATAGTATTCCATTCCGTTACTACCATTAATATATCACTTTACTACCTACTATTCCAATCCGTTACTACCATTTCTCCGTTACTTTACTACCTACTATTCCAATCCGTAACAACCATTTCTCCGTTACTTTACTACCTACTATTCCATTTCCTTACTACCATTACTCAATCACTTTACTACCTACTATTCCATTCGGTTAATACCATTTTTGAATCACTTAACTACCTAATATTCCATTCCGTTACTACCATTACTTTATCACTTTACTACCTACTATTCCAATCCATTAATACCATTACTACATCACTTTACTACCTACTATTCCAATCCGTTACTACCATTACTCCATCATTTTACTACCTACTATTCCATTCCGTTACTACCATTACTATATCACTTTACTACCTACTATTCCAATCAGTTACTACCATTACTCTATTACTTTACTACCTACTATTCCATTCCGTTTCTACCATTACTCCATCACTTTACTACCTATTATTCCTTTCCATTAATACCATTTTTGAATCACTTTACTACCTACTATTCCATTTCGTTACTACCATTACTTTATCACTTTACTACCTACTATTCCAATCCGTTACTATCCGTTACTACCATTACTCCATTACTTTACTACCTACTATTCCAATCCGTTACTACCATTACTCCATCACTTTACTACCTACTATTCCATTCCGTTACTACCATTACTCCATCACTTTACTACCTAATATTCAACTCCGTTACTACCATTACTCCATCACTTTACTACCTGCTATTCCAATCCGTAACTACAATTACTCCATCACTTTACTATCTACTATTCCAATCCGTATCTACCATTACTCCATCATTTTAATACCTACTATTCCATTCCGTTACTACCATTACTATATCACTTTACTACCTATTATTCCAATCAGTTACTACCATTACTGTATTACTTTACTACCTACTATTCCATTCCGTTTCTACCATTACTCCATCACTTTACTACCTACTATTCCGTTCCATTAATACCATTTTTGAATCACTTTACTACCAACTATTCCATTCCGTTACTACCATTACTTTATCACTTCACAACCTACTATTCCAATCCGTTACTGCCATTACTATATCACTTTACTACCTTCAATTCAAATCAGTTACTACCATTACTCCATCACTTTACTACCAACTATTCCAATCCGTTACTACCATTACCACATGTCTTTACTACCTACTATTCCATTCCGTTACTTCCATTACTCCATCACTTTACTACCTACTATTCCAATCCGTTACTACCTTTACTCCATCACTTTACTACCTACTATTCCAATCCGTTACTACCATTACTCCATCACTTTGTTAACTACTATTCCAATTCGTTACTACCATTACTCCATCACTTTACTACCTACTGTTCCAATCCGTTACTAATATTACTTTATCATTTACTACCTCCTATTACATGCTCTTACTACAATCAACCTGACAATTACTACATCATTTTACTACACACTTTTTAATTCCTTTACTACATTTACTCCATCACTTTACTATCTACTATTACATGCCGTTTCTACCATTACTCCATCACTTTACTACCTTTACTCCATTACTTTACTACCCACTATTCCGTTCCGTTACTACCATTACTATATCACTTTACTACCTACTATTCCATTCCGTTACTACCATTACTATATCACTTTACTACCTACTATTCCAATCCGTTACTACCATTTCTCCGTTACTTTACTACCTACTATTCCATTTCGTTACTACCATTACTCCATCACTTTACTACCTACTATTCCATTCGGTTAATACCATTTTTGAATCACTTTACTAGCTACTATTCCATTCCGTTACTACCATTACTTTATCACTTTACTACCTACTATTCCAATCAATTACTACCATTACTACATCACTTTACTACCTACTATTACAATCCGTTACTACCATTACTCCATCATTTTACTACCTACTATTCCATTCCGTTACTACCATCACTGTACCACTTTACTACCTACTATTCCAATCAGTTACTACCATTACTCTATTACTCTACTACCTACTATTCCATTCCGTTTCTACCATTACTCCATCACTTTACTACCTACTATTCCTTTCCATTAATACCATTTTTGAATCACTTTACTACCTACTATTCCATTCCGTTACTACCATTACTTTATCACTTTACTACCTACTATTCCAATCCGTTACTGCCATTACTGTATCACTTTACTACCTACTATTCCAATCCGTTACTACCATTACTCCATCACTTTACTACCTACTATTCCATTCCGTTACTACCATTACTTTATCACTTTACTACCTACTATTCCAATCCATTACTACCATTACTCCATTACTTTACTACCTACTATTCCAATCCGTTACTGCCATTACTTTATCACGTACTACCTCCTATTACATTCTCTTACTACAATCAACCTGAAAATTACTACATCATTTTACTACACACTTTTTAATTCCTTTACTACTTTTACTCAATCACTTTTCTATCTACTATTACATGCCGTTTCTACCATTACAACCTCACTTTACTACCTTTACTCCATTACTTTACTACCTACTATTCCAATCCGTTACTACCATTACTATATCACTTTACTACATAGTATTCCATTCCGTTACTACCATTAATATATCACTTTAGTACCTACTATTCCAATCCGTTACTACCATTTCTCCGTTACTTTACCACCTACTATTCCAATCCGTAACTACCATTTCTCCGTTACTTTACTACCTACTATTCCATTTCCTTACTACCATTACTCAATCACTTTACTACCTACTATTCCATTCGGTTAATACCATTTTTGAATCACCTTACTACCTAATATTCCATTCCGTTACTACCATTACTTTATCACTTTACTACCTACTATTCCAATCCATTAATACCATTACTACATCACTTTACTACCTACTATTCCAATCCGTTACTACCATTACTCCATCATTTTACTACCTACTATTCCATTCCGCTACTACCATTACTATATCACTTTACTACCTACTATTCCAATCAGTTACTACCATTACTCTATTACTTTACTACCTACTATTCCATTCCGTTTCTACCATTACTCCATCACTTTACTACCTACTATTTCTTTCCATTAATGCCATTTTTTGAATCACTTTACTACCTACTATTCCATTTCGTTACTACCATTACTTTATCACTTTACTACCTACTATTCCAATCCGTTACTATCCGTTACTACCATTACTCCATTACTTTACTACCTACTATTCCAATTCGTTACTACCATTACTCCATCACTTTACTACCTACTATTCCATTCCGTTACTACCATTACTCCATCACTTTACTACCTAATATTCAACTCCGTTACTACCATTACTCCATCACTTTACTACCTGCTATTCCAATCCGTAACTACAATTACTCCATCACTTTACTATCTACTATTCCAATCCGTATCTACCATTACTCCATCATTTTACTACCTACTATTCCAATCCGTTACTACCATTACTATATCACTTTACTACATAGTATTCCATTCCGTTACTACCATTAATATATCACTTTACTACCTACTATTCCAATCAGTTACTACCATTACTGTATTACTTTACTACCTACTATTCCATTCCGTTTCTACCATTACTCCATCACTTTACTACCTACTATTCCTTTCCATTAATACCATTTTTGAATCACTTTACTACCTACTATTCCGTTCCGTTACTACCATTACTTTATCACTTACTACCTCCTATTACATTCTCTTACTACAATCAACCTGAAAATTACTACATCATTTTACTACACACTTTTTAATTCCTTTACTACTTTTACTCCATCACTTTTCTATCTACTATTACATGCCGTTTCTACCATTACAACCTCACTTTACTACCTTTACTCCATTACTTTACTACCTACTATTCCAATCCGTTACTACCATTACTATATCACTTTACTACATAGTATTCTATTCCGTTACTACCATTACTCCATCACTTTACTACCTACTTTTCCAATCCGTTACTACCATTTCTCCGTTACTTTACTACCTACTATTCCAATCCGTAACTACCATTTCTCCGTTACTTTACTACCTACTATTCCATTTCCTTACTACCATTACTCAATCACTTTACTACCTACTATTCCATTCGGTTAATACCATTTTTGAATCACTTTACTACCTAATATTCCATTCCGTTACTACCATTACTTTATCACTTTACTACCTACTATTCCAATCCATTAATACCATTACTACATCACTTTACTACCTACTATTCCAATCCGTTACTACCATTACTCCATCATTTTACTACCTACTATTCCATTCCGTTACTACCATTACTATATCACTTTACTACCTACTATTCCAATCAGTTACTACCATTACTCTATTACTTTACTACCTACTATTCCATTCGGTTTCTAACATTACTCCATCACTTTACTACCTATTATTCCTTTCCATTAATACCATTTTTGAATCACTTTACTACCTACTATTCCATTTCGTTACTACCATTACTCCATCACTTTACTACCTACTATTCCAATCCGTTACTATCCGTTACTACCATTACTCCATTACTTTACTACCTACTATTCCAATCCGTTACTACCATTACTCCATCACTTTACTACCTACTATTCCATTCCGTTACTACCATTACTCCATCACTTTACTACCTAATATTCAACTCCGTTACTACCATTACTCCATCACTTTACTACCTGCTATTCCAATCCGTAACTACAATTACTCCATCACTTTACTACCTACTATTCCAATCCGTATCTACCATTACTCCATCACTTTACTACCTACTATTCCATTCCGTTACTACCATTACTATATCACTTTACTACCTACTATTCCAATCAGTTACTACCATTACTGTATTACTTTACTACCTACTATTCCATTCCGTTTCTACCATTACTCCATCACTTTACTACCTACTATTCCTTTCCATTAATACCATTTTTGAATCACTTTACTACCTACTATTCCATTCCGTTACTACCATTACTTTATCACTTCACTACCTACTATTCCAATCCGTTACTGCCATTACTATATCACTTTACTACCTACTATTCCAATCAGTTACTACCATTACTCCATCACTTTACTACCAACTATTCCAATCCGTTACTACCATTACCACATTTCTTTACTACCTACTATTCCATTCCGTTACTTCCATTACTCCATCACTTTACTACCTACTATTCCAATCCGTTACTACCATTACTGCATCACTTTACTACCTACTATTCCAATCCGTTACTACCATTACTCCATCACTTTGTTAACTACTATTCCAATTCGTTACTACCATTACTCCATCACTTTACTACCTACTATTCCAATCCGTTACTAATATTACTTTATCATTTACTACCTCCTATTACATGCTCTTACTACAATCAACCTGACAATTACTACATCATTTTACTACACACTTTTTAATTCCTTTACTACATTTACTCCATCACTTTACTATCTACTATTACATGCCGTTTCTACCATTACTCCATCACTTTACTACCTTTACTCCATTACTTTACTACCCACTATTCCGTTCCGTTACTACCATTACTATATCACTTTACTACCTACTATTCCATTCCGTTACTACCATTACTATATCACTTTACTACCTACTATTCCAATCCGTTACTACCATTACTCCATTAATTTAATACCTACTATTCCATTCCGTTACTACCATTACTCCATCACTTTACTACCTACTATTCCATTCCGTTAATACCAATTTTGAATCACTTTACTACCTACTATTCCATTTCGTTACTACCATTACTTTTCACTTTACTACCTACTTTTCCAATCCGTTACTACCATTACTACATCACTTTACTACCTACTATTCCAATCCGTTACTACCATTACTCCATCATTTTACTACCTACTATTCCATTCTGTTACTGCCATTACTTTATGACTTTACTACCTACTATTCCAATCCGTTACTACCATTACTCCATCACTTTACTACCTACTATTCCAATCCGTTACTGCCATTACTTTATCACTTACTACCTCCTATTACATGCTCTTACTACAATCAACCTGAAAATTACTACATCATTTCACTACACACTTTTTAATTCCTTTACTACTTTTACTCCATCACTTTACTATCTACTATTACATGCCGCTTCTACCATTACTCCATCACTTTACTACCTTTACTCCATTACTTTACTACCTACTATTCCAATCCGTTACTACCATTACTATATCACTTTACTACATAGTATTCCATTCCGTTACTACCATTAATATATCACTTTACTACCTAGTATTCCAATCCGTTACTACTATTTCTCCGTTACTTTACTACCTACTATTCCATTTCGTTACTACCATTACTCCATCACTTTACTATCTACTATTCCATTCGGTTAATACCATTTTTGATTCACTTTACTACCTACTATTCCATTCCAATACTACCATTACTTTATCACTTTACTACCTACTATTCCAATCCGTTACTACCATTACTCCATCATTTTACTACCTACTATTCCATTCTGTTACTGCCATTACTTTATGACTTTACTACCTACTATTCCAATCCGTTACTACCATTACTCCATCACTTTACTACCTACTATTCCAATCCGTTACTGCCATTACTTTATCACTTACTACCTCCTATTACATGCTCTTACTACAATCAACCTGAAAATTACTACATCATTTCACTACACACCTTTTATTCCTTTACTACTTTTACTCCATCACTTTACTATCTACTATTACATGCCGCTTCTACCATTACTCCATCACTTTACTACTTTTACTCAATTACTTTACTACCTACTATTAAAATCCGTTACTACCATTACTATATCACTTTACTACATAGTATTTCATTCCGTTACTACCATTAATATATCACTTTACTACCTACTATTCCAATCCGTTACTACCATTTCTCCGTTACTTTACTACCTACTATTCCATTTCGTTACTACCATTACTCCATCACTTTACTACCTACTACTCCATTCGGTTAATACCATTTTTGAATCACTTTACTAGCTACTATTCCATTCCGTTACTGCCATTACTTTATCACTTTACTACCTACTATTCCAATCAATTACTACCATTACTACATCACTTTACTACCTACTATTACAATCCGTTACTACCATTACTCCATCATTTTACTACCTACTATTCCATTCCGTTACTACCATCACTGTACCACTTTACTACCTACTATTCCAATCAGTTACTACCATTACTCTATTACTCTACTACCTACTATTCCATTCCGTTTCTACCATTACTCCATCACTTTACTACCTACTATTCCTTTCCATTAATACCATTTTTGAATCACTTTACTACCTTCTATTCCATTCCGTTACTACCATTACTTTATCACTTTACTACCTACTATTCCAATCCGCTACTGCCATTACTGTATCACTTTACTACCTACTATTCCAATCCGTTACTACCATTACTCCATCACTTTACTACCTTCTATTCCATTCCGTTACTACCATTACTTTATCACTTTACTACCTACTATTCCAATCCATTACTACCATTACTCCATTACTTTACTACCTACTATTCCAATCCGTTACTGCCATTACTTTATCACGTACTACCTCCTATTACATTCTCTTACTACAATCAACCTGAAAATTACTACATCATTTTACTACACACTTTTTAATTCCTTTACTACTTTTACTCAATCACTTTTCTATCTACTATTACATGCCGTTTCTACCATTACAACCTCACTTTACTACCTTTACTCCATTACTTTACTACCTACTATTCCAATCCGTTACTACCATTACTATATCACTTTACTACATAGTATTCCATTCCGTTACTACCATTAATATATCACTTTACTACCTACTATTCCAATCCGTTACTACCATTTCTCCGTTACTTTACCACCTACTATTCCAATCCGTAACTACCATTTCTCCGTTACTTTACTACCTACTATTCCATTTCCTTACTACCATTACTCAATCACTTTACTACCTACTATTCCATTCGGTTAATACCATTTTTGAATCACCTTACTACCTAATATTCCATTCCGTTACTACCATTACTTTATCACTTTACTACCTACTATTCCAATCCGTTACTACCATTACTCCATTACTTTACTACCTACTATTCCAATCCGTTACTACCATTACTCCATCATTTTACTACCTACTATTCCATTCCGTTACTACCATTACTATATCACTTTACTACCTACTATTCCAATCAGTTACTACCATTACTCTATTACTTTACTACCTACTATTCCATTCCGTTTCTACCATTACTCCATCACTTTACTACCTACTATTTCTTTCCATTAATGCCATTTTTGAATCACTTTACTACCTACTATTCCATTTCGTTACTACCATTACTTTATCACTTTACTACCTACTATTCCAATCCGTTACTATCCGTTACTACCATTACTCCATTACTTTACTACCTACTATTCCAATCCGTTACTACCATTACTCCATCACTTTACTACCTTCTATTCCATTCCGTTACTACCATTACTCCATCACTTTACTACCTAATATTCAACTCCGTTACTACCATTACTCCATCACTTTACTACCTGCTATTCCAATCCGTAACTACAATTACTCCATCACTTTACTATCTACTATTCCAATCCGTATCTACCATTACTCCATCATTTTACTACCTACTATTCCAATCCGTTACTACCATTACTATATCACTTTACTACATAGTATTCCATTCCGTTACTACCATTAATATATCACTTTACTACCTACTATTCCAATCCGTTACTACCATTACTCTATCACTTTACTACCTACTATTCCATTCCGTTTCTACCATTACTCCATCACTTTACTACCTACTATTCCTTTCCATTAATACCATTTTTGAATCACTTTACTACCTACTATTCCGTTCCGTTACTACCATTACTTTATCACTTACTACCTCCTATTACATTCTCTTACTACAATCAACCTGAAAATTACTACATCATTTTACTACACACTTTTTAATTCCTTTACTACTTTTACTCCATCACTTTTCTATCTACTATTACATGCCGTTTCTACCATTACAACCTCACTTTACTACCTTTACTCCATTACTTTACTACCTACTATTCCAATCCATTACTACCATTACTCCATTACTTTACTACCTACTATTCCAATCCGTTACTGCCATTACTTTATCACTTACTACCTCCTATTACATTCTCTTACTACAATCAACCTGAAAATTACTACATCATTTTACTACACACTTTTTAATTCCTTTACTACTTTTACTCCATCACTTTTCTATCTACTATTACATGCCGTTTCTACCATTACAACCTCACTTTACTACCTTTACTCCATTACTTTACTACCTACTATTCCAATCCGTTACTACCATTACTATATCACTTTACTACATAGTATTCTATTCCGTTACTACCATTAATATATCACTTTACTACCTACTTTTCCAATCCGTTACTACCATTTCTCCGTTACTTTACTACCTACTATTCCAATCCGTAACTACCATTTCTCCGTTACTTTACTACCTACTATTCCATTTCCTTATTACCATTACTCAATCACTTTACTACCTACTATTCCATTCGGTTAATACCATTTTTGAATCACTTTACTACCTAATATTCCATTCCGTTACTACCATTACTTTATCACTTTACTACCTACTATTCCAATCCATTAATACCATTACTACATCACTTTACTACCTACTATTCCAATCCGTTACAACCATTACTCCATCATTTTACTACCTACTATTCCATTCCGTTACTACCATTACTATATCACTTTACTACCTACTATTCCAATCAGTTACTACCATTACTCTATTACTTTACTACCTACTATTCCATTCGGTTTCTAACATTACTCCATCACTTTACTACCTATTATTCCTTTCCATTAATACCATTTTTGAATCACTTTACTACCTACTATTCCATTTCATTATTACCATTACTTTATTACTACCTACTATTCCAATCCGTTACAACCATTACTCCATCATTTTACTACCTACTATTCCATTCCGTTACTACCATTACTTTATCACTTTACTACCTACTATTCCAATCCGTTACTATCCGTTACTACCATTACTCCATTACTTTACTACCTACTATTCCAATCCGTTACTACCATTACTCCATCACTTTACTACCTACTATTCCATTCCGTTACTACCATTACTCCATCACTTTACTACCTAATATTCAACTCCGTTACTACCATTACTCCATCACTTTACTACCTGCTATTCCAATCCGTAACTACAATTACTCCATCACTTTACTATCTACTATTCCAATCCGTATCTACCATTACTCCATCATTTTACTACCTACTATTCCATTCCGTTACTACCATTTTTGAATCACTTTACTACCTACTATTCCATTCCGTTACTATCCGTTACTACCATTACTCCATTACTTTACTACCTACTATTCCAATCCGTTACTACCATTACTCCATCACTTTACTACCTACTATTCCATTCCGTTACTACCATTACTCCATCACTTTACTACCTAATATTCAACTCCGTTACTACCATTACTCCATCACTTTACTACCTATTATTCCAATCAGTTACTACCATTACTGTATTACTTTACTACCTACTATTCCATTCCGTTTCTACCATTACTCCATCACTTTACTACCTACTATTCCTTTCCATTAATACCATTTTTGAATCACTTTACTACCTACTATTCCATTCCGTTACTACCATTACTTTATCACTTCACTACCTACTATTCCAATCCGTTACTGCCATTACTATATCACTTTACTACCTTCAATTCAAATCAGTTACTACCATTACTCCATCACTTTACTACCAACTATTCCAATCCGTTACTACCATTACCACATTTCTTTACTACCTACTATTCCATTCCGTTACTTCCATTACTCCATCACTTTACTACCTATTATTCCAATCCGTTACTACCTTTACTCCATCACTTTACTACCTACTATTCCAATCCGTTACTACCATTACTCCATCACTTTGTTAACTACTATTCCAATTCGTTACTACCATTACTCCATCACTTTACTACCTACTGTTCCAATCCGTTACTAATATTACTTTATCATTTACTACCTCCTATTACATGCTCTTACTACAATCAACCTGACAATTACTACATCATTTTACTACACACTTTTTAATTCCTTTACTACATTTACTCCATCACTTTACTATCTACTATTACATGCCGTTTCTACCATTACTCCATCACTTTACTACCTTTACTCCATTACTTTACTACCCACTATTCCGTTCCGTTACTACCATTACTATATCACTTTACTACCTACTATTCCAATCGGTTAATACCATTTTTGAATCACTTTACTACCTACTATTCCATTCCGTTACTACCATTACTTTATCACTTTACTACCTACTATTCCAATCCGTTACTACCATTACTCCATCATTTTACTACCTACTATTCCATTCTGTTACTGCCATTACTTTATGACTTTACTACCTACTATTCCAATCCGTTACTACCATTACTCCATCACTTTACTACCTACTATTTCAATCCGTTACTGCCATTACTTTATCACTTACTACCTCCTATTACATGCTCTTACTACAATCAACCTGAAAATTACTACATCATTTCACTACACACTTTTTAATTCCTTTATTACTTTTACTCCATCACTTTACTATCTACTATTACATGCCGCTTCTACCATTACTCCATCACTTTACTACTTTTACTCAATTACTTTACTACCTACTATTAAAATCCGTTACTACCATTACTATATCACTTTACTACATAGTATTTCATTCCGTTACTACCATTAATATATCACTTTACTACCTACTATTCCAATCCGTTACTACCATTTCTCCGTTACTTTACTACCTACTATTCCATTTCGTTACTACCATTACTCCATCACTTTACTACCTACTATTCCATTCGGTTAATACCATTTTTGAATCACTTTACTACCTACTATTCCATTCCGTTACTACAATTACTTTATCACTTTACTACCTACTATTCCAATCAATTACTACCATTACTACATCACTTTACTACCTACTATTACAATCCGTTACTACCATTACTCCATCAATTTACTACCAACTATTCCATTCCGTTACTACCATTACTTTATCACTTTACTACCTACTATTCCAATCCATTACTACCATTACTCCATTACTTTACTACCTACTATTCCATTCCGTTTCTACCATTACTCCATCACTTTACTACCTACTATTCCTTTCCATTAATACCATTTTTGAATCACTTTACTACCTACTATTCCGTTCCGTTACTACCATTACTTTATCACTTACTACCTCCTATTACATTCTCTTACTACAATCAACCTGAAAATTACTACATCATTTTACTACACACTTTTTAATTCCTTTACTACTTTTACTCCATCACTTTTCTATCTACTATTACAAGCCGTTTCTACCATTACAACCTCACTTTACTACCTTTACTCCATTACTTTACTACCTACTATTCCAATCCATTACTACCATTACTCCATTACTTTACTACCTACTATTCCAATCCGTTACTGCCATTACTTTATCACTTACTACCTCCTATTACATTCTCTTACTACAATCAACCTGAAAATTACTACATCATTTTACTACACACTTTTTAATTCCTTTACTACTTTTACTCCATCACTTTTCTATCTACTATTACATGCCGTTTCTACCATTACAACCTCACTTTACTACCTTTACTCCATTACTTTACTACCTACTATTCCAATCCGTTACTACCATTACTATATCACTTTACTACATAGTATTCTATTCCGTTACTACCATTAATATATCACTTTACTACCTACTTTTCCAATCCGTTACTACCATTTCTCCGTTACTTTACTACCTACTATTCCAATCCGTAACTACCATTTCTCCGTTACTTTACTACCTACTATTCCATTTCCTTACTACCATTACTCAATCACTTTACTACCTACTATTCCATTCGGTTAATACCATTTTTGAATCACTTTACTACCTAATATTCCATTCCGTTACTACCATTACTTTATCACTTTACTACCTACTATTCCAATCCATTAATACCATTACTACATCACTTTACTACCTACTATTCCAATCCGTTACTACCATTACTCCATCATTTTACTACCTACTATTCCATTCCGTTACTACCATTACTATATCACTTTACTACCTACTATTCCAATCAGTTACTACCATTACTCTATTACTTTACTACCTACTATTCCATTCCGTTTCTACCATTACTCCATCACTTTACTACCTATTATTCCTTTCCATTAATACCATTTTTGAATCACTTTACTACCTACTATTCCATTTCGTTACTACCATTACTTTATCACTTTACTACCTACTATTCCAATCCGTTAGTATCCGTTACTACCATTACTCCATTACTTTACTACCTACTATTCCAATCCGTTACTACCATTACTCCATCACTTTACTACCTACTATTCCATTCCGTTACTACCATTACTCCATCACTTTACTACCTGCTATTCCAATCCGTAACTACAATTACTCCATCACTTTACTATCTACTATTCCAATCCGTATCTACCATTACTCCATCATTTTACTACCTACTATTCCATTCCGTTACTACCATTACTATATCACTTTACTACCTATTATTCCAATCAGTTACTACCATTACTGTATTACTTTACTACCTACTATTCCATTCCGTTTCTACCATTACTCCATCACTTTACTACCTACTATTCCTTTCCATTAATACCATTTTTGAATCACTTTACTACCTACTATTCCATTCCGTTACTACCATTACTTTATCACTTCACTACCTACTATTCCAATCCGTTACTGCCATTACTATATCACTTTACTACCTTCAATTCAAATCAGTTACTACCATTACTCCATCACTTTACTACCAACTATTCCAATCCGTTACTACCATTACCACATTTCTTTACTACCTACTATTCCATTCCGTTACTTCCATTACTCCATCACTTTACTACCTACTATTCCAATCCGTTACTACATTTACTCCATCACTTTACTACCTACTATTCCAATCCGTTACTACCATTACTCCATCACTTTGTTAACTACTATTCCATTTCGTTACTACCATTACTCCATCACTTTACTACCTACTATTCCATTTCGTTACTACCATTACTCCATCACTTTACTACCTACTATTCCAATCCATTACTACCATTGCTTTATCACTTTACTACCTACTATTCCAATCCGTTACTGCCATTACTTTATCACTTACTACCTCCTATTACATGCTCTTACTACAATCAACCTGACAATTACTACATCATTTTACTACACACTTTTTAATTCTTTTACTACTTTTACTCAATCACTTTACTATCTACTATTCCAATCCGTTACTACCATTACTCAATCACTTTACTACCTACTATTCCAATCCGGTACTACCATTACCCCATCACTTTACTACCTACTATTCCATTCCGTTACTTCCACCACTCCATCACTTTACTACCTACTATTCCAATCCGTTACTACCATTACTCAACCACTTTACTACTTACTATTCCAATCCGTTACTACCATTACTTTATTACTTTACTACCTATTATTTCAGTCCGTTAGTACCAATACTATATCACTTTACTACCAACTATTCCAATCCGTTACTACCATTACTCCATCACTTTACCACCTACTATTCCAATCCGTTACTACCATTACTTTATCACTTACTACATCCTATTACATGCTCTTACTACAATCAACCTGACAATTACTACATCATTTTACTACACACTTTTTAATTCTTTTACTACTTTTACTCCACCACTTTACTATCTACTATTACATGCCGTTTCTACCATTACTCCATCACTTTACTACCTTTACTCCATTACTTTATTACCTTTACTCCATCACTTTACTACCTAATATTCCATTCCGTTACTACCATTACTCCATTACTTTACTACCTACTATTTTATTCCGTTACTACCATTACTCCTTTACTTTACGACCTACTATTCCATTCTGTTACTACCATTACCCCATCACTTCACAACCTACTGTTTCATTCCATTACTACCATTACGCCATCACTTTACTACCTTCTATTCCATTATGTTACTAGCATTACTTCATCACTTAACTAACGAAATTACATTCCGTTACTACCATTACTCCATCACTTTACTACCTTTGCTTCATTTCTTTAGTACCTACTATATCGTTCTGTTCCTACAATTACTCCATCACTTTACTAACTCCGATTCCATTCCGTTACTACCATTTCTGCATCACTTTACTACCTCCTATTCCATTCCGTTACTACCATTACTGCATCCCTTTACTACCTACTATTCCATTCGGTTACTACCATTACTTTATCACTTTACTACCTCCTATTCCACACCGTTACTACCATTACTGCATCACTTTACTACCTACTATTCCATTCCGTTACTACCATTACTGTATCACCTTACTAACTACTATTCCATTCGGTTACTACCATTACTTTATCACTTTACTACCTCCTATTCCACTCCGTTACTACCATTACTGCATTACTTTACTACCTACTATTCCATTCGGTTAATACCATTTTTGAATCACTTTACTACCTACTATTCCATACCGTTTCTACCATTACTTTATCACTTTACTACCTACTATTCCAATCCGTTACTACCATTACTACATCACTTTACTACCTAGTATTCGATTCCGGTACTACCATAACTTTATCACTTTACTACCTACTATTCCATTCCGTTACTACCATTACTATATCACTTTACTACCTACTATTCCAATCAGTTACTACCATTACTGTATTACTTTACTACCTACTATTCCATTCCGTTTCTACCATTACTCCATCACTTTACTACCTACTATTCCAATCAGTTACTACCATTACTCTATTACTTTACTACCTACTATTCCATTCCGTTTCTACCATTACTCCATCACTTTACTACCTACTATTCCTTTCCGTTAATACCATTTTTGAATCACTTTACTACCTATTATTCCATTCCGTTACTACCATTACGTTATCACTTTACTACCTACTATTCCAATCCGTTACTGCCATTACTGTATCACTTTACTACCTACTATTCCAATCCGTTACTACCATTACTCCATCACTTTACTACGTACTATTCCGTTCCGTTACTACCATTTTTGAATCACTTTACTACCTACTATTCCTTTCCGTTAATACCATTTTTGAATCACTTTACTACCTATTATTCCATTCCGTTACTACCATTACGTTATCACTTTACTACCTACTATTCCAATCAGTTACTACCATTACTGTATTACTTTACTACCTACTATTCCATTCCGTTTCTACCATTACTCCATCACTTTACTACCTACTATTCCTTTCCATTAATACCATTTTTGAATCACTTTACTACCTACTATTCCGTTCCGTTACTACCATTACTTTATCACTTACTACCTCCTATTACATTCTCTTACTACAATCAACCTGAAAATTACTACATCATTTTACTACACACTTTTTAATTCCTTTACTACTTTTACTCCATCACTTTTCTATCTACTATTACATGCCGTTTCTACCATTACAACCTCACTTTACTACCTTTACTCCATTACTTTACTACCTACTATTCCAATCCATTACTACCATTACTCCATTACTTTACTACCTACTATTCCAATCCGTTACTGCCATTACTTTATCACTTACTACCTCCTATTACATTCTCTTACTACAATCAACCTGAAAATTACTACATCATTTTACTACACACTTTTTAATTCCTTTACTACTTTTACTCCATCACTTTTCTATCTACTATTACATGCCGTTTCTACCATTACAACCTCACTTTACTACCTTTACTCCATTACTTTACTACCTACTATTCCAATCCGTTACTACCATTACTATATCACTTTACTACATAGTATTCTATTCCGTTACTACCATTAATATATCACTTTACTACCTACTATTCCAATCCGTTACTACCATTTCTCCGTTACTTTACTACCTACTATTCCAATCCGTAACTACCATTTCTCCGTTACTTTACTACCTACTATTCCATTTCCTTATTACCATTACTCAATCACTTTACTACCTACTATTCCATTCGGTTAATACCATTTTTGAATCACTTTACTACCTAATATTCCATTCCGTTACTACCATTACTTTATCACTTTACTACCTACTATTCCAATCCATTAATACCATTACTACATCACTTTACTACCTACTATTCCAATCCGTTACAACCATTACTCCATCATTTTACTACCTACAATTCCATTCCGTTACTACCATTACTATATCACTTTACTACCTACTATTCCAATCAGTTACTACCATTACTCTATTACTTTACTACCTACTATTCCATTCGGTTTCTAACATTACTCCATCACTTTACTACCTATTATTCCTTTCCATTAATACCATTTTTGAATCACTTTACTACCTACTATTCCATTTCGTTACTACCATTACTTTATCACTTTACTACCTACTATTCCAATCCGTTACTATCCGTTACTACCATTACTCCATTGCTTTACTACCTACTATTCCAATCCGTTACTACCATTACTCCATCACTTTACTACCTACTATTCCATTCCGTTACTACCATTACTCCATCACTTTACTACCTAATATTCAACTCCGTTACTACCATTACTCCATCACTTTACTACCTGCTATTCCAATCCGTAACTACAATTACTCCATCACTTTACTATCTACTATTCCAATCCGTATCTACCATTACTCCATCATTTTACTACCTACTATTCCATTCCGTTACTACCATTTTTGAATCACTTTACTACCTACTATTCCATTCCGTTACTATCCGTTACTACCATTACTCCATTACTTTACTACCTTCTATTCCAATCCGTTACTACCATTACTCCATCACTTTACTACCTACTATTCCATTCCGTTACTACCATTACTCCATCACTTTACTACCTAATATTCAACTCCGTTACTACCATTACTCCATCACTTTACTACCTACTATTCCAATCAGTTACTACCATTACTGTATTACTTTACTACCTACTATTCCATTCCGTTTCTACCATTACTCCATCACTTTACTACCTACTATTCCTTTCCATTAATACCATTTTTGAATCACTTTACTACCTACTATTCCATTCCGTTACTACCATTACTCCATCACTTCACTACCTACTATTCCAATCCGTTACTGCCATTACTATATCACTTTACTACCTTCAATTCAAATCAGTTACTACCATTACTCCATCACTTTACTACCAACTATTCCAATCCGTTACTACCATTACCACATTTCTTTACTACCTACTATTCCATTCCGTTACTTCCATTACTCCATCACTTTACTACCTACTATTCCAATCCGTTACTACCTTTACTCCATCACTTTACTACCTACTATTCCAATCCGTTACTACCATTACTCCATCACTTTGTTAACTACTATTCCAATTCGTTACTACCATTACTCCATCACTTTACTACCTACTGTTCCAATCCGTTACTAATATTACTTTATCATTTACTACCTCCTATTACATGCTCTTACTACAATCAACCTGACAATTACTACATCATTTTACTACACACTTTTTAATTCCTTTACTACATTTACTCCATCACTTTACTATCTACTATTACATGCCGTTTCTACCATTACTCCATCACTTTACTACCTTTACTCCATTACTTTACTACCCACTATTCCGTTCCGTTACTACCATTACTATATCACTTTACTACCTACTATTCCAATCGGTTAATACCATTTTTGAATCACTTTACTACCTACTATTCCATTCCGTTACTACCATTACTTTATCACTTTACTACCTACTATTCCAATCAATTACTACCATTACTACATCACTTTACTACCTACTATTACAATCCGTTACTACCATAACTCCATCATTTTACTACCTACTATTCCATTCCGTTACTACCATCACTATACCACTTTACTACCTACTATTCCAATCAGTTACTACCATTACTCTATTACTCTACTACCTACTATTCCATTCCGTTTCTACCATTACTCCATCACTTTACTACCTACTATTCCTTTCCATTAATACCATTTTTGAATCACTTTACTACCTTCTATTCCATTCCGTTACTACCATTACTTTATCACTTTACTACCTACTATTCCAATCCGTTACTGCCATTACTGTATCACTTTACTACCTACTATTCCAATCCGTTACTACCATTACTTTATCACTTTACTACCTACTATTCCAATCCGTTACTATCCGTTACTACCATTACTCCATTACTTTACTACCTACTATTCCAATCCGTTACTACCATTACTCCATCACTTTACTACCTACTATTTCATTCCGTTACTACCATTACTCCATCACTTTACTACCTAATATTCAACTCCGTTACTACCATTACTCCATCACTTTACTACCTGCTATTCCAATCCGTAACTACAATTACTCCATCACTTTACTATCTACTATTCCAATCCGTATCTACCATTACTCCATCATTTTACTACCTACTATTCCAATCCGTTACTACCATTACTATATCACTTTACTACCTACTATTCCAATCGGTTAATACCATTTTTGAATCACTTTACTACCTACTATTCCATTCCGTTACTACCATTACTTTATCACTTTACTACCTACTATTCCAATCAATTACTACCATTACTACATCACTTTACTACCTACTATTACAATCCGTTACTACCATAACTCCATCATTTTACTACCTACTATTCCATTCCGTTACTACCATCACTATACCACTTTACTACCTACTATTCCAATCAGTTACTACCATTACTCTATTACTCTACTACCTACTATTCCATTCCGTTTCTACCATTACTCCATCACTTTACTACCTACTATTCCTTTCCATTAATACCATTTTTGAATCACTTTACTACCTTCTATTCCATTCCGTTACTACCATTACTTTATCACTTTACTACCTACTATTCCAATCCGTTACTGCCATTACTGTATCACTTTACTACCTACTATTCCAATCCGTTACTACCATTACTTTATCACTTTACTACCTACTATTCCAATCCGTTACTATCCGTTACTACCATTACTCCATTACTTTACTACCTACTATTCCAATCCGTTACTACCATTACTCCATCACTTTACTACCTACTATTTCATTCCGTTACTACCATTACTCCATCACTTTACTACCTAATATTCAACTCCGTTACTACCATTACTCCATCACTTTACTACCTGCTATTCCAATCCGTAACTACAATTACTCCATCACTTTACTATCTACTATTCCAATCCGTATCTACCATTACTCCATCATTTTACTACCTACTATTCCAATCCGTTACTACCATTACTATATCACTTTACTACATAGTATTCCATTCCGTTACTACCATTAATATATCACTTTACTACCTACTATTCCAATCAGTTACTACCATTACTGTATTACTTTACTACCTACTATTCCATTCCGTTTCTACCATTACTCCATCACTTTACTACCTACTATTCCTTTCCATTAATACCATTTTTGAATCACTTTACTACCTACTATTCCGTTCCGTTACTACCATTACTTTATCACTTACTACCTCCTATTACATTCTCTTACTACAATCAACCTGAAAATTACTACATCATTTTACTACACACTTTTTAATTCCTTTACTACTTTTACTCCATCACTTTTCTATCTACTATTACATGCCGTTTCTACCATTACAACCTCACTTTACTACCTTTACTCCATTACTTTACTACCTACTATTCCAATCCATTACTACCATTACTCCATTACTTTACTACCTACTATTCCAATCCGTTACTGCCATTACTTTATCACTTACTACCTCCTATTACATTCTCTTACTACAATCAACCTGAAAATTACTACATCATTTTACTACACACTTTTTAATTCCTTTACTACTTTTACTCCATCACTTTTCTATCTACTATTACATGCCGTTTCTACCATTACAACCTCACTTTACTACCTTTACTCCATTACTTTACTACCTACTATTCCAATCCGTTACTACCATTACTATATCACTTTACTACATAGTATTCTATTCCGTTACTACCATTAATATATCACTTTACTACCTACTTTTCCAATCCGTTACTACCATTTCTCCGTTACTTTACTACCTACTATTCCAATCCGTAACTACCATTTCTCCGTTACTTTACTACCTACTATTCCATTTCCTTACTACCATTACTCAATCACTTTACTACCTACTATTCCATTCGGTTAATACCATTTTTGAATCACTTTACTACCTAATATTCCATTCCGTTACTACCATTACTTTATCACTTTACTACCTACTATTCCAATCCATTAATACCATTACTACATCACTTTACTACCTACTATTCCAATCCGTTACTACCATTACTCCATCATTTTACTACCTACTATTCCATTCCGTTACTACCATTACTATATCACTTTACTACCTACTATTCCAATCAGTTACTACCATTACTCTATTACTTTACTACCTACTATTCCATTCGGTTTCTAACATTACTCCATCACTTTACTACCTATTATTCCTTTCCATTAATACCATTTTTGAATCACTTTACTACCTACTATTCCATTTCGTTACTACCATTACTTTATCACTTTACTACCTACTATTCCAATCCGTTACTATCCGTTACTACCATTACTCCATTACTTTACTACCTACTATTCCAATCCGTTACTACCATTACTCCATCACTTTACTACCTACTATTCCATTCCGTTACTACCATTACTCCATCACTTTACTACCTAATATTCAACTCCGTTACTACCATTACTCCATCACTTTACTACCTGCTATTCCAATCCGTAACTACAATTACTCCATCACTTTACTATCTACTATTCCAATCCGTATCTACCATTACTCCATCATTCTACTACCTACTATTCCATTCCGTTACTACCATTACTATATCACTTTACTACCTATTATTCCAATCAGTTACTACCATTACTGTATTACTTTACTACCTACTATTCCATTCCGTTTCTACCATTACTCCATCACTTTACTACCTACTATTCCTTTCCATTAATACCATTTTTGAATCACTTTACTACCTACTATTCCATTCCGTTACTACCATTACTTTATCACTTCACTACCTACTATTCCAATCCGTTACTGCCATTACTATATCACTTTACTACCTTCAATTCAAATCAGTTACTACCATTACTCCATCACTTTACTACCAACTATTCCAATCCGTTACTACCATTACCACATTTCTTTACTACCTACTATTCCATTCCGTTACTTCCATTACTCCATCACTTTACTACCTACTATTCCAATCCGTTACTACCTTTACTCCATCACTTTACTACCTACTATTCCAATCCGTTACTACCATTACTCCATCACTTTGTTAACTACTATTCCAATTCGTTACTACCATTACTCCATCACTTTACTACCTACTGTTCCAATCCGTTACTAATATTACTTTATCATTTACTACCTCCTATTACATGCTCTTACTACAATCAACCTGACAATTACTACATCATTTTACTACACACTTTTTAATTCCTTTACTACATTTACTCCATCACTTTACTATCTACTATTACATGCCGTTTCTACCATTACTCCATCACTTTACTACCTTTACTCCATTACTTTACTACCCACTATTCCGTTCCGTTACTGCCATTACTATATCACTTTACTACCTACTATTCCAATCGGTTAATACCATTTTTGAATCACTTTACTACCTACTATTCCATTCCGTTACTACCATTACTTTATCACTTTACTACCTACTATTCCAATCAATTACTACCATTACTACATCACTTTACTACCTACTATTACAATCCGTTACTACCATTACTCCATCATTTTACTACCTACTATTCCATTCCGTTACTACCATCACTATACCACTTTACTACCTACTATTCCAATCAGTTACTACCATTACTCTATTACTTTACTACCTACTATTCCATTCCGTTTCTACCATTACTCCATCACTTTACTACCTACTATTCCTTTCCATTAATACCATTTTTGAATCACTTTACTACCTTCTATTCCATTCCGTTACTACCATTACTTTATCACTTTACTACCTACTATTCCAATCCGTTACTGCCATTACTGTATCACTTTACTACCTACTATTCAAATCCGTTACTACCATTACTCCATCACTTTACTACCTACTATTCCATTCCGTTACTACAATTACTTTATCACTTTACTACCTACTATTCCAATCCATTACTACCATTACTCCATTACTTTACTACCTACTATTCCAATCCGTTACTGCCATTACTTTATCACTTACTACCTCCTATTACATTCTCTTACTACAATCAACCTGAAAATTACTACATCATTTAACTACACACTTTTTAATTCCTTTACTACTTTTACTCCATCACTTTTCTATCTACTATTACATGCCGTTTCTACCATTACAACCTCACTTTACTACCTTTACTCCATTACTTTACTACCTACTATTCCAATCCGTTACTACCATTACTATATCACTTTACTACATAGTATTCCATTCCGTTACTACCATTAATATATCACTTTACTACCTACTATTCCAATCCGTTACTACCATTTCTCCGTTACTTTACCACCTACTATTCCAATCCGTAACTACCATTTCTCCGTTACTTTACTACCTACTATTCCATTTCCTTACTACCATTACTCAATCACTTTACTACCTACTATTCCATTCGGTTAATACCATTTTTGAATCACCTTACTACCTAATATTCCATTCCGTTACTACCATTACTTTATCACTTTACTACCTACTATTCCAATCCATTAATACCATTACTACATCACTTTACTACCTACTATTCCAATCCGTTACTACCATTACTCCATCACTTTACTACCTACTATTCCATTCCGTTACTACCATTACTATATCACTTTACTACCTACTATTCCAATCAGTTACTACCATTACTCTATTACTTTACTACCTACTATTCCATTCCGTTTCTACCATTACTCCATCACTTTACTACCTACTATTTCTTTCCATTAATGCCATTTTTGAATCACTTTACTACCTACTATTCCATTTCGTTACTACCATTACTTTATCACTTTACTACCTACTATTCCAATCCGTTACTATCCGTTACTACCATTACTCCATTACTTTACTACCTACTATTCCAATCCGTTACTACCATTACTCCATCACTTTACTACCTACTATTCCATTCCGTTACTACCATTACTCCATCACTTTACTACCTAATATTCCACTCCGTTACTACCATTACTCCATCACTTTACTACCTGCTATTCCAATCCGTAACTACAATTACTCCATCACTTTACTATCTACTATTCCAATCCGTATCTACCATTACTCCATCATTTTACTACATACTATTCCAATCCGTTACTACCATTACTATATCACTTTACTACATAGTATTCCATTCCGTTACTACCATTAATATATCACTTTACTACCTACTATTCCAATCAGTTACTACCATTACTGTATTACTTTACTACCTACTATTCCATTCCGTTTCTACCATTACTCCATCACTTTACTACCTACTATTCCTTTCCATTAATACCATTTTTGAATCACTTTACTACCTACTATTCCGTTCCGTTACTACCATTACTTTATCACTTACTACCTCCTATTACATTCTCTTACTACAATCAACCTGAAAATTACTACATCATTTTACTACACACTTTTTAATTCCTTTACTACTTTTACTCCATCACTTTTCTATCTACTATTACATGCCGTTTCTACCATTACTCCATCACTTTACTACCTTTACTCCATTACTTTACTACCCACTATTCCGTTCCGTTACTACCATTACTATATCACTTTACTACCTACTATTCCAATCGGTTAATACCATTTTTGAATCACTTTACTACCTACTATTCCAATCCGTTACTACCTTTACTCCATCACTTTACTACCTACTATTCCAATCCGTTACTACCATTACTCCATCACTTTGTTAACTACTATTCCAATTCGTTACTACCATTACTCCATCACTTTACTACCTACTGTTCCAATCCGTTACTAATATTACTTTATCATTTACTACCTCCTATTACATGCTCTTACTACAATCAACCTGACAATTACTACATCATTTTACTACACACTTTTTAATTCCTTTACTACATTTACTCCATCACTTTACTATCTACTATTACATGCCGTTTCTACCATTACTCCATCACTTTACTACCTTTACTCCATTACTTTACTACCCACTATTCCGTTCCGTTACTACCATTACTATATCACTTTACTACCTACTATTCCAATCGGTTAATACCATTTTTGAATCACTTTACTACCTACTATTCCATTCCGTTACTACCATTACTTTATCACTTTACTACCTACTATTCCAATCAATTACTACCATTACTACATCACTTTACTACCTACTATTACAATCCGTTACTACCATTACTCCATCATTTTACTACCTACTATTCCATTCCGTTACTACCATCACTATACCACTTTACTACCTACTATTCCAATCAGTTACTACCATTACTCTATTACTCTACTACCTACTATTCCATTCCGTTTCTACCATTACTCCATCACTTTACTACCTACTATTCCTTTCCATTAATACCATTTTTGAATCACTTTACTACCTTCTATTCCATTCCGTTACTACCATTACTTTATCACTTTACTACCTACTATTCCAATCCGTTACTGCCATTACTGTATCACTTTACTACCTACTATTCAAATCCGTTACTACCATTACTCCATCACTTTACTACCTACTATTCCATTCCGTTACTACAATTACTTTATCACTTTACTACCTACTATTCCAATCCATTACTACCATTACTCCATTACTTTACTACCTACTATTCCAATCCGTTACTGCCATTACTTTATCACTTACTACCTCCTATTACATTCTCTTACTACAATCAACCTGAAAATTACTACATCATTTAACTACACACTTTTTAATTCCTTTACTACTTTTACTCCATCACTTTTCTATCTACTATTACATGCCGTTTCTACCATTACAACCTCACTTTACTACCTTTACTCCATTACTTTACTACCTACTATTCCAATCCGTTACTACCATTACTATATCACTTTACTACATAGTATTCCATTCCGTTACTACCATTAATATATCACTTTACTACCTACTATTCCAATCCGTTACTACCATTTCTCCGTTACTTTACCACCTACTATTCCAATCCGTAACTACCATTTCTCCGTTACTTTACTACCTACTATTCCATTTCCTTACTACCATTACTCAATCACTTTACTACCTACTATTCCATTCGGTTAATACCATTTTTGAATCACCTTACTACCTAATATTCCATTCCGTTACTACCATTACTTTATCACTTTACTACCTACTATTCCAATCCATTAATACCATTACTACATCACTTTACTACCTACTATTCCAATCCGTTACTACCATTACTCCATCATTTTACTACCTACTATTCCATTCCGTTACTACCATTACTATATCACTTTACTACCTACTATTCCAATCAGTTACTACCATTACTCTATTACTTTACTACCTACTATTCCATTCCGTTACTACCATTACTCCATCACTTTACTACCTACTATTTCTTTCCATTAATGCCATTTTTGAATCACTTTACTACCTACTATTCCATTCCGTTACTACCATTACTTTATCACTTTACTACCTACTATTCCAATCCGTTACTATCCGTTACTACCATTACTCCATTACTTTACTACCTACTATTCCAATCCGTTACTACCATTACTCCATCACTTTACTACCTACTATTCCATTCCGTTACTACCATTACTCCATCACTTTACTACCTAATATTCAACTCCGTTACTACCATTACTCCATCACTTTACTACCTGCTATTCCAATCCGTAACTACAATTACTCCATCACTTTACTATCTACTATTCCAATCCGTATCTACCATTACTCCATCATTTTACTACATACTATTCCAATCCGTTACTACCATTACTATATCACTTTACTACATAGTATTCCATTCCGTTACTACCATTAATATATCACTTTACTACCTACTATTCCAATCCGTTACTACCATTACTGCATCACTTTACTACCTACTATTCCATTCCGTTTCTACCATTACTCCATCACTTTACTACCTACTATTCCTTTCCATTAATACCATTTTTGAATCACTTTACTACCTACTATTCCGTTCCGTTACTACCATTACTTTATCACTTACTACCTCCTATTACATTCTCTTACTACAATCAACCTGAAAATTACTACATCATTTTACTACACACTTTTTAATTCCTTTACTACTTTTACTCCATCACTTTTCTATCTACTATTACATGCCGTTTCTACCATTACAACCTCACTTTACTACCTTTACTCCATTACTTTACTACCTACTATTCCAATCCGTTACTACCATTACTATATCACTTTACTACCTACTATTCCAATCCGTTACTGCCATTACTTTATCACTTACTACCTCCTATTACATTCTCTTACTACAATCAACCTGAAAATTACTACATCATTTTACTACACACTTTTTAATTCCTTTACTACTTTTACTCCATCACTTTTCTATCTACTATTACATGCCGTTTCTACCATTACAACCTCACTTTACTACCTTTACTCCATTACATTACTACCTACTATTCCAATCCGTTACTACCATTACTATATCACTTTACTACATAGTATTCTATTCCGTTACTACCATTAATATATCACTTTACTACCTACTTTTCCAATCCGTTACTACCATTTCTCCGTTACTTTACTACCTACTATTCCAATCCGTAACTACCATTTCTCCGTTACTTTACTACCTACTATTCCATTTCCTTACTACCATTACTCAATCACTTTACTACATACTATTCCATTCGGTTAATACCATTTTTGAATCACTTTACTACCTAATATTCCATTCCGTTACTACCATTACTTTATCACTTTACTACCTACTATTCCAATCCATTAATACCATTACTACATCACTTTACTACCTACTATTCCAATCCGTTACTACCATTACTCCATCATTTTACTACCTACTATTCCATTCCGTTACTACCATTACTATATCACTTTACTACCTACTATTCCAATCAGTTACTACCATTACTCTATTACTTTACTACCTACTATTCCATTCCGTTTCTACCATTACTCCATCACTTTACTACCTACTATTTCTTTCCATTAATGCCATTTTTGAATCACTTTACTACCTACTATTCCATTTCGTTACTACCATTACTTTATCACTTTACTACCTACTATTCCAATCCGTTACTATCCGTTACTACCATTACTCCATTACTTTACTACCTACTATTCCAATCCATTAATACCATTACTACATCACTTTACTACCTACTATTCCAATCCATTAATACCATTACTACATCACTTTACTACCTACTATTCCATTCCGTTACTACCATTACTATATCACTTTACTACCTACTATTCCAATCAGTTACTACCATTACTCTATTACTTTACTACCTACTATTCCATTCCGTTTCTACCATTACTCCATCACTTTACTACCTATTATTCCTTTCCATTAATACCATTTTTGAATCACTTTACTACCTACTATTCCATTTCGTTACTACCATTACTTTATCACTTTACTACCTACTATTCCAATCCGTTACTATCCGTTACTACCATTACTCCATTACTTTACTACCAACTATTCCAATCCGTTACTACCATTACTCCATCACTTTACTACCTACTATTCCATTCCGTTACTACCATTACTCCATCACTTTACTACCTAATATTCAACTCTGTTACTACCATTACTCCATCACTTTACTACCTGCTATTCCAATCCGTAACTACAATTACTCCATCACTTTACTATCTACTATTCCAATCCGTATCTACCATTACTCCATCATTTTACTACCTACTATTCCATTCCGTTACTACCATTACTATATCACTTTACTACCTTCAATTCAAATCAGTTACTACCATTACTCCATCACTTTACTACCTACTATTCCAATCCGTTACTGCCATTACTGTATCACTTTACTACCTACTATTCCAATCCGTTACTACCATTACTCCATCACTTTACTACGTACTATTCCGTTCCGTTACTACCATTACTCCATTACTTTACTACCTACTATTCCAATCCGTTACTGCCATTACTTTATCACTTACTACCTCTTATTACATGCTCTTACTACAATCAATCTGAAAATTACTACATCATTTTACTACACACTTTTTAATTCCTTTACTACTTTTACTCCATCACTTTACTATCTACTATTACATGCCGTTTCTACCATTACTCCATCACTTTACTACCTTTACTCCATTACTTACTACCTACTATTCCAATCCGTTACTACCATTACTATATCACTTTACTACATAGTATTCCATTCCGTTACTACCATTAATATATCACTTTACTACCGACTATTCCAATCCGTTACTACCATTTCTCAGTTACTTTACTACCTACTATTCCATTTCCTTACTACCATTACTCCATCTCTTTACTACCTACTATTCAATTCGGTTAATACCATTTTTGAATCACTTTACTACCTAATATTCCATTCCTTTACTACCATTACTCCATTACTTTACTACCCACTATTCCGTTCCGTTACTACCATTACTATATCACTTGACTACCTACTATTCCATTCCGTTACTACCATTACTATATCACTTTACTACCTTCAATTCAAATCAGTTACTACCATTACTCCATCACTTTACTACCTACTATTCCAATCCGTTACTGCCATTACTGTATCACTTTACTACCTACTATTCCAATCCGTTACTACCATTACTCCATCACTTTACTACGTACTATTCCGTTCCGTTACTACCATTACTCCATTACTTTACTACCTACTATTCCAATCCGTTACTGCCATTACTTTATCACTTACTACCTCTTATTACATGCTCTTACTACAATCAACCTGAAAATTACTACATCATTTTACTACACACTTTTTAATTCCTTTACTACTTTTACTCCATCACTTTACTATCTACTATTACATGCCGTTTCTACCATTACTCCATCACTTTACTACCTTTACTCCATTACTTACTACCTACTATTCCAATCCGTTACTACCATTACTATATCACTTTACTACATAGTATTCCATTCCGTTACTACCATTAATATATCACTTTACTACCGACTATTCCAATCCGTTACTACCATTTCTCAGTTACTTTACTACCTACTATTCCATTTCCTTACTACCATTACTCCATCTCTTTACTACCTACTATTCAATTCGGTTAATACCATTTTTGAATCACTTTACTACCTAATATTCCATTCCTTTACTACCATTACTCCATTACTTTACTACCCACTATTCCGTTCCGTTACTACCATTACTATATCACTTGACTACCTACTATTCCATTCCGTTACTACCTTTACTATATCACTTTACTACCTACTATTCCAATCCGTTACTACCATTACTCCATTACTTTACTACCTACTATTCCATTCCGTTACTACCATTACTCCATCACTTTACTACCTACTATTCCATTCCGTTAATACCATTTTTGAATCACTTTACTACCTACTATTCCATTCCCTTACTAGCATTACTTCAACACTTAATTAACTAAATTACATTCCGTTACTATCATTACTCCATCACTTTACTACCGTTGCTCCATTCCTTTACTACCTACTATTTCGTTCCGTTCCTACAATTCTCTGGCACTTTACTAACTCCAATTCCATTCCGTTACTACCATTACTCCATTACTTTACTACCTACTATTCCATTCCGTTACTACCATTACTCCATCACTTTACTACCTACTATTCCATTCCGTTAATACCAATTTTGAATCACTTTACTACCTACTATTCCATTTCGTTACTACCAATTTTGAATCACTTTACTACCTACTATTCCATTCCGTTAATACCAATATTGAATCACTTTACTACCTACTATTCCATTTCGTTACTACCATTACTTTTCACTTTACTACCTACTTTTCCAATCCGTTACTACCATTACTCCATCACTTTACTACCTACTATTCCAATCCGTTACTGCCATTACTTTATCACTTACTACCTCCTATTACATGCTCTTACTACAATCAACCTGAAAATTACTACATCATTTCACTACACACTTTTTAATTCCTTTACTACTTTTACTCCATCACTTTACTATCTACTATTACATGCCGTTTCTACCATTACTCCATCACTTTACTACTTTTACTCAATTACTTTACTACCTACTATTAAAATCCGTTACTACCATTACTATATCACTTTACTACATAGTATTTCATTCCGTTACTACCATTAATATATCACTTTATTACCTACTATTCCAATCCGTTACTACCATTTCTCCGTTACTTTACTACCTACTATTCCATTCCGTTACTACCATTACTCCATCACTTTACTACCTACTATTCCATTCGGTTAATACCATTTTTGAATCACTTTACTACCTACTATTCCATTCCGTTACTACCATTACTTTATCACTTTACTACCTACTATTCCAATCCGTTACTACCATTACTATATCACTTTACTACCTACTATTCCAATCCGTTACTACCATTACTCCATCATTTTACTACCTACTATTCCATTCCGTTACTACCATCACTATACCACTTTACTACCTACTATTCCAATCAGTTACTACCATTACTCTATTACTCTACTACCTACTATTCCATTCCGTTTCTACCATTACTCCATCACTTTACTACCTACTATTCCTTTCCATTAATACCATTTTTGAATCACTTTACTACCTTCTATTCCATTCCGTTACTACCATTACTTTATCACTTTACTACCTACTATTCCAATCCGTTACTGCCATTACTGTATCACTTTACTACCTACTATTCCAATCCGTTACTACCATTACTCCATCACTTTACTACCTACTATTCCATTCCGTTACTACCATTACTTTATCACTTTACTACCTACTATTCCAATCCGTTACTACCATTACTCCATTACTTTACTACCTACTATTCCAATCCGTTACTACCATTACTTTATCACTTACTACCTCCTATTACATTCTCTTACTACAATCAACCTGAAAATTACTACATCATTTTACTACACACTTTTTAATTCCTTTACTACTTTTACTCCATCACTTTTCTATCTACTATTACATGCCGTTTCTACCATTACAACCTCACTTTACTACCTTTACTCCATTACTTTACTACCTACTATTCCAATCCGTTACTACCATTACTATATCACTTTACTACATAGTATTCCATTCCGTTACTACCATTAATATATCACTTTACTACCTACTATTCCAATCCGTTACTACCATTTCTCCGTTACTTTACTACCTACTATTCCAATCCGTAACTACCATTTCTCCGTTACTTTACTACCTACTATTCCATTTCCTTACTACCATTACTCAATCACTTTACTACCTACTATCCCATTCGGTTAATACCATTTTTGAATCACTTAACTACCTAATATTCCATTCCGTTACTACCATTACTTTATCACTTTACTACCTACTATTCCAATCCATTAATACCATTACTACATCACTTTACTACCTACTATTCCAATCCGTTACTACCATTACTCCATCATTTTACTACCTACTATTCCATTCCGTTACTACCATTACTATATCACTTTACTACCTACTATTCCAATCAGTTACTACCATTACTCTATTACTTTACTACCTACTATTCCATTCCGTTTCTACCATTACTCCATTACTTTACTACCTATTATTCCTTTCCATTAATACCATTTTTGAATCACTTTACTACCTACTATTCCATTTCGTTACTACCATTACTTTATCACTTTACTACCTACTATTCCAATCCGTTACTATCCGTTACTACCATTACTCCATTACTTTACTACCTACTATTCCAATCCGTTACTACCATTACTCCATCACTTTACTACCTACTATTCCATTCCGTTACTACCATTACTCCATCACTTTACTACCTACTATTCAAATCCGTTACTACCATTACTCCATCACTTTACTACCTGCTATTCCAATCCGTAACTACAATTACTCCATCACTTTACTATCTACTATTCCAATCCGTATCTACCATTACTCCATCATTTTACTACCTACTATTCCATTCCGTTACTACCATTACTATATCACTTTACTACCTATTATTCCAATCAGTTACTACCATTACTGTATTACTTTACTACCTACTATTCCATTCCGTTTCTAACATTACTCCATCACTTTACTACCTACTATTCCGTTCCATTAATTACATTTTTGAATCACTTTACTACCTACTATTCCACTCCGTTACTACCATTACTTTATCACTTCACTACCTACTATTCCAATCCGTTACTGCCATTACTATATCACTTTACTACCTTCAATTCAAGTCAGTTACTACCATTACTCCATCACTTTACTACCAACTATTCCAATCCGTTACTACCATTACCACATTTCTTTACTACCTACTATTCCATTCCGTTACTTCCATTACTCCATCACTTTACTACCTACTATTCCAATCCGTTACTACCTTTACTCCATCACTTTACTACCTACTATTCCAATCCGTTACTACCATTACTCCATCACTTTGTTAACTACTATTCCAATTCGTTACTACCATTACTCCATCACTTTACTACCTACTGTTCCAATCCGTTACTAATATTACTTTATCATTTACTACCTCCTATTACATGCTCTTACTACAATCAACCTGACAATTACTACATCATTTTACTACACACTTTTTAATTCCTTTACTACATTTACTCCATCACTTTACTATCTACTATTACATGCCGTTTCTACCATTACTCCATCACTTTACTACCTTTACTCCATTACTTTACTACCTACTATTCCATTCCGTTACTACCATTACTATATCACTTTACTACCTACTATTCCATTCCGTTACTACCATTACTATATCACTTTACTACCTACTATTCCAATCCTTTACTACCATTACTCCATTAATTTAATACCTACTATTCCATTCCGTTACTACCATTACTCCATCACTTTACTACCTACTATTCCATTCCGTTAATACCAATTTTGAATCACTTTACTACCTACTATTCCATTTCGTTACTACCATTACTTTTCACTTTACTACCTACTTTTCCAATCCGTTACTACCATTACTACATCACTTTACTACCTACTATTCCAATCCGTTACTACCATTACTCCATCATTTTACTACCTACTATTCCATTCTGTTACTACCATTACTTTATGACTTTACTACCTACTATTCCAATCCGTTACTACCATTACTCCATCACTTTACTACCTACTATTCCAATCCGTTACTGCCATTACTTTATCACTTACTACCTCCTATTACATGCTCTTACTACAATCAACCTGAAAATTACTACATCATTTCACTACACACTTTTTAATTCCTTTACTACTTTTACTCCATCACTTTACTATCTACTATTACATGCCGCTTCTACCATTACTCCATCACTTTACTACTTTTACTCAATTACTTTACTACCTACTATTAAAATCCGTTACTACCATTACTATATCACTTTACTACATAGTATTTCATTCCGTTACTACCATTAACATATCACTTTGCTACCTACTATTCCAATCCGTTACTACCATTTCTCCGTTACTTTACTACCTACTATTCCATTTCGTTACTACCATTACTCCATCACTTTACTACCTACTATTCCATTCGGTTAATACCATTTTTGAATCACTTTACTACCTACTATTCCATTTCGTTACTACCATTACTTTATCACTTTACTACCTACTATTCCAATCCGTTACTATCCGTTACTACCATTACTCCATTACTTTACTACCTACTATTCCAATCCATTAATACCATTACTACATCACTTTACTACCTACTATTCCAATCCATTAATACCATTACTACATCACTTTACTACCTACTATTCCATTCCGTTACTACCATTACTATATCACTTTACTACCTACTATTCCAATCAGTTACTACCATTACTCTATTACTTTACTACCTACTATTCCATTCCGTTTCTACCATTACTCCATCACTTTACTACCTATTATTCCTTTCCATTAATACCATTTTTGAATCACTTTACTACCTACTATTCCATTTCGTTACTACCATTACTTTATAACTTTACTACCTACTATTCCAATCCGTTACTATCCGTTACTACCATTACTCCATTACTTTACTACCAACTATTCCAATCCGTTACTACCATTACTCCATCACTTTACTACCTACTATTCCATTCCGTTACTACCATTACTCCATCACTTTACTACCTAATATTCAACTCTGTTACTACCATTACTCCATCACTTTACTACCTGCTATTCCAATCCGTAACTACAATTACTCCATCACTTTACTATCTACTATTCCAATCCGTATCTACCATTACTCCATCATTTTACTACCTACTATTCCATTCCGTTACTACCATTACTATATCACTTTACTACCTTCAATTCAAATCAGTTACTACCATTACTCCATCACTTTACTACCTACTATTCCAATCCGTTACTGCCATTACTGTATCACTTTACTACCTACTATTCCAATCCGTTACTACCATTACTCCATCACTTTACTACGTACTATTCCATTCCGTTACTACCATTACTCCATTACTTTACTACCTACTATTCCAATCCGTTACTGCCATTACTTTATCACTTACTACCTCTTATTACATGCTCTTACTACAATCAATCTGAAAATTACTACATCATTTTACTACACACTTTTTAATTCCTTTACTACTTTTACTCCATCACTTTACTATCTACTATTACATGCCGTTTCTACCATTACTCCATCACTTTACTACCTTTACTCCATTACTTACTACCTACTATTCCAATCCGTTACTACCATTACTATATCACTTTACTACATAGTATTCCATTCCGTTACTACCATTAATATATCACTTTACTACCGACTATTCCAATCCGTTACTACCATTTCTCAGTTACTTTACTACCTACTATTCCATTTCCTTACTACCATTACTCCATCTCTTTACTACCTACTATTCAATTCGGTTAATACCATTTTTGAATCACTTTACTACCTAATATTCCATTCCTTTACTACCATTACTCCATTACTTTACTACCCACTATTCCGTTCCGTTACTACCATTACTATATCACTTGACTACCTACTATTCCATTCCGTTACTACCATTACTATATCACTTTACTACCTTCAATTCAAATCAGTTACTACCATTACTCCATCACTTTACTACCTACTATTCCAATCCGTTACTGCCATTACTGTATCACTTTACTACCTACTATTCCAATCCGTTACTACCATTACTCCATCACTTTACTACCTACTATTCCATTCCGTTACTACCATTACTCCATTACTTTACTACCTACTATTCCAATCCGTTACTGCCATTACTTTATCACTTACTACCTCTTATTACATGCTCTTACTACAATCAATCTGAAAATTACTACATCATTTTACTACACACTTTTTAATTCCTTTACTACTTTTACTCCATCACTTTACTATCTACTATTACATGCCGTTTCTACCATTACTCCATCACTTTACTACCTTTACTCCATTACTTACTACCTACTATTCCAATCCGTTACTACCATTACTATATCACTTTACTACCTACTATTCCATTCCGTTACTACCATTACTATATCACTTTACTACCGACTATTCCAATCCGTTACTACCATTTCTCAGTTACTTTACTACCTACTATTCCATTTCCTTACTACCATTACTCCATCTCTTTACTACCTACTATTCAATTCGGTTAATACCATTTTTGAATCACTTTACTACCTAATATTCCATTCCTTTACTACCATTACTCCATTACTTTACTACCCACTATTCCGTTCCGTTACTACCATTACTATATCACTTGACTACCTACTATTCCATTCCGTTACTACCTTTACTATATCACTTTACTACCTACTATTCCAATCCGTTACTACCATTACTCCATTACTTTACTACCTACTATTCCATTCCGTTACTACCATTACTCCATCACTTTACTACCTACTATTCCATTCCGTTAATACCATTTTTGAATCACTTTACTACCTACTATTCCATTCCCTTACTAGCATTACTTCAACACTTAATTAACTAAATTACATTCCGTTACTATCATTACTCCATCACTTTACTACCGTTGCTCCATTCCTTTACTACCTACTATTTCGTTCCGTTCCTACAATTACTCTGGCACTTTACTAACTCCAATTCCATTCCGTTACTACCATTACTCCATTACTTTACTACCTACTATTCCATTCCGTTACTACCATTACTCCATCACTTTACTACCTACTATTCCATTCCGTTAATACCAATTTTGAATCACTTTACTACCTACTATTCCATTTCGTTACTACCAATTTTGAATCACTTTACTACCTACTATTCCATTCCGTTAATACCAATATTGAATCACTTTACTACCTACTATTCCATTTCGTTACTACCATTACTTTTCACTTTACTACCTACTTTTCCAATCCGTTACTACCATTACTCCATCACTTTACTACCTACTATTCCAATCCGTTACTGCCATTACTTTATCACTTACTACCTCCTATTACATGCTCTTACTACAATCAACCTGAAAATTACTACATCATTTCACTACACACTTTTTAATTCCTTTACTACTTTTACTCCATCACTTTACTATCTACTATTACATGCCGTTTCTACCATTACTCCATCACTTTACTACTTTTACTCAATTACTTTACTACCTACTATTAAAATCCGTTACTACCATTACTATATCACTTTACTACATAGTATTTCATTCCGTTACTACCATTAATATATCACTTTATTACCTACTATTCCAATCCGTTACTACCATTTCTCCGTTACTTTACTACCTACTATTCCAATCCGTTACTACCATTACTCCATCACTTTACTACCTACTATTCCATTCGGTTAATACCATTTTTGAATCACTTTACTACCTACTATTCCATTCCGTTACTACCATTACTTTATCACTTTACTACCTACTATTCCAATCAATTACTACCATTACTACATCACTTTACTACCTACTATTACAATCCGTTACTACCATTACTCCATCATTTTACTACCTACTATTCCATTCCGTTACTACCATCACTATACCACTTTACTACCTACTATTCCAATCCGTTACTACCATTACTCTATTACTTTACTACCTACTATTCCATTCCGTTTCTACCATTACTCCATCACTTTACTACCTACTATTCCTTTCCATTAATACCATTTTTGAATCACTTTACTACCTACTATTCCATTCCGTTACTACCATTACTTTATCACTTTACTACCTACTATTCCAATCCGTTACTGCCATTACTCCATCACTTTACTACCTACTATTCCAATCCGTTACTACCATTACTCCATCACTTTACTACCTACTATTCCATTCCGTTACTACCATTACTTTATCACTTTACTACCTACTATTCCAATCCATTACTACCATTACTCCATTACTTTACTACCTACTATTCCAATCCGTTACTGCCATTACTTTATCACTTACTACCTCCTATTACATTCTCTTACTACAATCAACCTGAAAATTACTACATCATTTTACTACACACTTTTTAATTCCTTTACTACTTTTACTCCATCACTTTTCTATCTACTATTACATGCCGTTTCTACCATTACAACCTCACTTTACTACCTTTACTCCATTACTTTACTACCTACTATTCCAATCCGTTACTACCATTGCTATATCACTTTACTACATAGTATTCCATTCCGTTACTACCATTAATATATCACTTTACTACCTACTATTCCAATCCGTTACTACCATTTTTCCGTTACTTTACTACCTACTATTCCAATCCGTAACTACCATTTCTCCGTTACTTTACTACCTACTATTCCATTTCCTTACTACCATTACTCAATCACTTTACTACCTACTATTCCATTCGGTTAATACCATTTTTGAATCACTTAACTACCTAATATTCCATTCCGTTACTACCATTACTTTATCACTTTACTACCTACTATTCCAATCCATTAATACCATTACTACATCACTTTACTACCTACTATTCCAATCCGTTACTACCATTACTCCATCATTTTACTACCTACTATTCCATTCCGTTACTACCATTACTATATCACTTTACTACCTACTATTCCAATCAGTTACTACCATTACTCTATTACTTTACTACCTACTATTCCATTCCGTTTCTACCATTACTCCATTACTTTACTACCTATTATTCCTTTCCATTAATACCATTTTTGAATCACTTTACTACCTACTATTCCATTTCGTTACTACCATTACTTTATCACTTTACTACCTACTATTCCAATCCGTTACTATCCGTTACTACCATTACTCCATTACTTTACTACCTACTATTCCAATCCGTTACTACCATTACTCCATCACTTTACTACCTACTATTCCATTCCGTTACTACCATTACTCCATCACTTTACTACCTAATATTCAACTCCGTTACTACCATTACTCCATCACTTTACTACCTGCTATTCCAATCCGTAACTACAATTACTCCATCACTTTACTATCTACTATTCCAATCCGTATCTACCATTACTCCATCATTTTACTACCTACTATTCCATTCCGTTACTACCATTACTATATCACTTTACTACCTATTATTCCAATCAGTTACTACCATTACTGTATTACTTTACTACCTACTATTCCATTCCGTTTCTAACATTACTCCATCACTTTACTACCTACTATTCCGTTCCATTAATTACATTTTTGAATCACTTTACTACCTACTATTCCACTCCGTTACTACCATTACTTTATCACTTCACTACCTACTATTCCAATCCGTTACTGCCATTACTATATCACTTTACTACCTTCAATTCAAGTCAGTTACTACCATTACTCCATCACTTTACTACCAACTATTCCAATCCGTTACTACCATTACCACATTTCTTTACTACCTACTATTCCATTCCGTTACTTCCATTACTCCATCACTTTACTACCTACTATTCCAATCCGTTACTACCTTTACTCCATCACTTTGTTAACTACTATTCCAATTCGTTACTACCATTACTCCATCACTTTACTACCTACTGTTCCAATCCGTTACTAATATTACTTTATCATTTACTACCTCCTATTACATGCTCTTACTACAATCAACCTGACAATTACTACATCATTTTACTACACACTTTTTAATTCCTTTACTACATTTACTCCATCACTTTACTATCTACTATTCCATTCCGTTTCTACCATTACTCCATCACTTTACTACCTTTACTCCATTACTTTACTACCCACTATTCCGTTCCGTTACTACCATTACTATATCACTTTACTACCTACTATTCCATTCCGTTACTACCATTACTATATCACTTTACTACCTACTATTCCAATCCTTTACTACCATTACTCCATTAATTTAATACCTACTATTCCATTCCGTTACTACCATTACTCCATCACTTTACTACCTACTATTCCATTCCGTTAATACCAATTTTGAATCACTTTACTACCTACTATTCCATTTCTTTACTACCATTACTTTTCACTTTACTACCTACTTTTCCAATCCGTTACTACCATTACTACATCACTTTACTACCTACTATTCCAATCCGTTACTACCATTACTCCATCATTTTACTACCTACTATTCCATTCTGTTACTGCCATTACTTTATGACTTTACTACCTACTATTCCAATCCGTTACTACCATTACTCCATCACTTTACTACCTACTATTCCAATCCGTTACTGCCATTACTTTATCACTTACTACCTCCTATTACATGCTCTTACTACAATCAACCTGAAAATTACTACATCATTTCACTACACACTTTTTAATTCCTTTACTACTTTTACTCCATCACTTTACTATCTACTATTACATGCCGCTTCTACCATTACTCCATCACTTTACTACTTTTACTCAATTACTTTACTACCTACTATTAAAATCCGTTACTACCATTACTATATCACTTTACTACATAGTATTTCATTCCGTTACTACCATTAATATATCACTTTGCTACCTACTATTCCAATCCGTTACTACCATTTCTCCGTTACTTTACTACCTACTATTCCATTTCGTTACTACCATTACTCCATCACTTTACTACCTACTATTCCATTCGGTTAATACCATTTTTGAATCACTTTACTACCTACTATTCCATTCCGTTACTACCATTACTTTATCACTTTACTACCTACTATTCCAATCAATTACTACCATTACTACATCACTTTACTACCTACTATTACAATCCGTTACTACCATTACTCCATCATTTTACTACCAACTATTCCATTCCGTTACTACCATTACTTTATCACTTTACTACCTACTATTCCAATCCATTACTACCATTACTCCATTACTTTACTACCTACTATTCCAATCCGTTACTGCCATTACTTTATCACTTACTACCTCCTATTACATTCTCTTACTACAATCAACCTGAAAATTACTACATCATTTTACTACACACTTTTTAATTCCTTTACTACTTTTACTCCATCACTTTTCTATCTACTATTACATGCCGTTTCTACCATTACAACCTCACTTTACTACCTTTACTCCATTACTTTACTACCTACTATTCCAATCCGTTACTACCATTACTATATCACTTTACTACATAGTATTCCATTCCGTTACTACCATTAATATATCACTTTACTACCTACTATTCCAATCCGTTACTACCATTTCTCCGTTACTTTACCACCTACTATTCCAATCCGTAACTACCATTTCTCCGTTACTTTACTACCTACTATTCCATTTCCTTACTACCATTACTCAATCACTTTACTACCTACTATTCCATTCGGTTAATACCATTTTTGAATCACCTTACTACCTAATATTCCATTCCGTTACTACCATTACTTTATCACTTTACTACCTACTATTCCAATCCATTAATACCATTACTACATCACTTTACTACCTACTATTCCAATCCGTTACTACCATTACTCCATCATTTTACTACCTACTATTCCATTCCGTTACTACCATTACTATATCACTTTACTACCTACTATTCCAATCAGTTACTACCATTACTCTCTTACTTTACTACCTACTATTCCATTCCGTTTCTACCATTACTCCATCACTTTACTACCTACTATTCCTTTCCATTAATGCCATTTTTGAATCACTTTACTACCTACTATTCCATTTCGTTACTACCATTACTTTATCACTTTACTACCTACTATTCCAATCCGTTACTATCCGTTACTACCATTACTCCATTACTTTACTACCTACTATTCCAATCCGTTACTACCATTACTCCATCACTTTACTACCTACTATTCCATTCCGTTACTACTATTACTCCATCACTTTACTACCTAATATTCAACTCCGTTACTACCATTACTCCATCACTTTACTACCTGCTATTCCAATCCGTAACTACAATTACTCCATCACTTTACTATCTACTATTCCAATCCGTATCTACCATTACTCCATCATTTTACTACCTACTATTCCAATCCGTTACTACCATTACTATATCACTTTACTACATAGTATTCCATTCCGTTACTACCATTAATATATCACTTTACTACCTACTATTCCAATCAGTTACTACCATTACTGTATTACTTTACTACCTACTATTCCATTCCGTTTCTACCATTACTCCATCACTTTACTACCTACTATTCCTTTCCATTAATACCATTTTTGAATCACTTTACTACCTACTATTCCGTTCCGTTACTACCATTACTTTATCACTTACTACCTCCTATTACATTCTCTTACTACAATCAACCTGAAAATTACTACATCATTTTACTACACACTTTTTAATTCCTTTACTACTTTTACTCCATCACTTTTCTATCTACTATTACATGCCGTTTCTACCATTACAACCTCACTTTACTACCTTTACTCCATTACTTTACTACCTACTATTCCAATCCGTTACTACCATTACTCCATTACTTTACTACCTACTATTCCAATCCGTTACTGCCATTACTTTATCACTTACTACCTCCTATTACATTCTCTTACTACAATCAACCTGAAAATTACTACATCATTTTACTACACACTTTTTAATTCCTTTACTACTTTTACTCCATCACTTTTCTATCTACTATTACATGCCGTTTCTACCATTACAACCTCACTTTACTACCTTTACTCCATTACTTTACTACCTACTATTCCAATCCGTTACTACCATTACTACATCACTTTACTACATAGTATTCTATTCCGTTACTACCATTAATATATCACTTTACTACCTACTTTTCCAATCCGTTACTACCATTTCTCCGTTACTTTACTACCTACTATTCCAATCCGTAACTACCATTTCTCCGTTACTTTACTACCTACTATTCCATTTCCTTACTACCATTACTCAATCACTTTACTACCTACTATTCCATTCCGTTACTACCATTTTTGAATCACTTTACTACCTACTATTCCATTCCGTTACTACCATTACTTTATCACTTTACTACCTACTATTCCAATCCATTAATACCATTACTACATCACTTTACTACCTACTATTCCAATCCGTTACTACCATTACTCCATCATTTTACTACCTACTATTCCATTCCGTTACTACCATTACTATATCACTTTACTACCTACTATTCCAATCAGTTACTACCATTACTCTATTACTTTACTACCTACTATTCCATTCCGTTTCTACCATTACTCCATCACTTTACTACCTATTATTCCTTTCCATTAATACCATTTTTGAATCACTTTACTACCTACTATTCCATTTCGCTACTACCATTACTTTATCACTTTACTACCTACTATTCCAATCCGTTACTATCCGTTACTACCATTACTCCATTACTTTACTACCTACTATTCCAATCCGTTACTACCATTACTCCATCACTTTACTACCTACTATTCCATTCCGTTACTACCATTACTCCATCACTTTACTACCTAATATTCAACTCCGTTACTACCATTACTCCATCAATTTACTACCTGCTATTCCAATCCGTAACTACAATTACTCCATCCCTTTACTATCTACTATTCCAATCCGTATCTACCATTACTCCATCATTTTACTACCTACTATTCCATTCCGTTACTACCATTACTATATCACTTTACTACCTATTATTCCAATCAGTTACTACCATTACTGTATTACTTTACTACCTACTATTCCATTCCGTTTCTACCATTACTCCATCACTTTACTACCTACTATTCCTTTCCATTAATACCATTTTTGAATCACTTTACTACCTACTATTCCATTCCGTTACTACCATTACTTTATCACTTTACTACCTACTATTCCAATCCGTTACTGCCATTACTATATCACTTTACTACCTTCAATTCAAATCAGTTACTACCATTACTCCATCACTTTACTACCAACTATTCCAATCCGTTACTACCATTACCACATTTCTTTACTACCTACTATTCCATTCCGTTACTTCCATTACTCCATCACTTTACTACCTACTATTCCAATCCGTTACTACCTTTACTCCATCACTTTACTACCTACTATTCCAATCCGTTACTACCATTACTCCATCACTTTGTTAACTACTATTCCAATTCGTTACTACCATTACTCCATCACTTTACTACCTACTGTTCCAATCCGTTACTAATATTACTTTATCATTTACTACCTCCTATTACATGCTCTTACTACAATCAACCTGACAATTACTACATCATTTTACTACACACTTTTTAATTCCTTTACTACTTTTACTCCATCACTTTACTATCTACTATTACATGCCGTTTCTACCATTACTCCATCACTTTACTACCTTTACTCCATTACTTTACTACCTACTATTCCGTTCCGTTACTACCATTACTATATCACTTTACTACCTACTATTCCATTCCGTTACTACCATTACTATATCACTTTACTACCTACTATTCCAATCCGTTACTACCATTACTCCATTAATTTAATACCTACTATTCCATTCCGTTACTACCATTACTCCATCACTTTACTACCTACTATTCCATTCCGTTAATACCAATTTTGAATCACTTTACTACCTACTATTCCATTTCGTTACTACCATTACTTTTCACTTTACTACCTACTTTTCCAATCAGTTACTACCATTACTACATCACTTTACTACCTACTATTCCAATCCGTTACTACCATTACTCCATCATTTTACTACCTACTATTCCATTCTGTTACTGCCATTACTTTATGACTTTACTACCTACTATTCCAATCCGTTACTACCATTACTCCATCACTTTACTACCTACTATTCCAATCCGTTACTGCCATTACTTTATCACTTACTACCTCCTATTACATGCTCTTACTACAATCAACCTGAAAATTACTACATCATTTCACTACACACTTTTTAATTCCTTTACTACTTTTACTCCATCACTTTACTATCTACTATTACATGCCGTTTCTACCTTTACTCCATTACTTTACTACCTACTATTCCAATCCGTTACTACCATTACTATATCACTTTACTACATAGTATTCCATTCCGTTACTACCATTAATATATCACTTTACTACCTAGTATTCCAATCCGTTACTACTATTTCTCCGTTACTTTACTACCTACTATTCCATTTCGTTACTACCATTACTCCATCACTTTACTATCTACTATTCCATTCGGTTAATACCATTTTTGATTCACTTTACTACCTACTATTCCATTCCAATACTACCATTACTTTATCACTTTACTACCTACTATTCCAATCCGTTACTACCATTACTCCATCATTTTACTACCTACTATTCCATTCTGTTACTGCCATTACTTTATGACTTTACTACCTACTATTCCAATCCGTTACTACCATTACTCCATCACTTTACTACCTACTATTCCAATCCGTTACTGCCATTACTTTATCACTTACTACCTCCTATTACATGCTCTTACTACAATCAACCTGAAAATTACTACATCATTTCACTACACACTTTTTAATTCCTTTACTAATTTTACTCCATCACTTTACTATCTACTATTACATGCCGCTTCTACCATTACTCCATCACTTTACTACTTTTACTCAATTACTTTACTACCTACTATTAAAATCCGTTACTACCATTACTATATCACTTTACTACATAGTATTTCATTCCGTTACTACCATTAATATATCACTTTACTACCTACTATTCCAATCCGTTACTACCATTTCTCCGTTACTTTACTACCTACTATTCCATTTCGTTACTACCATTACTCCATCACTTTACTACCTACTATTCCATTCGGTTAATACCATTTTTGAATCACTTTACTAGCTACTATTCCATTCCGTTACTACCATTACTTTATCACTTTACTACCTACTATTCCAATCAATTACTACCATTACTACATCACTTTACTACCTACTATTACAATCCGTTACTACCATTACTCCATCACTTTACTACCTACTATTCCATTCCGTTACTACCATCACTATACCACTTTACTACCTACTATTCCAATCAGTTACTACCATTACTCTATTACTCTACTACCTACTATTCCATTCCGTTTCTACCATTACTCCATCACTTTACTACCTACTATTCCTTTCCATTAATACCATTTTTGAATCACTTTACTACCTTCTATTCCATTCCGTTACTACCATTACTTTATCACTTTACTACCTACTATTCCAATCCGTTACTGCCATTACTGTATCACTTTACTACCTACTATTCCAATCCGTTACTACCATTACTCCATCACTTTACTACCTACTATTCCATTCCGTTACTACCATTACTTTATCACTTTACTACCTACTATTCCAATCCATTACTACCATTACTCCATTACTTTACTACCTACTATTCCAATCCGTTACTGCCATTACTTTATCACGTACTACCTCCTATTACATTCTCTTACTACAATCAACCTGAAAATTACTGCATCATTTTACTACACACTTTTTAATTCCTTTACTACTTTTACTCAATCACTTTTCTATCTACTATTACATGCCGTTTCTACCATTACAACCTCACTTTACTACCTTTACTCCATTACTTTACTACCTACTATTCCAATCCGTTACTACCATTACTATATCACTTTACTACATAGTATTCCATTCCGTTACTACCATTAATATATCACTTTACTACCTACTATTCCAATCCGTTACTACCATTTCTCCGTTACTTTACCACCTACTATTCCAATCCGTAACTACCATTTCTCCGTTACTTTACTACCTACTATTCCATTTCCTTACTACCATTACTCAATCACTTTACTACCTACTATTCCATTCGGTTAATACCATTTTTGAATCACCTTACTACCTAATATTCCATTCCGTTACTACCATTACTTTATCACTTTACTACCTACTATTCCAATCCATTAATACCATTACTACATCACTTTACTACCTACTATTCCAATCCGTTACTACCATTACTCCATCATTTTACTACCTACTATTCCATTCCGTTACTACCATTACTATATCACTTTACTACCTACTATTCCAATCAGTTACTACCATTACTCTATTACTTTACTACCTACTATTCCATTCCGTTTCTACCATTACTCCATCACTTTACTACCTACTATTTCTTTCCATTAATGCAATTTTTGAATCACTTTACTACCTACTATTCCATTTCGTTACTACCATTACTTCATCACTTTACTACCTACTATTCCAATCCGTTACTATCCGTTACTACCATTACTCCATTACTTTACTACCTACTATTCCAATCCGTTACTACCATTACTCCATCACTTTACTACCTACTATTCCATTCCGTTACTACCATTACTCCATCACTGTACTACCTAATATTCAACTCCGTTACTACCATTACTCCATCACTTTACTACCTGCTATTCCAATCCGTAACTACAATTACTCCATCACTTTACTATCTACTATTCCAATCCGTATCTACCATTACTCCATCATTTTACTACCTACTATTCCAATCCGTTACTACCATTACTATATCACTTTACTACATAGTATTCCATTCCGTTACTACCATTAATATATCACTTTACTACCTACTATTCCAATCAGTTACTACCATTACTGTATTACTTTACTACCTACTATTCCATTCCGTTTCTACCATTACTCCATCACTTTACTACCTACTATTCCTTTCCATTAATACCATTTTTGAATCACTTTACTACCTATTATTCCGTTCCGTTACTACCATTACTTTATCACTTACTACCTCCTATTACATTCCCTTACTACAATCAACCTGAAAATTACTACATCATTTTACTACACACTTTTTAATTCCTTTACTACATTTACTCCATCACTTTTCTATCTACTCTTACATGCCGTTTCTACCATTACAACCTCACTTTACTACCTTTACTCCATTACTTTACTACCTACTATTCCAATCCATTACTACCATTACTCCATTACTTTACTACCTACTATTCCAATCCGTTACTGCCATTACTTTATCACTTACTACCTCCTATTACATTCTCTTACTACAATCAACCTGAAAATTACTACATCATTTTACTACACACTTTTTAATTCCTTTACTACTTTTACTCCATCACTTTTCTATCTACTATTACATGCCGTTTCTACCATTACAACCTCACTTTACTACCTTTACTCCATTACTTTACTACCTACTATTCCAATCCGTTACTACCATTACTATATCACTTTACTACATAGTATTCTATTCCGTTACTACCATTAATATATCACTTTACTACCTACTTTTCCAATCCGTTACTACCATTTCTCCGTTACTTTACTACCTACTATTCCAATCCGTAACTACCATTTCTCCGTTACTTTACTACCTACTATTCCATTTCCTTACTACCATTACTCAATCACTTTACCACCTACTATTCCATTCGGTTAATACCATTTTTGAATCACTTTACTACCTAATATTCCATTCCGTTACTACCATTACTCCATCACTTTACTACCTATTATTCCTTTCCATTAATACCATTTTTGAATCACTTTACTACCTACTATTCCATTTCGTTACTACCATTACTTTATCACTTTTCTACCTACTATTCCAATCCGTTACTATCCGTTACTACCATTACTCCATTACTTTACTACCTACTATTCCAATCCGTTACTACCATTACTCCATCACTTTACTACCTACTATTCCATTCCGTTACTACCATTACTCCATCACTTTACTACCTAATATTCAACTCCGTTACTACCATTACTCAATCACTTTACTACCTGCTATTCCAATCCGTAACTACAATTACTCCATCACTTTACTATCTACTATTCCAATCCGTATCTACCATTACTCCATCATTTTACTACCTACTATTCCAATCCGTTACTACCATTACTATATCACTTTACTACATAGTATTCCATTCCGTTACTACCATTAATATATCACTTTACTACCTACTATTCCAATCAGTTACTACCATTACTGTATTACTTTACTACCTACTATTCCATTCCGTTTCTACCATTACTCCATCACTTTACTACCTACTATTCCTTTCCATTAATACCATTTTTGAATCACTTTACTACCTACTATTCCGTTCCGTTACTACCATTACTTTATCACTTACTACCTCCTATTACATTCCCTTACTACAATCAACCTGAAAATTACTACATCATTTTACTACACACTTTTTAATTCCTTTACTACATTTACTCCATCACTTTTCTATCTACTCTTACATGCCGTTTCTACCATTACAACCTCACTTTACTACCTTTACTCCATTACTTTACTACCTACTATTCCAATCCATTACTACCATTACTCCATTACTTTACTACCTACTATTCCAATCCGTTACTGCCATTACTTTATCACTTACTACCTCCTATTACATTCTCTTACTACAATCAACCTGAAAATTACTACATCATTTTACTACACACTTTTTAATTCCTTTACTACTTTTACTCCATCACTTTTCTATCTACTATTACATGCCGTTTCTACCATTACAACCTCACTTTACTACCTTTACTCCATTACTTTACTACCTACTATTCCAATCCGTTACTACCATTACTATATCACTTTACTACATAGTATTCTATTCCGTTACTACCATTAATATATCACTTTACTACCTACTTTTCCAATCCGTTACTACCATTTCTCCGTTACTTTACTACCTACTATTCCAATCCGTAACTACCATTTCTCCGTTACTTTACTACCTACTATTCCATTTCCTTACTACCATTACTCAGTCACTTTACCACCTACTATTCCATTCGGTTAATACCATTTTTGAATCACTTTACTACCTAATATTCCATTCCGTTACTACCATTACTTTATCACTTTACTACCTACTATTCCAATCCATTAATACCATTACTCCATCATTTTACTACCTACTATTCCATTCCGTTACTACCATTACTATATCACTTTACTACCTACTATTCCAATCAGTTACTACCATTACTCTATTACTTTACTACCTACTATTCCATTCCGTTTCTACCATTACTCCATCACTTTACTACCTATTATTCCTTTCCATTAATACCATTTTTGAATCACTTAACTACCTACTATTCCATTTCGTTACTACCATTACTTTATCACTTTACTACCTACTATTCCAATCCGTTACTATCCGTTACTACCATTACTCCATTACTTTACTACCTACTATTCCAATCCGTTACTACCATTACTCCATCGCTTTACTACCTACTATTCCATTCCGTTACTACCATTACTCCATCACTTTACTACCTAATATTCAACTCCGTTACTACCATTACTCCATCACTTTACTACCTGCTATTCCAATCCGTAACTACCATTACTCCATCACTTTACTATCTACTATTCCAATCCGTATCTACCATTACTCCATCATTTTACTACCTACTATTCCATTCCGTTACTACCATTACTATATCACTTTACTACCTATTATTCCAATCAGTTACTACCATTACTGTATTACTTTACTACCTACTATTCCATTCCGTTTCTACCATTACTCCATCACTTTACTACCTACTATTCCTTTCCATTAATACCATTTTTGAATCACTTTACTACCTACTATTCCATTCCGTTACTACCATTACTTTATCACTTCACTACCTACTATTCCAATCCGTTACTGCCATTACTATATCACTTTACTACCTTCAATTCAAATCAGTTACTACCATTACTCCATCACTTTACTACCAACTATTCCAATCCGTTACTACCATTACCACATTTCTTTACTACCTACTATTCCATTCCGTTACTTCCATTACTCCATCACTTTACTACCTAATATTCCAATCCGTTACTACCATTACTCCATCACTTTGTTAACTACTATTCCAATTCGTTACTACCTTTACTCCATCACTTTACTACCTACTATTCCAATCCGTTACTACCATTACTCCATCACTTTGTTAACTACTATTCCAATTCGTTACTACCATTACTCCATCACTTTACTACCTACTGTTCCAATCCGTTACTAATATTACTTTATCATTTACTACCTCCTATTACATGCTCTTACTACAATCAACCTGACAATTACTACATCATTTTACTACACACTTTTTAATTCCTTTACTACATTTACTCCATCACTTTACTATCTACTATTACATGCCGTTTCTACCATTACTCCATCACTTTACTACCTTTACTCCATTACTTTACTACCCACTATTCCGTTCCGTTACTACCATTACTATATCACTTTACTACCTACTATTCCAATCGGTTAATACCATTTTTGAATCACTTTACTACCTACTATTCCATTCCGTTACTACCATTACTTTATCACTTTACTACCTACTATTCCAATCAATTACTACCATTACTACATCACTTTACTACCTAATATTACAATCCGTTACTACCATTACTCCATCATTTTACTACCTACTATTCCATTCCGTTACTACCATCACTATACCACTTTACTACCTACTATTCCAATCAGTTACTACCATTACTCTATTACTCTACTACCTACTATTCCATTCCGTTTCTACCATTACTCCATCACTTTACTACCTACTATTCCTTTCCATTAATACCATTTTTGAATCACTTTACTACCTTCTATTCCATTCCGTTACTACTATTACTTTATCACTTTACTACCTACTATTCCAATCCGTTACTGCCATTACTGTATCACTTTACTACCTACTATTCCAATCCGTTACTACCATTACTCCATCACTTTACTACCTACTATTCCATTCCGTTACTACCATTACTTTATCACTTTACTACCTACTATTCCAATCCATTACTACCATTACTCCATTACTTTACTACCTACTATTCCAATCCGTTACTGCCATTACTTTATCACTTACTACCTCCTATTACATTCTCTTACTACAATCAACCTGAAAATTACTACATCATTTTACTACACACTTTTTAATTCCTTTACTACTTTTACTCCATCACTTTTCTATCTACTATTACATGCCGTTTCTACCATTACAACCTCACTTTACTACCTTTACTCCATTACTTTACTACCTATTATTCCAATCCGTTACTACCATTACTATATCACTTTACTACATAGAATTCCATTCCGTTACTACCATTAATATATCACTTTACTACCTACTATTCCAATCCGTAACTACCATTTCTCCTTACTTTACTACCTACTATTCCATTTCCTTACTACCATTACTCAATCACTTTACTACCTACTATTCCATTCGGTTAGTACCATTTTTGAATCACCTTACTACCTAATATTCCATTCCGTTACTACCATTACTTTATCACTTTACTACCTACTATTCCAATCCATTAATACCATTACTACATCACTTTACTACCTACTATTCCAATCCGTTACTACCATTACTCCATCATTTTACTACCTACTATTCCATTCCGTTACTACCATTACTATATCACTTTACTACCTACTATTCCAATCAGTTACTACCATTACTCTATTACTTTACTACCTACTATTCCATTCCGTTTCTACCATTACTCCATCACTTTACTACCTACGATTTCTTTCCAATAATGCCATTTTTGAATCACTTTACTACCTACTATTCCATTTCGTTACTACCATTACTTTATCACTTTACTACCTACTATTCCAATCCGTTACTATCCGGTACTACCATTACTCCACTACTTTACTACCTACTATTCCAATCCGTTACTACCATTACTCCATCACTTTACTACCTACTATTCCATTCCGTTACTACCATTACTCCACTTTACTACCTAATATTCAACTCCGTTACTACCATTACTCCATAACTTTACTACCTGCTATTCCAATCCGTAACTACAATTACTCCATCACTTTACTATCTACTATTCCAATCCGTATCTACCATTACTCCATCATTTTACTACCTACTATTCCAATCCGTTACTACCATTACTATATCACTTTACTACATAGTATTCCATTCCGTTACTACCATTAATATATCACTTTACTACCTACTATTCCAATTAGTTACTACCATTACTGTATTACTTTACTACCTACTATTCCATTCCGTTTCTACCATTACTCCATCACTTTACTACCTACTATTCCTTTCCATTAATACCATTTTTGAATCACTTTACTACCTACTATTCCGTTCCGTTACTACCATTACTTTATAACTTACTACCTCCTATTACATTCTCTTACTACAATCAACCTGAAAATTACTACATCATTTTACTACACACTTTTTAATTCCTTTACTACTTTTACTCCATCACTTTTCTATCTACTATTACATGCCGTTTCTACCATTACAACCTCACTTTACTACCTTTACTCCATTACTTTACTACCTACTATTCCAATCCGTTACTACCATTACTATATCACTTTACTACATAGTATTCTATTCCGTTACTACCATTAATATATCACTTTACTACCTACTATTCCAATCCGTTACTACCATTTCTCCGTTACTTTACTACCTACTATTCCAATCCGTAACTACCATTTCTCCGTTACTTTACTACCTACTATTCCATTTCCTTACTACCATTACTCAATCACTTTACTACCTACTATTCCATTCGGTTAATACCATTTTTGAATCACTTTACTACCTACTATTCCAATCCGTTACTACCATTACTCCATCACTTTACTACCTACTATTCCATTCTGTTACTGCCATTACTTTATGACTTTACTACCTACTATTCCAATCCATTACTACCATTACTCCATCACTTTACTACCTACTATTCCAATCCGTTACTGCCATTACTTTATCACTTACTACCTCCTATTACATTCTCTTACTACAATCAACCTGAAAATTACTACATCATTTTACTACACACTTTTTAATTCCTTTACTACTTTTACTCCATCACTTTTCTATCTACTATTACATGCCGTTTCTACCATTACAACCTCACTTTACTACCTTTACTCCATCACTTTACTACCTACTATTCCAATCCGTTACTACCATTACTATATCACTTTACTACATAGTATTCCATTCCGTTACTACCATTAATATATCACTTTACTACCTACTATTCCAATCCGTTACTACCATTTCTCCGTTACTTTACCACCTACTATTCCAATCCGTAACTACCATTTCTCCTTACTTTACTACCTACTATTCCATTTCCTTACTACCATTACTCAATCAATTTACTACCTACTATTCCATTCGGTTAATACCATTTTTGAATCACCTTACTACCTAATATTCCATTCCGTTACTACCATTACTTTATCACTTTACTACCTACTATTCCAATCCATTAATACCATTACTACATCACTTTACTACCTACTATTCCAATCCGTTACTACCATTACTCCATCATTTTACTACCTACTATTCCATTCCGTTACAACCATTACTATATCACTTTACTACCTACTATTCCAATCAGTTACTACCATTACTCTATTACTTTACTACCTACTATTCCATTCCGTTTCTACCATTACTCCATCACTTTACTACCTACTATTTCTTTCCATTAATGCCATTTTTGAATCACTTTACTACCTACTATTCCATTCCGTTACTACCATTACTTTATCACTTTACTACCTACTATTCCAATCCGTTACTATCCGTTACTACCATTACTCCATTACTTTACTACCTACTATTCCAATCCGTTACTACCATTACTACATCACTTTACTACCTACTATTCCATTCCGTTACTACCATTACTCCATCACTTTACTACCTAATATTCAACTCCGTTACTACCATTACTCCATCACTTTACTACCTGCTATTCCAATCCGTAACTACAATTACTCCATCACTTTACTATCTACTATTCCAATCCGTATCTACCATTACTCCATCATTTTACTACCTACTATTCCAATCCGTTACTACCATTACTATATCACTTTACTACATAGTATTCCATTCCGTTACTACCATTAATATATCACTTTACTACCTACTATTCCAATTAGTTACTACCATTACTGTATTACTTTACTACCTACTATTCCATTCCGTTTCTACCATTACTCCATCACTTTACTACCTACTATTCCTTTCCATTAATACCATTTTTGAATCACTTTACTACCTACTATTCCGTTCCGTTACTACCATTACTTTATAACTTACTACCTCCTATTACATTCTCTTACTACAATCAACCTGAAAATTACTACATCATTTTACTACACACTTTTTAATTCCTTTACTACTTTTACTCCATCACTTTTCTATCTACTATTACATGCCGTTTCTACCATTACAACCTCACTTTACTACCTTTACTCCATTACTTTACTACCTACTATTCCAATCCGTTACTACCATTACTATATCACTTTACTACATAGTATTCCATTCCGTTACTACCATTAATATATCACTTTACTACCTACTATTCCAATCCGTTACTACCATTTCTCCGTTACTTTACCACCTACTATTCCAATCCGTAACTACCATTTCTCCTTACTTTACTACCCACTATTCCATTTCCTTACTACCATTACTCAATCACTTTACTACCTACTATTCCATTCGGTTAATACCATTTTTGAATCACCTTACTACCTAATATTCCATTCCGTTACTACCATTACTTTATCACTTTACTACCTACTATTCCAATCCATTAATACCATTACTACATCACTTTACTACCTACTATTCCAATCCGTTACTACCATTACTCCATCATTTTACTACCTACTATTCCATTCCGTTACAACCATTACTATATCACTTTACTACCTACTATTCCAATCAGTTACTACCATTACTCTATTACTTTACTACCTACTATTCCATTCCGTTTCTACCATTACTCCATCACTTTACTACCTACTATTTCTTTCCATTAATGCCATTTTTGAATCACTTTACTACCTACTATTCCATTCCGTTACTACCATTACTTTATCACTTTACTACCTACTATTCCAATCCGTTACTATCCGTTACTACCATTACTCCATCACTTTACTACCTACTATTCCAATCCGTTACTACCATTACTCCATCACTTTACTACCTACTATTCCATTCCGTTACTACCATTACTCCATCACTTTACTACCTAATATTCAACTCCGTTACTACCATTACTCCATCACTTTACTACCTGCTATTCCAATCCGTAACTACAATTACTCCATCACTTTACTATCTACTATTCCAATCCGTATCTACCATTACTCCATCATTTTACTACCTACTATTCCAATCCGTTACTACCATTACTATATCACTTTACTACATAGTATTCCATTCCGTTACTACCATTAATATATCACTTTACTACCTACTATTCCATTTAGTTACTACCATTACTGTATTACTTTACTACCTACTATTCCATTCCGTTACTACCATTACTCCATCACTTTACTACCTACTATTCCTTTCCATTAATACCATTTTTGAATCACTTTACTACCTACTATTCCGTTCCGTTACTACCATTACTTTATAACTTACTACCTCCTATTACATTCTCTTACTACAATCAACCTGAAAATTACTACATCATTTTACTACACACTTTTTAATTCCTTTACTACTTTTACTCCATCACTTTTCTATCTACTATTACATGCCGTTTCTACCATTACAACCTCACTTTACTACCTTTACTCCATTACTTTACTACCTACTATTCCAATCCGTTACTACCATTACTATATCACTTTACTACATAGTATTCCATTCCGTTACTACCATTAATATATCACTTTACTACCTACTATTCCAATCCGTTACTACCATTTCTCCGTTACTTTACCACCTACTATTCCAATCCGTAACTACCATTTCTCCTTACTTTACTACCCACTATTCCATTTCCTTACTACCATTACTCAATCACTTTACTACCTACTATTCCATTCGGTTAATACCATTTTTGAATCACCTTACTACCTAATATTCCATTCCGTTACTACCATTACTTTATCACTTTACTACCTACTATTCCAATCCATTAATACCATTACTACATCACTTTACTACCTACTATTCCAATCCGTTACTACCATTACTCCATCATTTTACTACCTACTATTCCATTCCGTTACTACCATTACTATATCACTTTACTACCTACTATTCCAATCAGTTACTACCATTACTCTATTACTTTACTACCTACTATTCCATTCCGTTTCTACCATTACTCCATCACTTTACTACCTACTATTTCTTTCCATTAATGCCATTTTTGAATCACTTTACTACCTACTATTCCATTTCGTTACTACCATTACTTTATCACTTTACTACCTACTATTCCAATCCGTTACTATCCGTTACTACCATTACTCCATTACTTTACTACCTACTATTCCAATCCGTTACTACCATTACTCCATCACTTTACTACCTACTATTCCATTCCGTTACTACCATTACTCCATCACTTTACTACCTAATATTCAACTCCGTTACTACCATTACTCCATCACTTTACTACCTGCTATTCCAATCCGTAACTACAATTACTCCATCACTTTACTATCTACTATTCCAATCCGTATCTACCATTACTCCATCACTTTACTACCTACTATTCCAATCCGTTACTACCATTACTATATCACTTTACTACATAGTATTCCATTCCGTTACTACCATTAATATATCACTTTACTACCTACTATTCCAATTAGTTACTACCATTACTGTATTACTTTACTACCTACTATTCCATTCCGTTTCTACCATTACTCCATCACTTTACTACCTACTATTCCTTTCCATTAATACCATTTTTGAATCACTTTACTACCTACTATTCCGTTCCGTTACTACCATTACTTTATAACTTACTACCTCCTATTACATTCTCTTACTACAATCAACCTGAAAATTACTACATCATTTTACTACACACTTTTTAATTCCTTTACTACTTTTACTCCATCACTTTTCTATCTACTATTACATGCCGTTTCTACCATTACAACCTCACTTTACTACCTTTACTCCATTACTTTACTACCTACTATTCCAATCCGTTACTACCATTACTATATCACTTTACTACATAGTATTCTATTCCGTTACTACCATTAATATATCACTTTACTACCTACTTTTCCAATCCGTTACTACCATTACTCCATCACTTTACTACCTACTATTCCAATCCGTAACTACCATTTCTCCGTTACTTTACTACCTACTATTCCATTTCCTTACTACCATTACTCAATCACTTTACTACCTACTATTCCATTCGGTTAATACCATTTTTGAATCACTTTACTACCTACTATTCCAATCCGTTACTACCATTACTCCATCATTTTACTACCTACTATTCCATTCTGTTACTGCCATTACTTTATTACTTTACTACCTACTATTCCAATCCGTTACTACCATTACTCCATTACTTTACTACCTACTATTCCAATCCGTTACTGCCATTACTTTATCACTTACTACCTCCTATTACATTCTCTTACTACAATCAACCTGAAAATTACTACATCATTTTACTACACACTTTTTAATTCCTTTACTACTTTTACTCCATCACTTTTCTATCTACTATTACATGCCGTTTCTACCATTACAACCTCACTTTACTACCTTTACTCCATTACTTTACTACCTACTATTCCAATCCATTACTACCATTACTCCATTACTTTACTACCTACTATTCCAATCCGTTACTGCCATTACTTTATCACTTACTACCTCCTATTACATTCTCTTACTACAATCAACCTGAAAATTACTACATCATTTTACTACACACTTTTTAATTCCTTTACTACTTTTACTCCATCACTTCTATCTACTATTCCAATCCGTTACTACCATTACTATATCACTTTACTACATAGTATTCTATTCCGTTACTACCATTAATATATCACTTTACTACCTACTTTTCCAATCCGTTACTACCATTTCTCCGTTACTTTACTACCTACTATTCCAATCCGTAACTACCATTTCTCCGTTACTTTACTACCTACTATTCCATTTCCTTACTACCATTACTCAATCACTTTACTACCTACTATTCCATTCGGTTAATACCATTTTTGAATCACTTTACTACCTAATATTCCATTCCGTTACTACCATTACTTTATCACTTTACTACCTACTATTCCAATCCATTAATACCATTACTACATCACTTTACTACCTACTATTCCAATCCGTTACTACCATTACTCCATCATTTTACTACCTACTGTTCCATTCCGTTACTACCATTACTATATCACTTTACTACCTACTATTCCAATCAGTTACTACCATTACTATATCACTTTACTACCTACTATTCCAATCAGTTACTACCATTACTCTATTACTTTACTACCTGCTATTCCATTCCGTTTCTACCATTACTCCATCACTTTACTACCTATTATTCCTTTCCATTAATACCATTTTTGAATCACTTTACTACCTACTATTCCATTTCGTTACTACCATTACTTTATCACTTTACTACCTACTATTCCAATCCGTTACTATCCGTTACTACCATTACTCCATTACTTTACTACCTACTATTCCAATCCGTTACTACCATTACTCCATCACTTTACTACCTACTATTCCATTCCGTTACTACCATTACTCCATCACTTTACTACCTAATATTCAACTCCGTTACTACCATTACTCCATCACTTTACTACCTGCTATTCCAATCCGTAACTACAATTACTCCATCACTTTACTATCTACTATTCCAATCCGTATCTACCATTACTCCATCATTTTACTACCTACTATTCCAATCCGTTACTACCATTACTTTATCACTTTACTACATAGTATTCCATTCCGTTACTACCATTAATATATCACTTTACTACCTACTATTCCAATCAGTTACTACCATTACTGTATTACTTTACTACCTACTATTCCATTCCGTTTCTACCATTACTCCATCACTTTACTACCTACTATTCCTTTCCATTAATACCATTTTTGAATCACTTTACTACCTACTATTCCGTTCCGTTACTACCATTACTTTATCACTTCACTACCTACTATTCCAATCCGTTACTGCCATTACTATATCACTTTACTACCTTCAATTCAAATCAGTTACTACCATTACTCCATCACTTTACTACCAACTATTCCAATCCGTTACTACCATTACCACATTTCTTTACTACCTACTATTCCATTCCGTTACTTCCATTACTCCATCACTTTACTACCTACTATTCCAATCCGTTACTACCTTTACTCCATCACTTTGTTAACTACTATTCCAATTCGTTACTACCATTACTCCATCACTTTACTACCTACTGTTCCAATCCGTTACTAATATTACTTTATCATTTACTACCTCCTATTACATGCTCTTACTACAATCAACATGACAATTACTACATCATTTTACTACACACTTTTTAATTCCTTTACTACATTTACTCCATCACTTTACTATCTACTATTACATGCCGTTTCTACCATTACTCCATCACTTTACTACCTTTACTCCATTACTTTACTACCCACTATTCCGTTCCGTTACTACCATTACTATATCACTTTACTACCTACTATTCCAATCGGTTAATACCATTTTTGAATCACTTTACTACCTACTATTCCATTCCGTTACTACCATTACTTTATCACTTTACTACCTACTATTCCAATCAATTACTACCATTACTACATCACTTTACTACCTACAATTACAATCCGTTACTACCATTACTCCATCATTTTACTACCTACTATTCCATTCCGTTACTACCATCACTATACCACTTTACTACCTACTATTCCAATCAGTTACTACCATTACTCTATTACTCTACTACCTACTATTCCATTCCGTTTCTACCATTACTCCATCACTTTACTACCTACTATTCCTTTCCATTAATACCATTTTTGAATCACTTTACTACTTTCTATTCCATTCCGTTACTACCATTACTTTATCACTTTACTACCTACTATTCCAATCCGTTACTGCCATTACTGTATCACTTTACTACCTACTTTTCCAATCCGTTACTACCATTACTCCATCACTTTACTACCTACTATTCCATTCCGTTACTACCATTACTTTATCACTTTACTACCTACTATTCCAATCCATTACTACCATTACTCCATTACTTTACTACCTACTATTCCAATCCGTTACTGCCATTACTTTATCACTTACTACCTCCTATTACATTCTCTTACTACAATCAACCTGAAAATTACTACATCATTTTACTACACACTTTTTAATTCCTTTACTACTTTTACTCCATCACTTTTCTATCTACTATTACATGCCGTTTCTACCATTACAACCTCACTTTACTACCTTTACTCCATTACTTTACTACCTACTATTCCAATCCGTTACTACCATTACTATATCACTTTACTACATAGTATTCTATTCCGTTACTACCATTAATATATCACTTTACTACCTACTTTTCCAATCCGTTACTACCATTTCTCCGTTACTTTACTACCTACTATTCCAATCCGTAACTACCATTTCTCCGTTACTTTACTACCTACTATTCCATTTCCTTACTACCATTACTCAATCACTTTACTACCTACTATTCCATTCGGTTAATACCATTTTTGAATCACTTTACTACCTACTATTCCAATCCGTTACTACCATTACTACATCACTTTACTACCTACTATTCCATTCTGTTACTGCCATTACTTTATGACTTTACTACCTACTATTCCAATCCATTACTACCATTACTCCATCACTTTACTACCTACTATTCCAATCCGTTACTGCCATTACTTTATCACTTACTACCTCCTATTACATTCTCTTACTACAATCAACCTGAAAATTACTACATCATTTTACTACACACTTTTTAATTCCTTTACTACTTTTACTCCATCACTTTTCTATCTACTATTACATGCCGTTTCTACCATTACAACCTCACTTTACTACCTTTACTCCATTACTTTACTACCTACTATTCCAATCCGTTACTACCATTACTATATCACTTTACTACATAGTATTCCATTCCGTTACTACCATTAATATATCACTTTACTACCTACTATTCCAATCCGTTACTACCATTTCTCCGTTACTTTACCACCTACTATTCCAATCCGTAACTACCATTTCTCCTTACTTTACTACCTACTATTCCATTTCCTTACTACCATTACTCAATCACTTTACTACCTACTATTCCATTCGGTTAATACCATTTTTGAATCACCTTACTACCTAATATTCCATTCCGTTACTACCATTACTTTATCACTTTACTACCTACTATTCCAATCCATTAATACCATTACTACATCACTTTACTACCTACTATTCCAATCCGTTACTACCATTACTCCATCATTTTACTACCTACTATTCCATTCCGTTACAACCATTACTATATCACTTTACTACCTACTATTCCATTCCGTTACTACCATTACTCTATTACTTTACTACCTACTATTCCATTCCGTTTCTACCATTACTCCATCACTTTACTACCTACTATTTCTTTCCATTAATGCCATTTTTGAATCACTTTACTACCTACTATTCCATTTCGTTACTACCATTACTTTATCACTTTACTACCTACTATTCCAATCCGTTACTATCCGTTACTACCATTACTCCATTACTTTACTACCTACTATTCCAATCCGTTACTACCATTACTCCATCACTTTACTACCTACTATTCCATTCCGTTACTACCATTACTCCATCACTTTACTACCTAATATTCAACTCCGTTACTACCATTACTCCATCACTTTACTACCTGCTATTCCAATCCGTAACTACAATTACTCCATCACTTTACTATCTACTATTCCAATCCGTATCTACCATTACTCCATCATTTTACTACCTACTATTCCAATCCGTTACTACCATTACTATATCACTTTACTACATAGTATTCCATTCCGTTACTACCATTAATGTATCACTTTACTACCTACTATTCCAATTAGTTACTACCATTACTGTATTACTTTACTACCTACTATTCCATTCCGTTTCTACCATTACTCCATCACTTTACTACCTACTATTCCTTTCCATTAATACCATTTTTGAATCACTTTACTACCTACTATTCCGTTCCGTTACTACCATTACTTTATAACTTACTACCTCCTATTACATTCTCTTACTACAATCAACCTGAAAATTACTACATCATTTTACTACACACTTTTTAATTCCTTTACTACTTTTACTCCATCACTTTTCTATCTACTATTACATGCCGTTTCTACCATTACAACCTCACTTTACTACCTTTACTCCATTACTTTACTACCTACTATTCCAATCCGTTACTACCATTACTATATCACTTTACTACATAGTATTCCATTCCGTTACTACCATTAATATATCACTACTACCTACTATTCCAATCCGTTACTACCATTTCTCCGTTACTTTACCACCTACTATTCCAATCCGTAACTACCATTTCTCCTTACTTTACTACCTACTATTCCATTTCCTTACTACCATTACTCAATCACTTTACTACCTACTATTCCATTCGGTTAATACCATTTTTGAATCACCTTACTACCTAATATTCCATTCCGTTACTACCATTACTTTATCACTTTACTACCTACTATTCCAATCCATTAATACCATTACTACATCACTTTACTACCTACTATTCCAATCCGTTACTACCATTACTCCATCATTTTACTACCTACTATTCCATTCCGTTACTACCATTACTATATCACTTTACTACCTACTATTCCAATCAGTTACTACCATTACTCTATTACTTTACTACCTACTATTCCATTCCGTTTCTACCATTACTCCATCACTTTACTACCTACTATTTCTTTCCATTAATGCCATTTTTGAATCACTTTACTACCTACTATTCCATTTCGTTACTACCATTACTTTATCACTTTACTACCTACTATTCCAATCCGTTACTATCCGTTACTACCATTACTCCATTACTTTACTACCTACTATTCCAATCCGTTACTACCATTACTCCATCACTTTACTACCTACTATTCCATTCCGTTACTACCATTACTCCATCACTTTACTACCTAATATTCAACTCCGTTACTACCATTACTCCATCACTTTACTACCTGCTATTCCAATCCATAACTACAATTACTCCATCACTTTACTATCTACTATTCCAATCCGTATCTACCATTACTCCATCATTTTACTACCTACTATTCCAATCCGTTACTACCATTACTATATCACTTTACTACATAGTATTCCATTCCGTTACTACCATTAATATATCACTTTACTACCTACTATTCCAATTAGTTACTACCATTACTGTATTACTTTACTACCTACTATTCCATTCCGTTTCTACCATTACTCCATCACTTTACTACCTACTATTCCTTTCCATTAATACCATTTTTGAATCACTTTACTACCTACTATTCCGTTCCGTTACTACCATTACTTTATAACTTACTACCTCCTATTACATTCTCTTACTACAATCAACCTGAAAATTACTACATCATTTTACTACACACTTTTTAATTCCTTTACTACTTTTACTCCATCACTTTTCTATCTACTATTACATGCCGTTTCTACCATTACAACCTCACTTTACTACCTTTACTCCATTACTTTACTACCTACTATTCCAATCCGTTACTACCATTACTATATCACTTTACTACATAGTATTCTATTCCGTTACTACCATTAATATATCACTTTACTACCTACTTTTCCAATCCGTTACTACCATTTCTCCGTTACTTTACTACCTACTATTCCAATCCGTAACTACCATTTCTCCGTTACTTTACTACCTACTATTCCATTTCCTTACTACCATTACTCAATCACTTTACTACCTACTATTCCATTCGGTTAATACCATTTTTGAATCACTTTACTACCTACTATTCCATTTCCTTACTACCATTACTCAATCACTTTACTACCTACTATTCCATTCTGTTACTGCCATTACTTTATGACTTTACTACCTACTATTCCAATCCATTACTACCATTACTCCATTACTTTACTACCTACTATTCCAATCCGTTACTGCCATTACTTTATCACTTACTACCTCCTATTACATTCTCTTACTACAATCAACCTGAAAATTACTACATCATTTTACTACACATTTTTTAATTCCTTTACTACTTTTACTCCATCACTTTTCTATCTACTATTACATGCCGTTTCTACCATTACAACCTCACTTTACTACCTTTACTCCATTACTTTACTACCTACTATTCCAATCCATTACTCCCATTACTCCATTACTTTACTACCTACTATTCCAATCCGTTACTGCCATTACTTTATCACTTACTACCTCCTATTACATTCTCTTACTACAATCAACCTGAAAATTACTACATCATTTTACTACACACTTTTTAATTCCTTTACTACTTTTACTCCATCACTTCTATCTACTATTCCAATCCGTTACTACCATTACTTTATCACTTTACTACCTACTATTCTATTCCGTTACTACCATTAATATATCACTTTACTACCTACTTTTCCAATCCGTTACTACCATTTCTCCGTTACTTTACTACCTACTATTCCAATCCGTAACTACCATTTCTCCGTTACTTTACTACCTACTATTCCATTTCCTTACTACCATTACTCAATCACTTTACTACCTACTATTCCATTCGGTTAATACCATTTTTGAATCACTTTACTACCTAATATTCCATTCCGTTACTACCATTACTTTATCACTTTACTACCTACTATTCCAATCCATTAATACCATTACTACATCACTTTACTACCTACTATTCCAATCCGTTACTACCATTACTCCATCATTTTACTACCTACTGTTCCATTCCGTTACTACCATTACTATATCACTTTACTACCTACTATTCCAATCAGTTACTACCATTACTATATCACTTTACTACCTACTATTCCAATCAGTTACTACGATTACTCTATTACTTTACTACCTACTATTCCATTCCGTTTCTACCATTACTCCATCACTTTACTACCTATTATTCCTTTCCATTAATACCATTTTTGAATCACTTTATTACCTACTATTCCATTTCGTTACTACCATTACTTTATCACTTTACTACCTACTATTCCAATCCGTTACTATCCGTTACTACCATTACTCCATTACTTTACTACCTACTATTCCAATCCGTTACTAGCATTACTCCATCACTTTACTACCTACTATTCCATTCCGTTACTACCATTACTCCATCACTTTACTACCTAATATTCAACTCCGTTACTACCATTACTCCATCACTTTACTACCTGCTATTCCAATCCGTAACTACAATTACTCCATCACTTTACTATCTACTATTCCAATCCGTATCTACCATTACTCCATCATTTTACTACCTACTATTCCAATCCGTTACTACCATTACTATATCACTTTACTACATAGTATTCCATTCCGTTACTACCATTAATATATCACTTTACTACCTACTATTCCAATCAGTTACTACCATTACTGTATTACTTTACTACCTACTATTCCATTCCGTTTCTACCATTACTCCATCACTTTACTACCTACTATTCCTTTCCATTAATACCATTTTTGAATCACTTTACTACCTACTATTCCATTTCGTTACTACCATTACTTTATCACTTTACTACCTACTATTCCAATCCGTTACTATCCGTTACTACCATTACTCCATTACTTTACTACCTACTATTCCAATCCGTTACTACCATTACTCCATCACTTTACTACCTACTATTCCATTCCGTTACTACCATTACTCCATCACTTTACTACCTACTATTCCGTTCCGTTACTACCATTACTTTATCACTTCACTACCTACTATTCCAATCCGTTACTGCCATTACTATATCACTTTACTACCTTCAATTCAAATCAGTTACTACCATTACCACATTTCTTTACTACCTACTATTCCATTCCGTTACTTCCATTACTCCATCACTTTACTACCTACTATTCCAATCCGTTACTACCTTTACTCCATCACTTTACTACCTACTATTCCAATCCGTTACTACCATTACTCCATCACTTTGTTAACTACTATTCCAATTCGTTACTACCATTACTCCATCACTTTACTACCTACTGTTCCAATCCGTTACTAATATTACTTTATCATTTACTACCTCCTATTACATGCTCTTACTACAATCAACCTGACAATTACTACATCATTTTACTACACACTTTTTAATTCCTTTACTACATTTACTCCATCACTTTACTATCTACTATTACATGCCGTTTCTACCATTACTCCATCACTTTACTACCTTTACTCCATTACTTTACTACCCACTATTCCGTTCTGTTACTACCATTACTATATCACTTTACTACCTACTATTCCAATCGGTTAATACCATTTTTGAATCACTTTACTACCTACTATTCCATTCCGTTACTACCATTACTTTATCACTTTACTACCTACTATTCCAATCAATTACTACCATTACTACATCACTTTACTACCTACTATTACAATCCGTTACTACCATTACTCCATCATTTTACTACCTACTATTCCATTCCGTTACTACCATCACTATACCACTTTACTACCTACTATTCCAATCAGTTACTACCATTACTCTATTACTCTACTACCTACTATTCCATTCCGTTTCTACCATTACTCCATCACTTTACTACCTACTATTCCTTTCCATTAATACCATTTTTGAATCACTTTACTACCTTCTATTCCATTCCGTTACTACCATTACTTTATCACTTTACTACCTACTATTCCAATCCGTTACTGCCATTACTGTATCACTTTACTACCTACTATTCCAATCCGTTACTACCATTTCTCCATCACTTTACTACCTACTATTCCATTCCGTTACTACCATTACTTTATCACTTTACTACCTACTATTCCAATCCATTACTACCATTACTCCATTACTTTACTACCTACTATTCCAATCCGTTACTGCCATTACTTTATCACTTACTACCTCCTATTACATTCTCTTACTACAATCAACCTGAAAATTACTACATCATTTTACTACACACTTTTTAATTCCTTTACTACTTTTACTCCATCACTTTTCTATCTACTATTACATGCCGTTTCTACCATTACAACCTCACTTTACTACCTTTACTCCATTACTTTACTACCTACTATTCCAATCCGTTACTACCATTACTATATCACTTTACTACATAGTATTCCATTCCGTTACTACCATTAATATATCACTTTACTACCTACTATTCCAATCCGTTACTACCATTTCTCCGTTACTTTACCACCTACTATTCCAATCCGTAACTACCATTTCTCCGTTACTTTACTACCTCCTATTCCATTTCCTTACTACCATTACTCAATCACTTTACTACCTACTATTCCATTCGGTTAATACCATTTTTGAATCACCTTACTACCTAATATTCCATTCCGTTACTACCATTACTTTATCACTTTACTACCTACTATTCCAATCCATTAATACCATTACTACATCACTTTACTACCTACTATTCCAATCCGTTACTACCATTACTCCATCATTTTACTACCTACTATTCCATTCCGTTACTACCATTACTATATCACTTTACTACCTACTATTCCAATCAGTTACTACCATTACTCTATTACTTTACTACCTACTATTCCATTCCGTTTCTACCATTACTCCATCACTTTACTACCTACTATTTCTTTCCATTAATGCCATTTTTGAATCACTTTACTACCTACTATTCCATTTCGTTACTACCATTACTTTATCACTTTACTACCTACTATTCCAATCCGTTACTATCCGTTACTACCATTACTCCATTACTTTACTACCTACTATTCCAATCCGTTACTACCATTACTCCATCACTTTACTACCTACTATTCCATTCCGTTACTACCATTACTCCATCACTTTACTACCTAATATTCAACTCCGTTACTACCATTACTCCATCACTTTACTACCTGCTATTCCAATCCGTAACTACAATTACTCCATCACTTTACTATCTACTATTCCAATCCGTATCTACCATTACTCCATCATTTTACTACCTACTATTCCAATCCGTTACTACCATTACTATATCACTTTACTACCTACTATTCCTTTCCATTAATACCATTTTTGAATCACTTTACTACCTACTATTCCGTTCCGTTACTGCCATTACTTTATAACTTACTACCTCCTATTACATTCTCTTACTACAATCAACCTGAAAATTACTACATCATTTTACTACACACTTTTTAATTCCTTTACTACTTTTACTCCATCACTTTTCTATCTACTATTACATGCCGTTTCTACCATTACAACCTCACTTTACTACCTTTACTCCATTACTTTACTACCTACTATTCCAATCCGTTACTACCATTACTATATCACTTTACTACATAGTATTCTATTCCGTTACTACCATTAATATATCACTTTACTACCTACTATTCCAATTAGTTACTACCATTACTGTATTACTTTACTACCTACTATTCCATTCCGTTTCTACCATTACTCCATCACTTTACTACCTACTATTCCTTTCCATTAATACCATTTTTGAATCACTTTACTACCTACTATTCCGTTCCGTTACTGCCATTACTTTATAACTTACTACCTCCTATTACATTCTCTTACTACAATCAACCTGAAAATTACTACATCATTTTACTACACACTTTTTAATTCCTTTACTACTTTTACTCCATCACTTTTCTATCTACTATTACATGCCGTTTCTACCATTACAACCTCACTTTACTACCTTTACTCCATTACTTTACTACCTACTATTCCAATCCGTTACTACCATTACTATATCACTTTACTACATAGTATTCTATTCCGTTACTACCATTAATATATCACTTTACTACCTACTTTTCCAATCCGTTACTACCATTTCTCCGTTACTTTACTACCTACTATTCCAATCCGTAACTACCATTTCTCCGTTACTTTACTACATGTACCTACTATTCCATTTCCTTACTACCATTACTCAATCACTTTACTACCTACTATTCCATTCGGTTAATACCATTTTTGAATCACTTTACTACCTACTATTCCAATCCGTTACTACCATTACTCCATCATTTTACTACCTACTATTCCATTCTGTTACTGCCATTACTTTATGACTTTACTACCTACTATTCCAATCCATTACTACCATTACTCCTTTACTTTACTACCTACTATTCCAATCCGTTACTGCCATTACTTTATCACTTACTACCTCCTATTACATTCTCTTACTACAATCAACCTGAAAATTACTACATCATTTTACTACACACTTTTTAATTCCTTTACTACTTTTACTCCATCACTTTTCTATCTACTATTACATGCCGTTTCTACCATTACAACCTTACTTTACTACCTTTACTCCATTACTTTACTACCTACTATTCCAATCCGTTACTACCATTACTATATCACTTTACTACATAGTATTCTATTCCGTTACTACCATTAATATATCACTTTACTACCTACTTTTCCAATCCGTTACTACCATTTCTCCGTTACTTTACTACCTACTATTCCAATCCGTAACTACCATTTCTCCGTTACTTTACTACCTACTATTCCATTTCCTTACTACCATTACTCAATCACTTTACTACCTACTATTCCATTCGGTTAATACCATTTTTGAATCACTTTACTACCTACTATTCCAATCCGTTACTACCATTACTCCATCATTTTACTACCTACTATTCCATTCTGTTACTGCCATTACTTTATGACTTTACTACCTACTATTCCAATCCATTACTACCATTACTCCATTACTTTACTACCTACTATTCCAATCCGTTACTGCCATTACTTTATCACTTACTACCTCCTATTACATTCTCTTACTACAATCAACCTGAAAATTACTACATCATTTTACTACACACTTTTTAATTCCTTTACTACTTTTACTCCATCACTTTTCTATCTACTATTACATGCCGTTTCTACCATTACAACCTCACTTTACTACCTTTACTCCATTACTTTACTACCTACTATTCCAATCCGTTACTACCATTACTATATCACTTTACTACATAGTATTCTATTCCGTTACTACCATTAATATATCACTTTAGTACCTACTTTTCCAATCCGTTACTACCATTTCTCCGTTACTTTACTACCTACTATTCCAATCCGTAACTACCATTTCTCCGTTACTTTACTACCTACTATTCCATTTCCTTACTACCATTACTCAATCACTTTACTACCTACTATTCCATTCGGTTAATACCATTTTTGAATCACTTTACTACCTAATATTCCATTCCGTTACTACCATTACTTTATCACTTTACTACCTACTATTCCAATCCATTAATACCATTACTACATCACTTTACTACCTACTATTCCAATCCGTTACTACCATTACTCCATCATTTTACTACCTACTATTCCATTCCGTTACTACCATTACTATATCACTTTACTACCTACTATTCCATTGCGTTTCTACCATTACTCCATCACTTTACTACCTACTATTTCTTTCCATTAATGCCATTTTTGAATCACTTTACTACCTACTATTCCATTTCGTTACTACCATTACTTTATCACTTTACTACCTACTATTCCAATCCGTTACTACCCGTTACTACCATTACTCCATTACTTTACTACCTACTATTCCAATCAATTAATACCATTACTACATCACTTTACTACCTACTATTCCAATCCATTAATACCATTACTACATCACTTTACTACCTACTATTCCATTCCGTTACTACCATTACTATATCACTTTACTACCTACTATTCCAATCAGTTACTACCATTACTCTATTACTTTACTACCTACTATTCCATTCCGTTTCTACCATTACTCCATCACTTTACTACCTATTATTCCTTTCCATTAATACCATTTTTGAATCACTTTACTACCTACTATTCCATTTCGTTACTACCATTACTTTATCACTTTACTACCTACTATTCCAATCCGTTACTATCCGTTACTACCATTACTCCATTACTTTACTACCTACTATTCCAATCCGTTACTACCATTACTCCATCACTTTACTACCTACTATTCCATTCCGTTACTACCATTACTCCATCACTTTACTACCTAATATTCAACTCTGTTACTACCATTACTCCATCACTTTACTACCTGCTATTCCAATCCGTAACTACAATTACTCCATCACTTTACTATCTACTATTCCAATCCGTATCTACCATTACTCCATCATTTTACTACCTACTATTCCATTCCGTTACTACCATTACTATATCACTTTACTACCTATTATTCCAATCAGTTACTACCATTACTGTATTACTTTACTACCTACTATTCCATTCCGTTTCTACCATTACTCCATCACTTTACTACCTACTATTCCTTTCCATTAATACCATTTTTGAATCACTTTACTACCTACTATTCCATTCCGTTACTACCATTACTTTATCACTTCACTACTTACTATTCCAATCCGTTACTGCCATTACTATATCACTTTACTACCTTCAATTCAAATCAGTTACTACCATTACTCCATCACTTTACTACCAACTATTCCAATCCGTTACTACCATTACCACATTTCTTTACTACCTACTATTCCATTCCGTTACTTCCATTACTCCATCACTTTACTACCTACTATTCCAATCCGTTACTACCTTTACTCCATCACTTTACTACCTACTATTCCAATCCGTTACTACCATTACTCCATCACTTTGTTAACTACTATTCCAATTCGTTACTACCATTACTCCATCACTTTACTACCTACTGTTCCAATCCGTTACTAATATTACTTTATCATTTACTACCTCCTATTACATGCTCTTACTACAATCAACCTGACAATTACTACATCATTTTACTACACACTTTTTAATTCCTTTACTACATTTACTCCATCACTTTACTATCTACTATTACATGCCGTTTCTACCATTACTCCATCACTTTACTACCTTTACTCCATTACTTTACTACCCACTATTCCGTTCCGTTACTACCATTACTATATCACTTTACTAACTACTATTCCATTCCGTTACTACCATTACTATATCACTTTACTACCTACTATTCCAATCCGTTACTACCATTACTCCATTAATTTAATACCTACTATTCCATTCCGTTACTACCATTACTCCATCACTTTACTACCTACTATTCCATTCCGTTAATACCAATTTTGAATCACTTTACTACCTACTATTCCATTTCGTTACTACCATTACTTTTCACTTTACTACCTACTTTTCCAATCCGTTACTACCATTAATACATCACTTTACTACCTACTATTCCAATCCGTTACTACCATTACTCCATCATTTTACTACCTACTATTCCATTCTGTTACTGCCATTACTTTATGACTTTACTACCTACTATTCCAATCCGTTACTACCATTACTCCATCACTTAACTACCTACTATTCCAATCCGTTACTGCCATTACTTTATCACTTACTACCTCCTATTACATGCTCTTACTACAATCAACCTGAAAATTACTACATCATTTCACTACACACTTTTTAATTCCTTTACTACTTTTACTCCATCACTTTACTATCTACTATTACATGCCGTTTCTACCATTACTCCATCACTTTACTACCTTTACTCCATTACTTTACTACCTACTATTCCAATCCGTTACTACCATTACTATATCACTTTACTACATAGTATTCCATTCCGTTACTACCATTAATATATCACTTTACTACCTAGTATTCCAATCCGTTACTACTATTTCTCCGTTACTTTACTACCTACTATTCCATTTCGTTACTACCATTACTCCATCACTTTACTATCTACTATTCCATTCGGTTAATACCATTTTTGATTCACTTTACTACCTACTATTCCATTCCAATACTACCATTACTTTATCACTTTACTACCTACTATTCCAATCCATTACTACCATTTCTACATCACTTTACTACCTACTATTCCAATCCGTTACTACCATTACTCCATCATTTTACTACCTACTATTCCATTCCGTTACTACCATTACTATACCACTTTACTACCTACTATTCCAATCAGTTACTACCATTACTCTATTACTTTACTACCGACTATTCCATTCCGTTTCTACCATTACTCCATCACTTTACTACCTACTATTCCTTTCCATAAATACCATTTTTGAATCACTTTACTACCTTCTATTCCATTCCGTTACTACCATTACTTTATCACTTTACTACCTACTATTCCAATCCGTTACTGCCATTACTGTATCACTTTACTACCTACTATTCCAATCCGTTACTACCTTTACTCCATCACTTTACTACGTACTATTCCGTTCCGTTACTACCATTACTTTATCACTTTACTACCTACTATTCCAATCCGTTACTACCATTACTCCATTACTTTACTACCTACTATTCCAATCCGTTACTGCCATTACTTTATCACTTACTACCTCCTATTACATGCTCTTACTACAATCAACCTGAAAATTACTACATCATTTTACTACACACTTTTTAATTCCTTGACTACTTTTACTCCATCACTTTACTATCTACTATTACATGCCGTTTCTACAATTACTCCATCACTTTACTACCTTTACTCCATTACTTACTACCTACTATTCCAATCCGTTACTACCATTAATATATCACTTTACTACATAGTGTTCCATTCCGTTACTACCATTAATATATCACTTTACTACCTACTATTCCAATCCGTTATTACCATTTCTCCGTTACTTTACTACCTACTATTCCATTCCGTTAGTACCATTACTATATCACTTTACTACCTACTATTCCAATCCGTTACTACCATTACTCCATTACTTTACTACCTACTATTCCATTCCGTTACTACCATTACTCCATCACTTTACTACCTACTATTCCATTCCGTTAATACCATTTTTGAATCACTTTACTACCTACTATTCCATTCCCTTACTAGCATTACTTCAACACTTAATTAACTAAATTACATTCCGTTACTATCATTACTCCATCACTTTACTACCGTTGCTCCATTCCTTTACTACCTACTATTTCGTTCCGTTCCTACAATTACTCCAGCACTTTACTAACTCCAATTCCATTCCGTTACTACCATTACTCCATTACTTTACTACCTACTATTCCATTCAGTTACTACCATTACTCTACACTTTACTACCTACTATTCCATTCCGTTAATACCAATTTTGAAACACTTTACTACCTACTATTCCATTTCGTTACTACCATTACTTTATCACTTTACTACCTACTATTCCTATCCGTTACTACCATTACTCCATCACTTTATTACCTACTATTCCATTCCGTAACTACCATTTCTGCATCACTTTACTACCTCCTATTCCATTCCGCTACTACCATTACTGCATCCCTTTAATACCTACTATTCCATTCGGTCTCTACCATTACTTTGTCACTCTACTACCTCCTATTCCACACCGTTACTACCATTACTGCATCACTTTATGACCTACTATTCCATTCCGTTACTACCATTACTGTATCACCTTACCAACTACTATTCCATTCGATTACTAAGATTACTTTATCACTTTACTACCTCCTATTCCACTCCGTTACTACCATTACTGCATTACTTTACTACCTACTATTCCATTCCGTTACTACCATTACTGCATCTCTTTACTACCTAATATTCCATTACGTTACTACCATTACTATATCACTTTATTACCTACTATTTGAATCCGTTACTACCATTACTATATCACTTTACTACCTAGTATTCCATTCCGTTACTACCATTACTTTATCACTTTACTACCTACTATTCCATTCCGTTACTACAATTACTATATCACTTTACGACCTACTATTCCAACCCGCTACTACCATTGCTCTATTACTTTACTACCTACTATTCCAATCCGTTTCTACCATTACTCCATCACTTTACTACCTACTATTCCTTTCCGTTAATACCATTTTTGAATCACTTTACTACCTATTATTCCATTCCGCTACTACCATTACTTTATCACTTTACTACCTACTATTCCAATCCGTTACTACCATTACTATATCACTTTACTACCAACTATTCCAATCCGTTACTACCATTACCCCATCACTTTACTACCTAGTATTCCATTCCGTTACTTACATTACTCCATCACTTTACTACCTACTATTCCAATCCGTTACTGCCTTTACTCCATCACTTTACTACCTACTATTCCAATCCGTTACTACCATTACTCCATTACTTTGCTACCTACTATTCCAATCCGTTACTACCATTACTCCATTACTTTACTACCTTCTATTCCAATCCGTTACTGCCATTGCTTTATCACTTACTACCTCCTTGTACATGCTCTTACTACAATCAACCTGACAATTACTACATCATTTTACTACACACTTTTTAATTCCTTTACTACTTTTACTCCATCACTTTACTATCTACTATTAAATGCCGTTTCTACCATTACTCCATCACTTTACTACGTTTAATCCATTACTTTACTACCTACTATTCCATTCCGTAACTGCAATTACTCCCTTACTTTACTACATAGTATTCCATTCCGTTACTACAATTAATATATCACTTTACTAACTACTATTCCATTTCGTTACAACCATTACTCCATCACTTTACTACCTACTATTCCATTCGGTTAATACCATTTTTGAATCACTTTACTACCTACTATTCCATACCGTTACTACCATTACTTTATCACTTTACTACCTACTATTCCAATCCGTTACTACCATTACTACATCACTTTACTACCTACTATTCCAATCCGTTACTAGCATTACTCCATCATTTTACTACCTACTATTCCATTCTGTTACTACCATTACTATATCACTTTACTACCTACTATTCCCATCAGTTACTACCATTACTGTATTACTTTACTACCTACTATTCCATTCCGTTTCTACCATTACTCCATCACTTTACTACCTACTATTCCTTTCCATTAATACCATTTTTGAATCACTTTACTACCTACTATTCCATTCCGTTACTACCATTACTTTATCACTTTACTACCTACTATTCCAATCCGTTACTGCCATTACTATATCGCTTTACTACCTTCTATTCAAATCAGTTACTACCATTACTCCATCACTTTACTACCAACTATTCCAATCCGTTACTACCATTACCACATTTCTTTACTACCTACTATTCCATTCCGATTCTTCCATTACTCCATCACTTTACTACCTACTATTCCAATCCGTTACTACCTTTACTCCATCACGTTACTACCTACTATTCCAATCTGTTACTACCATTACTCCATCACTTTGCTACCTACTATTCCATTCCGTTACTTCCATTACTCCATCACTTTACTACCTACTATTCCAATCCGTTACTACCTTTACTCCATCACTTTACTACCTACTATTCCAATCCGTTACTACCATTACTCCATCACTTTGCTAACTACTATTCCAATTCGTTACTACCATTACTCCATCACTTTACTACCTACTGTTCCAATCCGTTACTACCATTACTTTATCATTTACTACCTCCTATTACATGCTCTTACTACAATCAACCTGACAATTACTACATCATTTTACTACACACTTTATAATTCCTTTACTACATTTACTCCATCACTTTACTATCTACTATTACATGCCGTTTCTACCATTACTCCATCACTTTACGATCCTTTACTCCATTACTTTACTACCCACTATTCCGTTCCGTTACTACCATTACTATATCACTTTACTACCTACTATTCCATTCCGTTACTACCATTACTATATCAATTTACTACCTACTATTCCAATCCGTTACTACCATTACTCCATTAATTTAATACCTACTATTCCATTCCGTTACTACACTTTACTACCTACTATTCCATTCCGTTAATACCAATTTTGAATCACTTTACTACCTACTATTCCATTTCGTTACTACCATTACTTTATCACTTTACTACCTTTACTCCATTACTTTTCTGCCTACTATTCCAATCCGTTACTACCATTACTATATCGCTTTACTGCATAGTATTCCATTCCGTTACTACCATTAATATATCACTTTACTACCTAGTATTCCAATCCGTTACTACCATTTCTCCGTTACTTTACTACCTACTATTCCATTTCGTTACTACCATTACTCCATCACTTTACTACCTACTATTCCAATCCATTAATACCATTACTACATCATTTTACTACCTACTATTCCAATCCGTTACTACCATTACTCCATCATTTTACTACCTACTATTCCATTCCGTTACTACCATTACTATACCACTTTACTACCTACTATTCCAATCAGTTACTACCATTACTCGATTACTTTACTACCTACTATTCCATTCCGTTTCTACCATTACTCCATCACTTTACTACCTACTATTCCTTTCCATTAATACCATTTTTGAATCACTTTACTACCTTCTATTCCTTTCCGTTACTACCATTACTTTATCACTTTACTACCTACTATTCCAATCCGTTACTGCCATTACTGTATCACTTTACTACCTACTATTCCAATCCGTTACTACATTACTCCATCACTTTACTACCTACTATTCCATTCTGTTACTACCATTACTTTATCACTTTACTACCTACTATTCCAAACCGTTACTTCCATTACTTTACTACCTACTATTCCAATCCGTTACTACCATTAATATATCACTTTACTACCTACTATTCCAATCCGTTACTACGATTTCTCCGTTACTTTACTACCTACTATTCCATTTCCTTACTACCATTACTCCATCACTTTACTACCTACTATTCAATTCGGTTAATACCATTTTTGAATCAATTTACTACCTAATATTCCATTCCGTCACTACCATTACTCCATTACTTTACTACCCACTATTCCGTTCCGTTACTACCATTACTATATCACTTTACTACCTACTATTCCAATCCGTTACTGCCATTACTGTATCACTTTACTACCTACTATTCCAATCCGTTACTACATTACTCCATCACTTTACTACCTACTATTCCATTCTGTTACTACCATTACTTTATCACTTTACTACCTACTATTCCAAACCGTTACTTCCATTACTTTACTACCTACTATTCCAATCCGTTACTACCATTAATATATCACTTTACTACCTACTATTCCAATCCGTTACTACCATTTCTCCGTTACTTTACTACCTACTATTCCATTTCCTTACTACCATTACTCCATCACTTTACTACCTACTATTCAATTCGGTTAATACCATTTTTGAATCAATTTACTACCTAATATTCCATTCCGTTACTACCATTACTCCATTACTTTACTACCCACTATTCCGTTCCGTTACTACCATTACTATATCACTTTACTACCTACTATTCCATTCCGTTACTACCATTACTATATCACTTTACTACCTTCTATTCCAATCCGTTACTACCATTACTCCATTACTTTACTACCTACTATTCCATTCCGTTACTACCATTACTCCATCACTTTACTACCTACTATTCCATTCCGTTAATACCATTTTTGATTCACTTTACTACCTACTATTCCATTCCCTTACTAGCATTACTTCAACACTTAATTAACTAAATTACATTCCGTTACTATCATTACTCCATCACTTTACTACCGTTGCTCCATTCCTTTACTACCTACTATTTCGTTCCGTTCCTACAATTACTCCAGCACTTTACTAACTCCAATTCCATTCCGTTACTACCATTACTCCATTACTTTACTACCTACTATTCCATTCCGTTACTACCATTACTCCATCACTTTACTACCTACTATTCCATTCCGTTAATACCAATTTTGAATCACTTTACTACCTACTATTCCATTTCGTTACTACCATTACTTTATCACTTTACTACCTACTATTCCAATCCGTTACTACCATTACTACATCACTTTACTACCTACTATTCCTATCCGTTACTACCATTACTCCATCACTTTACTACCTACTATTCCATTGCGTTACTACCATTACTTTATCACTTTACTACCTACTATTCCAATCCGTTACTACCATTACTCCATCACTTTACTACCTACTATTCCAATCCGTTACTGCCATTACTTTATCACTTAATACCTCCTATTACATGCTCTTACTACAATCAACCTGAAAATTAATTCATCATTTCACTACACACTTTTTAATTCCTTTACTACTTTTACTCCATCACTTTACTATCTACTATTACATGCCGTTTCTACCATTACTCCATCTACTACTTTTACTCAATTACTATACTACCTACTATTAAAATCCGTTACTACCATTACTATATCACTTTACTACATAGTATTTCATTCCGTTACTACCATTAATAAATCACTTTACTACCTACTATTCCAATCCGTTACTACCATTCCTCCATCACTTTGCTACCTACTATTCCAATCCGTTACTACCATTACTCCATCACTTTACTACCTACTATTCCAATCCGTTACTACCATTACTTTATCACTTACTACCTCATATTACATGCTCTTACTGCAATCAACCTGACAATTACTACATCATTTTACTACACACTTTTTAATTCCTTTACTACTTTTACTCCATCACTTTACTCTCTACTATTAAATGCTGTTTCTACCATTACTCCATCACTTTACTACCTTTACTCCATTACTTTACTACCTACTATTCAGTTCCGTAACAACAATTACTCCATTACTTTACTACCTACTATTCCAAACCGTTATTACCATTACTATATCACTTTACTACATAGTATTCAATTCAGTTACTACCATAACTATATCACTTTACTACCTTCTAATCCATTCCGTTACTACCATTACTATATCACTTTACTACCTACTATTCCAATCCGTTACTACCATTACTCCATTACTTTACTACCTACTATTCCATTTCGTTACTACCATTACTCCATCAATTTACTACCTACTATTCTATTCCGTTACTACCATTACTGCATCACTTTACTACCTACTATTCCAATCCGTTACTATAATTACTCCATCACTTTACTATCTACTATTCCATTCCGTTACTACCATTACTATATCACTTTACTACGTACTATTCCAATCCGTTACTACAATTACTCTATTACTTTACTACCTACTATTCCATTCCGTTTCTACCATTACTCCATCACTTTACTACCTACAATTCCATTCCGTTAATACCATTTTTGAATCACTTTACCACCTACTATTCTATTCCGTTACTACCATTACTTTATCACTTTACTACCTACTATTCCTATCCGTTAATACCATTACTGTATCACTTTACTACCTACTTTTCAAATCAGTCACTACCATTACTCCATCACTTTACTACCAACTATTCCATTCCGTTACTACCATTACTATATCACTTTACTACGTACTATTCCAATCCGTTACTACAATTACTCTATTACTTTACTACCTACTATTCCATTCCGTTTCTACCATTACTCCATCACTTTACTACCTACAATTCCATTCCGTTAATACCATTTTTGAATCACTTTACCACCTACTATTCCATTCCGTTACTACCATTACTTTATCACTTAACTACCTACTATTCCATTCCGTTAATACCATTTTTGAATCACTTTACTACCTACTATTCCATTACGTTACTACCATTACTTTATCAGTTTACTACCTACTATTCCAATCCGTCACTACCATTACCGCATCACTTTGCTACCTACTATTCCATTCCGTTACTTCCATTACTCCATCACTTTACTACCTACTATTCCAATGCGTTACTACCTTTACTCCATCACTTTACTACCTACTATTCCAATCCGTTACTACCATTACTCCATCACTTTACTACCTACTATTCCAATCCGTTACTACCATTACTCTATTACTTTACTACCTACTATTCCATTCCGTTTCTACCGTTACTCCATCACTTTACTACCTACTATTCCATTCCGTTAATACCATTACCCCATCACTTTACTACCTACTATTCTAATTAGTTACTACCATTACTATATCACTTTACTACCTACTATTTGAATCCGTTACTACCATTACTATATCACTATACTACCTAGTAATCCATTCGTTACTACCATTACTTTATCACTTTACTACCTACTATTCCAATCCGTTACTACCTTTACTCTATTACTTTACTACCTACTATTCCATTACGTTTCTACCATTACCCCATCACTTACTACCTACTATTCCAATCCGTTATTACCATTACTCCATCACTTTACAACCTACTATTCCAATCCGTTATGACCATTACTCCATCACTTTACTATCTACTATTCCAATCCGTTACTACCATTACTTTATTACTTTACTACCTAGTATTCCATTCCGTCACTACCATTACTTTATCACTTTACTAGCTACTATTCCAATCCGTTACTACCACTACTCTATTACTTTACTACCTACTATTCCATTCCGTTTCTACCATTACTCCATCACTTTACTACCTACTATTCCATTCCGTTAATACCATTACCCCATCACTTTACTACCTACTATTCTAATTCGTTACTACCATTACTCCATCACTTTACTATCTACTATTCCAATCCGTTACTACCATTATTTTATTACTTTACTACCGTGTATTCCATTCCGTCACTACCATTACTTTATCACTTTACTACCTACTATTCCAATCCGTTACTACCACTACTCTATTACTTTACTACCTACTATTCCATTCCGTTTCTACCATTACTCCCCCATCACTTAACTACCTACTATTCCATTCCGTTAATACCATTTTTGAATCACTTTACTACCTACTATTCCATTACGTTACTACCATTACTTTATCACTTTACTACCTACTATTCAAATCCGTTACTACCATTACTCCATCACATTACTACCTACTATTCCATTCCGTTACTACCATTACTCCATCACTTTACTACCTACTATTCCAATCCGTTTCTACCATTACTCAATCACTTTACTACCTACTATTCCAATCCGTTACTACCATTACTCCATCACTTTACTACCTTCTATTCCAATCCGCTACTACCATAACTTTATCACTTACTACCTGTTATTACATGCTCTTACTACAATCAACCTGTTAATTACTACATCATTTTACTACACACTTTTTAATTCTTTGACTACTTTTACTCCATCACTTTACTATCTACTATTACATGCCGTTTCTACCATTACTCCATCACTTTACTACCTTTGCCCCATTTCTTTACTACCTACTATTTCATGCCGTTCCTACAATTACTCCGACCAGCACTTTACTAACTCTGATTCCATTCCGTTACAACCATTACTGAATCCCTTTACTACCTACTATTCCATTCCGTTACTACCAATACTCCATCACTTTACTACCTTTGTTCCATTTCTTTACTACCTACTATTTCGTGCCGTTCCTACAATTACTCCAGCACTTTTCTAACTCAGATTCCATTCCGTTACAAAAATTACTGCATCACTTTACTACCTCCTATTCCATTCCGTTTCTACCATTACTGAATCACTTTACTACCTACTATTCCATTCCGTTACTACCATTACTATATCACTTTGCTACCTACTATTCCAATTCGTTACTACCATTACTCCATTATTTTACTACCTACTATTCCAATCCGTTACTACCATTACTTTGTCACTTAACTACCTACTATTCCATTCCGTTACTACCATTACTACATCACGTTACTACCTACTATTCAAATCCGTTACTACCATTACTCCATCACAGTACTACCTACTATTCCATTCCGTTACTACCATTACTCCATCACTTTACTACCTACTATTCCAATCCGTTACTATCATTACTCCATCACTTTACTACCTACTATTCCAATCCGTTAATACCATTACTTTATCACTTACTACATGTTATTACATGCTCTGACTACAATCAACCTGTTAATTACTACATCATTTTACTACACACTTTTTAATTCTTTTACTACTTTTACTCCATCACTTTACTATCTACTATTACATGCCGTTTCTACCATTACTCCATCACTTTACTATACCTTTACTCTATTACTTTACTACCTACTATTCCATTCCGATACTACCATTACTCCATTACTTTACTACCTACTATTTCATTCCGTTACTACCATTACTCCATTACTTTACGACCTACTATGGGGCCTCGGTGGCCGAGTGGTCAAGGTAGTTCGTCTACTATTGATCACGTGGTCTGTCAACACTGAGATTGCGGGTTCGATTCTCACTGCAGGCAGGGTGTACTCGACTCCAATCTTAATTGACAAGGATTACCAGTTTTCCTACCGCAGGTCGGGGGTTCTCTCCGGGTACTCCGGCTTCCTCCCCCAATAAAAACTGGACGCCATGAAATAGCTGAAAAATTGCTGAAAGTGGCGTTAAAACACCATTCAAACAAACAAACAAACGACCTACTATTCCATTCTGTAACTACCATTACCCCATCACTTTACAACCTACTGTTTCTTTCCGTTACTACCATTACGCCATCACTTTACTACCTTCTATTCCATTCCGTTACTAGCATTACTTCATCACTTAACTAACTAAATTACATTTCGTTACTACCATTACTCCATCACTTTACTACCTTTGCCCCATTTCTTTACTACCTACTATTTCGTTCCGTTCCAAAAATTACTCCAGCACTTTACTAACTCTGATTCCATTCCGTTACAACCATTACTGCATCACTTTACTACCTGTAATTCCATTCCGTTACTACCATTACTGCATCACTTTACTACCTACTATTCCATTCCGTTACTACCATTACTTTATCACTTTACTATCTACTATTCCATTCCGTTACTACCATTACTTTTTCAATTTACTACCTACTATTCCAATCCGTTACTACCATTACTATATCACTTTACTATCTACTATTCCAATACGTTACTACCTTTACTCCATCACTTTACTACCTACTATTCCAATCCGTTACTACCATTACTTTATCACTTTACTACCTACTATTCCAATGCGCTACTACCATTACTTTATCACTTTACTACCTATACTATTCCATTCCGTTAGTACAATTACTCCATCACTTTACTACCTACTATTCCAATCCGTTACTAACATTACTTTATCACTTTACTACCTACTATTCCATTCCGTTACTACCATTACTATATCACTTTACTACCTACCATTCCAATCCGTTACTACCATTACTCCATCACTTTACTACCTACTATTCGAATCCTTTACTAACATTACTTTATCACTTTACTACCTACTATTCCATTCCGTTACTACCATTACTATATCACTTTACTACATACCATTCCAATCCGTTATTACCATTACTACATCACTTTACTACCTAGTATTCCATTCCGTTACTACCATTACTTTAACACTTTACTACCTACTATTCCAATACGTTACTACCATTACTCCATCAATTTACTACCTACTATTCCAATCCGTTACTACCATTACTTTATCACTTTACTACCTACTATTCCAATCCGTTACTACCATTACTTTATTACTTTACTACCTCTACTATTCCATTCCGTTACTACCATTACTCCACCACTTTACTACCTACTATTCCAATCCATTACTAACATTACTTTATCACTTTACTACCTACTATTCCATTCCGTTACTACCATTACTATATCACTTTCCTACGTACCATTCCAATCCGTTACTACCATTACTCCATCACTTTACTACCTACTATTCGAATCCGTTACTAACATTACTTTATCACTTTACTACCTACTATTCCATTCCTTTACTACCATTACTATATCACTTTACTACCTAGTATTCCATTCCGTTCCTACCATTATTATATCACTTTACTACCTACCATTCCAATTCGCTACTACCATTACTCCATTACTTTACTACCTACTAGTCCAATCCGTTACTACCATTGTTCCATCCCTTTACTACCTACTATTCCATTCCGTTACTAGCATTACTTCATTACTTTACTACCTACTATTCCAATCCGTTACTACCATTACCTTATCACTTCATCACTTTACTACCTACTATTCCAATCCGTTACTACCATTACCTTATCAATTTACTACCTCCTATTCCATTCCGTTACTACCCTTTCTGCATCACTTTACTACATACTATTCCATTCCGTTACTACCATTTCTTATCACTTTACTACCTACTATTCCAATCCGTTACTACCATTACTCCATCACTTTACTACCTACTTTTCCAATCGTTACTACCATTACTCCATCACTTTACTACCTACTATTCCATTCCGTTACTACCATTACTCCATCACTTTACTACCTACTATTCCAATCCGTTACTACCATTACTATATCACTTTACTACCTACTATTCCATTCCGTTACTGCCTTTGCTTTATCACTTTACTACCTACTATTCCAATCCGTTACTACCATTATTCCATCACTTTACTACCTACTATTCCAATCCGTTACTACCATTATTCCATCTCTTTACTACCTACTATTCCAATCCGTTATTACCATTACTCCATAACTTACTACCTACTATTCCATTTCGTTACTACCTTTACTTTATCACTTTACTACCTACTATTCCATTCCGTTAATACCATTACTCCATCACTTTACTACCTACTATTACAATCCGTTACTACCATTACTCCAACACTTTACTACCTACTATTCCAATCCGTTACTACTATTACTCCATCACTTTACTACCTACTATTCCAATCCGTTACTACCATTACTTTCTCACTTACTACCTCCTATTACATGCTCTTACTACAATCAACCTGACATTTACTACATCAATTTACTACACACTTTTTAATTCTTTTACTACTTTTACTCCATCACTTTACTATCTACTATTACATGCCGTTTCTACCATTACTCCATCACTTTACTACCTTTACTGCATTACTTTACTACCTACTATTCCATTCCGTTACTACCACTACTCCATTACTTTACAACCTACTGTTTCATTCCGTTACTACCATTACGCCATCACTTTACTAGCTTCTATTCCATTCCGTTACTAGCATTACTTCATCACTTAACTAACTAAATTACATTCCGTTTCTAGCATCACTCCATTACGTTACTAACTAAATTCCATTCTGTTACTACCTTTAGCCCATGACTTTACTCCATACTATTACATGCCCTACTACCACCAACCTGGACACTTACTACATTATTTTAATACCACTTTTTAATTCTGTTATTACTGTTACTCCATCACTTTGCTACCTACTAATCAATTCCGTTTGTACCATTACTCCATCACTGTACTACAATTACTCCATTACTTTTACTACCTACTATTCCATGCCGTTACTACTATTGCTCCATCACTTTACTCCCCATTTTTTCATTCCGTTACTACCGTTTCTCCATAATTTTACTACCATTACTCCATCACTTTACTACTCTCTATTCCCATCCGCTACTCCGTTAATTGACTTCCGTTACTCCATCACTAATACTTTCTACAGTTATCCCTTTTCTACCGCTTTAAAGTGGTTTTCTAAATTGTTAATTTTTTGTCGCAATATTTGACCTCAATTTTTAAGACTACAATTATAAAATTTTCAAAAGAATCAGTGACAGAACACTTGCGTTGTAGTATGCAAATAAACGTGTCTTCAGACGAATGACAAGACATACTGATAATTTTAAACACTGTTTTTCATACTGATGTTTAAATATCTTCCTAAAATGTACAAACATTCTCTTATATTGCAATCGTTAAATTTCTCCTAAAATATATTAAAGTTTGTTTTTGACTGCAATAACGAATGTCCCCCCTTGTAGCCCAAATGGTCAATGGAGGGTAAATGTATGTGAACAATGGAAGTGATATGGTGCCCTCAACTCAAACTAAGTTTAATAAAATTCTGTTAAGTACCTTCAGAAGAGTTGCGTTCACAATCTGATTTGGTGGTTTATATTGTAAAATTTCTAAGTTCAAAAGAAGATCACTTCTACAAATTTCTCCGTTTAAAAAAATTGCCATAATATACACAACTAGATATTGGACCCTCAATCCATATGGAGTTTTATAAAATTGTATTCAGTAATTGCAGAGAAGTTAGGCTGACAAACTATCAGTAGTTTCCTGTAAAGGCAGCAAACATTATAGTGTTTAATTTCTCCCGAAGTGTAATTGTTTTATATAAAATAATTGTTAAATTTTCTCCCAATATGTATAAAACACTGTCTTTTATACCAATCCTAAAGATTCTCCAGAAAATGTATAATCACTCTCTTATTTTTTAATTGTTAAATTTCTCAGCTGTTTAATATAAACTATACATGTAAAGACACAAGTAGTTTCATATAATTTGCCTCCAAGAATGTATGACTACTCATATTGTTAAATTTCTCCCAAAATGTATAAAACACTGTCTTTAATACTCATCATTAAAGTCCACTATAAAATGTATTAACACCCTATGCCTTTATATCCCAATATTTAAATTTGTCTTACAATGTTTATATACATGTAAAAATATCAGCAGTTTCATATAACGTGCACCCAAAATGTATAACTTCTCATATTTTTAATTTTCTCCCAGAAGTGTAATTGCTTTATATAAAAAAATGTTCAATTTCTTCTAATATGTATAAAACATGGTCTTTTCTATGAATCCTAAAGAATCTTCAGAAAATGTATAATCACACTCTTATATTCGAATTGTTAAATTTATCAGCTGTTTTATATAAACTATACATGTGAAGATATCAGCACTTTCATATAATGTGTCCCATAAATAAAGAACTTCTCATATTGTTATATTTTCCCCAAAGAGTAATTGTTTTATATGAAATAATTGTTAAATATCCCCCAATATGTATAAAACACTGTCTTTTATACCAATCCTAAAGATTTTTCGGAAAATATATAATCACTCTCTTATAGTCTTATTGTTAATTTCATCAGCTGTTTTATATTAACTTTACATGTAATTATATTAGCAGTGTCATGTAATTTGGCCCAAAGAAGTATAACTTCTCATATTGTTAAATTTGTTCCAAAGTGTAATTGTTTGATAAAAAGTTATTCTTTAATTTCTCCCAAAATGTATAAAACACTCTTATACTGATCCTTAAAGTCCACTATAAAATGTATTTTTGTTCTAGGCCTTAATATACCAATATTTTAATTTGTCTTACAATGTTGATATATATGTAAAAATATCAGTAGATTCCTGTAAAGGCAGCCAAAAATGATAGTGTTCAATTTCTCCCGAAGTGTAATTGTTTTATATAAAATAATTGTTAAATTTCTCCCAATATGTATAAAACACTGTCTTTTATACCAATCCTAATTCTTCAGAAAATCTATTATCACTCTCTTATTTTTTAATTGTTAAATTTCTCAGCTGTTTTATATAAACTATACATGTAAAGACATTAGTAGTTTCATATAATTTGCATCAAAGAATGTATGACTTCTCATATTGTTAAATTTCTCCCAAAATGTATAAAACGCTGCCTTTAATACTCATCATTAAAGTCCACAATAAAATGTATAAGCACCCTATGCATTTATATCCCTATATTTAAAGTTGTCTTAAAAGGTTTACAAACATGTAAAAATATCAGCAGTTTCAGATAATGTCCCCAAAAATGTATAACTTCCCATATTTTTAAATTTCTCCCAAAAGTGTAATTGCTTTATATAAAAACATTTTTCAGTTTCTTCTAATATGTATAAAACATGGTCTTTTCTATTAATCCTAAAGAATCTTCAGAAAATGTATAATCACACTCTTATATTCGAATTGTTAAATTTATCAGCTGTTTTATATAAACTATACATGTGAAGATATCAGCACTTTCATATAATGTGTCCCATAAATAAAGAACTTCTCATATTGTTATATATTCACCAAAGATTAATTGTTTCATATGAAATAATTGTTAAATATCCCCCAATATGTATAAAACACTGTCTTCTATACCAATCCTAAAGATTCTTCGGAAAATATATAATCACTCTCTTATATTCTTATTGTTAATTTCATCAGCTGTTTTTTATAAACTTTACATGTAATTATATCAGCAGTGTCATGTAATTTGGCCCAAAGAAGTATAACTTCTCATATTGTTAAATTTCTTCCAAAGTGTAATTGTTTGATAAAAAGTTATTTATACGTTTCTCCGAAAATGTATAAAACACTCTTATACTGATCCTTAAAGTCCACTATAAAATGTATTATTGTTCTAGGCCTTAATATACCAATATCTTAATTTGTCTTACAATGTTGATATATATGTAAAGATATCAGTAGTTTCCTGTAAAGGCAGCCAAAAATGATAGTGTTCAATTTCTCCCGAAGTGTAATTGTTCTATAAAAAATAATTGTTAAATTTCTCCCAATATGTATAAAACACTGTCTTTTATACCGATCCTAAAGATTCTTCAGAAAATGTATTATCACACTCTTATTTTTTAATTGTTAAATTTCTCAGCTGTTTTATACAAACTATACATGTAAAGACATCAGTAGTTTCATATAATTTGCATCAAAGAATGTATGACTTCTCATATTGTTAAATTTCTCCCAAAATGTATAAAACACTGTCTTTTATCTCATCATTTAAGTCCACTATAAAATGTATTAGCACCCTATGCCTTTATATCCCAATATTTAAATTTGTCTTACAATGTTTATATACATGTAAAAATATCATCAGTTTCATATAATGTGCCCTAAAAATGTATAACTTCCCATATTTTAAATTTCTCCCAAAAGTGTAATTGCTTTATATAAAAACATTGTTCAGTTTCTTCTTGATCTTGATCTTGATAGTGTACGGTGAAACATTTTTAACAAACATTAAATCACCGCGCTTGCGTCAAGTTGCTGAATTACTCAAATTGTTTGCCCCCTCTTACCAATGTGATAAATGTAGAAACTGAGTCGCTGGTAGCTGACATGTATTTCAGGATCAAGTCCGGTGGGAGAGAGTCCCAATCACATACCGTATTTGGAATGAAACTATATTTTAGAACATTGGTCCTTGAAAGAATTCTGTTGAAATGATCACTATGCATATTTTTAGTTTTACGAAGTGGTCGGCGTAACTGTTCCAGTGGTAAATTTGCCTTGGAATTTAATCCTTTACACAACAATATTAACCTGTTTTGTTTTCTACGATTTCCAAGAGGTTGCAATTTTAAACTCTTGAGGATTTTTGTCATCGATTCTGGTTCATAGTCATGATAATTTGAAGTAATAAATCTTGCTGAACGCTTTTGGACTTTTTCAAGCTTCTCTTGTAGATATAACTGATGCGAGACCCAAACCGCGCTGGCATATTCCAAAACTGGACGAATCAATCCTTTGTATGCTTGCAGTTTTACTTCTTGTGGACACTTTGATAAATTTCTCTTTAAGAGACCTAGAGTTTTGTAGGCTTTGTTACAAATTTCATGTGCTTGATTGCTCCAGTTCAAGTCATTTGTAATGTTCACACCAAGATATTTTATGGTTTTTAAAAATTCCAGACGAGTATTTTTCAAGGTATAATTAAAAACAATTTGTTTCTTTTTCCTAGAGAGAGTCATCATATTACATTTGACTGGTTGGAAACGCATCCCCCATGATGTGGCCCAATCGCCCAATTTGTTAATGTCAGATTGTAAAGCCAAGCAGTCTTCCAAATTGTTAATTTCTCTGTAACAGACACAGTCATCGGCGAAGAGTCTTATGGTCGACGAAATATTTTTAGAAAATGTCATTTATGTGAACAAGAAATAAAATAGGTCCTAAAACTGTTCCTTGTGGGACTTAGCAACTGTCGATTTAGATTTGGATCCATTTACTACTACACACTGTTTACGATTTACTAAGAACGAATCAAACCAGTGTAGAATATTGGTTGGAACACCATATTTATGCAATTTAGTCTTTAATAACTCATGAGGAACCGTATCAAAGGCTTTCTCGAAATCCAGTATGAAAATGTCCACTTGTTTAGTTTTATCAATCGATGTGGCCCAGTCATTTATAACCGTAACTAGTTGTGTTTCGCAACTGTGATTTTTCCTAAATGCGTGTTGATTTCTATTCAGCACAGAGAATTTTTCAAAATGCTGCATTAGGTTGGAACAGATAATATGCTCAAGCATTTTACAACATATACATGTTAAGGATACTGGTCTATAGTTACTTGGTAATGATCTATCATTTTTTTTAAACAGAGGACAAATGTTTGCATTTTGCCAATCTTCAGGGATAGTACCGAGATCAATTGACTGTTGAAAAAGATGCGCTAAGATGCACGCCAAACTTGGAGCCAATTCTTTTAGGACATTAGGATGTAGCTTGTCAGGACCCATGGCTTTAGTTGTATTTAATCCATGTAAAATCTTTTCAACACCTTTACTAGAGATGGTAATATTGTCCATTTTATTCACTGAAGGTTTTTCAAAAGGAACCGAAAAATACTCAGTGTATGTAAATACACTCGTAAACTGCTCATTTAGAGCTTCTGCCTTCGATAAATCTGATTCAGCGATAGAACCGTTATTTGACTTTAGAGGTGGAATACCTTTTGTTTGTCAGATTTTTGACCATTTATATACTTCCAGAAAGGTTTGGAATCTATTTTTATTTCACCAATTAAGTTATTAACGTAATTTTCATGGGCTGAATTGACCTCCAATTTAACCTGTTTTCTTAGAATATGCCACTTTTTCTTAAGTCTTACATTGCCAGTTTTTTTAAAGTTTGCACGAGTTCTGTTTCTGCGTTTTACCAATTTAGTTATTTCACGCATCATCCAAGGTAAGGATTTTGTACTTTTACTAATTTTACTTGGAACATGAGTGTTTATACTTTTTAGTAAGAATTGTTTTATTAATTGCCAATTTACTTCAACAGTTCTACTATTTTGATGCCCGTTAAAATATTTTTCATTTGCAAAGTCCAAAGTTTCTTTTCTCATAGATTCATAATCTCCTTTTGAATATTGGAAATAAGACCGTCTTGGTTGTTTCTTATATGGTATTTCGCACTTCAATGTGGCCATGATTATATCATGGTCACTGAGTTTATCCGGTGAGAACACATTTTCAAATTGACCCGGTAAAGTCGTTATTAATAAATCCAAAATATTTTCGTCCCTCGTGGGGAAGGTTACGAGTTGTTCTGCACTATGATCATGTAATATATCAATTAAAGTTTGTCCGTCACAATCCGATAGACATGAAGATGTAACTTTGTTCATTTTGTCTTCCCAATTAATCTTTCTGAAGTTAAAATCGCCCATCACGTGTATGTATGGAGTAACACGAGCTTTAACGGATTTCTTTATGCTGTCTAACTGTTCTTTGAGTAAATTTAAATGGTCAACCGAAGCATTTGGTTCTCTATACCAGCTACCAAAAAAGTGTTCTTTGCCTTTTAGAGAAAACTTAGCCCATACTGATTCTGATCCATTTTCAATGAATTTCACTGTAGATGAACCTAAATATGATTTTACTAGGAGCATAGTTCCCCCGCCGTTTAGATTCCTGTCGTTTCTATAAATATCATAACCCATTTCTTCTGGTATAATTTCATTTGATATGACACTACTGTCTAATTTAGTTTCCTGAATTGCAACTACATCTGGATCCATGGTGGCTAGGAATGACTGTAACTCTAGTTTTTTCCCCCTAATACTATTTATGTTCATTGACACAATAATGATTTTATTTTTATTTACTGTTGGTTTATTAATTTTAGTAGGTTTTTAGTTATCTTGAGAATGACCATGATAAGTTATCTGCGTCACATTTGGGACATAACCAAGCACAATTTGTAGCCTGCACTATCAGATACTCTTCCGGTGTAACAACTGCACAACGATTGTGTATCCATAATTTACAAGTGTCACATTCGATGGCAGGGTCCGTATTCTTGACAGATTGCAAGCAGAGACCACATGGTGAGACACATTTAGGGCAGTACCATGAATCACTAGAATTCTGCAATAATTTCTACTGATCATTGCTAATGTTTACACAACGTATGTGGTTCCAGTTATCACAATCCTCGCACTGTATTGCCTTATCAGGCCGTCTGACAATCTTGCTGCAAATGCTACAACCTGTTCTCGGGCCAGGATTACGTTCAATGTCACCAGCCAATAACAGTAAAACGTTGATGCTAGTAATTCTACATTTGTTTACATACGATAGATTATTTGTGTGAAAGTTCCATAGCTTTATCCACTGCTGAATGTCGGATGAAAAGACTGATCTTTGACTAAGTTCTCTGACTAAGAAACCATTAAAATATCCAACACTTCTATCTGTTCCATTTAAAACATCCTGTTTCTTTAAAAGAAACATAAAAACACTAATAAAAATCCTCCAGTGCATTTTCGTAAGAAAAAAACAAGATGGCGCCGAAGAATAAAAACACCTTTAAAAAAAATAAAATAATAAATGTCGGATGAAAAGACTGACCTTTGACTAGATTCTCTGACTAAGAAACCATTAAAATATCCAACACTTCTATCTGTTCCATTTAAAACATCCTACTTATTTAAAAGAAACATAAAAACACTAATAACAAATCCTCCAAGTGGCGGGAATGTCCACGATAAAAATTCCAATTATTTCTAAAAACGTGCAAATTCTGCGTTTTCAAGTATTGCAATTGTTCCTCTCTATGTTCCTGCAGCTGTGGGTGCCAGTTTCAGCTAAAATTTCTTTTAAAAAACCACTTTAAAAATTAAAATAATAAAAATTTATCCCTCTCTAAAAATTTTCAAGTGTGCTCCTTGACGCATGCGCAAATAATATGTATAAAACATGGTCTTTTCTATTAATACTAAAGAATATTCAGAAAATGTATAATAACACTATTATATTCGAATTGTTAAATTTATCAGCTGTTTTATATAAACTATACATGTGAAGATATCAGCACTTTCATATAATGTGTCCCATAAATAAAGAACTTCTCATATTGTTATATTTCCACCAAAGAGTAATTGTTTTATATGAAATAATTGTTAAATATCCCCCAATATGTATAAAACACTGTCTTTTATACCAATCCTAAAGATTCTTCAGAAAATATATAATCACTCTCTTATATTCTTACTGTTAATTTCATCAGCTGTTTTATATAAACTTTACATGTAATTATATCAGCAGTGTCATGTAATTTGGCTCAAAGAAGTATAACTTCTCATATTGTTAAATTTCTTCCAAAGTGTAATTGTTTGATAAAAAGTTATTCTTTAATTTCTCCCAAAATGTATAAAACACTCTTATAGTGATCCTTAATGTCCACTATAAAATGTATTATTGTTCTAGGCCTTAATATACCAATATTTTAATTTGTCTTAAAATGTTCATATATATGTAAAGATATCAGTAGTTTCCTGTAAAGGCAGCCAAAAATAATAGTGTTCTATTTCTCCCGAAGTGTAATTGTTTTATATAAAATAATTGTTAAATTTCTCCCAATATGTTAAAACACTGTCTTTTATACCAATCCTATAGATTCTTCGGAAAATATATAATCACTCTCTTATATTCTTATTGTTAAATTTCATCAGCTGTTTTATATAAACTATACATGTAAAGACATCAGTAATTTCATATAATTTGCATCAAAGAATGTATGACTTCTCATATTGTTAAATTTCTCCCAAAATGTATTTATACCACTGTCTTTTATCTCATCATTTAAGTCCACTATAAAATGTATTAGCACCCTATGCCTTTATATCCCAATATTTAAATTTGTCTTACAATGTTTATATACATGTAAAACTATCATCAGTTTCATATAATATACCCTAAAAATGTATAACTTCCCATATTTTTAAATTTCTCCCAAAAGTGTAATTGCTTTATATAAAAACATTGTTCAGTTTCTTCTTATATGTATAAAACATGGACTTTTCTATTAATCCTAAAGAATCTTCAGAAAATGTATAATCACACTCTTATATTCGAATTGTTAAATTTATCAGCTGTTTTATATAAACTATACATGTGAAGATAATCAGCACTTTCATATAATGTGTCCCATAAATAAAGAACTTCTCATATTGTTATATTTCCACCAAAGAGTAATTTTTTTATATGAAATAATTGTTAAATATCCCCCAATATGTATAAAACGCTGTCTTTTATACCAATCCTAAAGATTCTTCGGAAAATATATAATCACTCTCTTATATTCTTATTGTTAATTTCATCAGCTGTTTTATATTAACTTTACATGTAATTATATCAGCAGTGTCATGTAATTTGGCCCAAAGAAGTATAACTTCTCATATTGTTAAATTTCTTCCAAAGTGTAATTGTTTGATAAAAAGTTATTCTTAAATTTCTCCCAAAATGTATAAAACACTTTTATACTGATCCTTAAAATCCACTATAAAAGGTATTATTGCCCTAGGCCTTAATATACCAATATTTAAATTTGTCTTACAATGTTTATATACATGTAAAAATATCAGCAGTTTCATATAATGTGCCCCCAAATGTATAACTTCTCATATTTTTAAATTCCTCCCAAAAGTGTAATTGCTTTATATAAAAAAATTGTTCAATTTCTTCTAATACACAATGTATGTATAAAACATTGTCTTTTCTATTTATCCTAAAGAATCTTCAGAAAATGTATAATCACACTCTTATAAATTTATCAGCTGTTTTATATAAACTATACATGTGAAGATATCAGCACTTTCATATAATGTGTCCCATCAATAAAGAACTTCTCATATTGTTATATTTTCACCAAAGAGTAATTGTTTTATATGAAATAATTGTTAAATATCCCCCAATATGTATAAAACGCTGTCTTTTATACCAATCCTAAAGATTCTTCGGAAAATATATATAACCACTCTCTTATATTCTTATTGTTAATTTCATCAGCTGTTTTATATAAACTTTACATGTACTTATATCAGCAGTGTCATGTAATTTGGCCCAAAGAAGTATAACTTCTCATATTGTTAAATTTCTTCCAAAGTGTAATTGTTTGATAACAAGTTATTCTTTATTTTCTCCCAAAATGTATAAAACACTCTTATACTGATCCTTAAAGGCCACTATAAAATGTATTATTGTTCTAGGCCTTAATATACCAATATTTTAATTTGTCTTACAATGTTGATATATATGTAAAGATATCAGTAGTTTCCTGTAAAAGCAGCCAAAAATGATAGTGTTCAATTTCTCCCGAAGTGTAATTGGTTTATATAAAATAATTGTTAAATTTCTCCCAATATGTATAAAACACTGTCTTTTATACCAATCCTAAAGATTCTTCAGAAAATGTATTATCAATCTCTTATTTTTTAATTGTTAAATTTCTCAGCTGTTTTATATAAACTATACATGTAAAGACATCAGTTGTTTCATATAATTTGCATCAAAGAATGTATGACTTCTCATATTGTTAAATTTCTCCCAAAATGTATAAAACACTGTCTTGTATCTCATCATTTAAGTCCACTATAAAATGTATTAGCACCCTATGCTTTTATATCCCAATATTTAAATTTGTCTTACAATGTTTACATACATGTAAAAATATCAGCAGTTTCATATAATGTGCCCTAAAAATGTATAACTTCCCATATTTTAAAATTTCTCCCAAAAGTGTAATTGCTTTACATAAAAACATTGTTCAGTTTCTTCTAATATGTATAAAACATGATCTTTTCTATTAATACTAAAGAATCTTCAGAAAATGTATAATAACACTTATATTCGAATTGTTAAATTTATCAGCTGTTTTATATAAACTATACATGTGAAGATAATCAGCACTTTCATATAATGTGTCCCATAAATAAAGAACTTCTCATATTGTTATATTTCCACCAAAGAGTAATTTTTTTATATGAAATAATTGTTAAATATCCCCCAATATGTATAAAACGCTGTCTTTTATACCAATCCTAAAGATTCTTCGGAAAATATATAATCACTCTCTTATATTCTTATTGTTAATTTCATCAGCTGTTTTATATTAACTTTACATGTAATTATATCAGCAGTGTCATGTAATTTGGCCCAAAGAAGTATAACTTCTCATATTGTTAAATTTCTTCCAAAGTGTAATTGTTTGATAAAAAGTTATTCTTAAATTTCTCCCAAAATGTATAAAACACTTTTATACTGATCCTTAAAATCCACTATAAAAGGTATTATTGCCCTAGGCCTTAATATACCAATATTTCAATTTGTCTTACAATGTTTATATACATGTAAAAATATCAGCAGTTTCATATAATGTGCCCCCAAATGTATAACTTCTCATATTTTTAAATTTCTCCCAAAAGTGTAATTGCTTTATATAAAAAAATTGTTCAATTTCTTCTAATACACAATGTATGTATAAAACATTGTCTTTTCTATTTATCCTAAAGAATCTTCAGAAAATGTATAATCACACTCTTATAAATTTATCAGCTGTTTTATATAAACTATACATGTGAAGATATCAGCACTTTCATATAATGTGTCCCATCAATAAAGAACTTCTCATATTGTTATATTTTCACCAAAGAGTAATTGTTTTATATGAAATAATTGTTAAATATCCCCCAATATGTATAAAACGCTGTCTTTTATACCAATCCTAAAGATTCTTCGGAAAATATATATAACCACTCTCTTATATTCTTATTGTTAATTTCATCAGCTGTTTTATATAAACTTTACATGTACTTATATCAGCAGTGTCATGTAATTTGGCCCAAAGAAGTATAACTTCTCATATTGTTAAATTTCTTCCAAAGTGTAATTGTTTGATAACAAGTTATTCTTTAATTTCTCCCAAAATGTATAAAACACTCTTATACTGATCCTTAAAGTCCACTATAAAATGTATTATTGTTCTAGGCCTTAATATACCAATATTTTAATTTGTCTTACAATGTTGATATATATGTAAAGATATCAGTAGTTTCCTGTAAAAGCAGCCAAAAATGATAGTGTTCAATTTCTCCCGAAGTGTAATTGGTTTATATAAAATAATTGTTAAATTTCTCCCAATATGTATAAAACACTGTCTTTTATACCAATCCTAAAGATTCTTCAGAAAATGTATTATCAATCTCTTATTTTTTAATTGTTAAATTTCTCAGCTGTTTTATATAAACTATACATGTAAAGACATCAGTTGTTTCATATAATTTGCATCAAAGAATGTATGACTTCTCATATTGTTAAATATCCCCCAATATGTATAAAACACTGTCTTTTATACCAATCCTAAAGATTCTTCAGAAAATATATAATCACTCTCTTATATTCTTACTGTTAATTTCATCAGCTGTTTTATATAAACTTTACATGTAATTATTCTTTAATTTCTCCCAAAATGTAGAAAACACTCTTATACTGATCCTTAAAGTCCACTATAAAATGTATTATTGTTCTAGGCCTTAATATACCAATATTTTAATTTGTGTTAAAATGTTCGTATATATGTAAAGATATCAGTAGTTTCCTGTAAAGGCAGCCAAAAATGATAGTGTTCAATTTCTCCCGAAGTGTAATTGTTTTATAAAAAATAATTGTTAAATTTCTCTCAATATGTGTAAAACACTATCTTTTATACCAATCCTTAAGATTCTTAGGAAAATATATAATCACTCTCTTATATTCTTAATGTTAATTTCATCAGCTGTTTTATATAAACTTTACATGTAATTATATCAGCAGTGTCATGTAATTTGGCCCAAAGAAGTATAACTTCTCATATTGTTAAATTTCTTCCAAAGTGTAATTGTTTGATAAAAAGTTATTCTTAAATTTCTCCCAAAATGTATAAAACACTGTCTTTATACCAATCCTAAAGATTCTTCAGAAAATGTATAATCACGCTCTTTTTTTTAATTGTTAAATTTCCCAGCTGTTTTATATAGACTATACATGTAAAGACATCTGTAGTTTCATTTAATTTGCATCAAAGAATGTATGACTTCTCATATTGTTAAATTTCTCCCAAAATTTATAAAACACTGTCTTTTATACTCATCATTAAAATCCACTATAAAATGTATTAACACCCTATGCCTTAATATACCAATATTTCAATTTGTCTTACAATGTTTATATACATGTAAAAATATCAGCAGTTTCATATAATGTGCCCCCAAATGTATAACTTCTCATATTTTTAAATTTCTCCCAAAAGTGTAATTGCTTTATATAAAAAAATTGTTCAATTTCTTCTAATACACAATGTATGTATAAAACATTGTCTTTTCTATTTATCCTAAAGAATCTTCAGAAAATGTATAATCACACTCTTATAAATTTATCAGCTGTTTTATATAAACTATACATGTGAAGATATCAGCACTTTCATATAATGTGTCCCATCAATAAAGAACTTCTCATATTGTTATATTTTCACCAAAGAGTAATTGTTTTATATGAAATAATTGTTAAATATCCCCCAATATGTATAAAACGCTGTCTTTTATACCAATCCTAAAGATTCTTCGGAAAATATATATAACCACTCTCTTATATTCTTATTGTTAATTTCATCAGCTGTTTTATATAAACTTTACATGTACTTATATCAGCAGTGTCATGTAATTTGGCCCAAAGAAGTATAACTTCTCATATTGTTAAATTTCTTCCAAAGTGTAATTGTTTGATAACAAGATATTCTTTAATTTCTCCCAAAATGTATAAAACACTCTTATACTGATCCTTAAAGTCCACTATAAAATGTATTATTGTTCTAGGCCTTAATATACCAATATTTTAATTTGTCTTACAATGTTGATATATATGTAAAGATATCAGTAGTTTCCTGTAAAAGCAGCCAAAAATGATAGTGTTCAATTTCTCCCGAAGTGTAATTGGTTTATATAAAATAATTGTTAAATTTCTCCCAATATGTATAAAACACTGTCTTTTATACCAATCCTAAAGATTCTTCAGAAAATGTATTATCAATCTCTTATTTTTTAATTGTTAAATTTCTCAGCTGTTTTATATAAACTATACATGTAAAGACATCAGTTGTTTCATATAATTTGCATCAAAGAATGTATGACTTCTCATATTGTTAAATATCCCCCAATATGTATAAAACACTGTCTTTTATACCAATCCTAAAGATTCTTCAGAAAATATATAATCACTCTCTTATATTCTTACTGTTAATTTCATCAGCTGTTTTATATAAACTTTACATGTAATTATTCTTTAATTTCTCCCAAAATGTAGAAAACACTCTTATACTGATCCTTAAAGTCCACTATAAAATGTATTATTGTTCTAGGCCTTAATATACCAATATTTTAATTTGTGTTAAAATGTTCGTATATATGTAAAGATATCAGTAGTTTCCTGTAAAGGCAGCCAAAAATGATAGTGTTCAATTTCTCCCGAAGTGTAATTGTTTTATAAAAAATAATTGTTAAATTTCTCTCAATATGTGTAAAACACTATCTTTTATACCAATCCTTAAGATTCTTAGGAAAATATATAATCACTCTCTTATATTCTTAATGTTAATTTCATCAGCTGTTTTATATAAACTTTACATGTAATTATATCAGCAGTGTCATGTAATTTGGCCCAAAGAAGTATAACTTCTCATATTGTTAAATTTCTTCCAAAGTGTAATTGTTTGATAAAAAGTTATTCTTAAATTTCTCCCAAAATGTATAAAACACTGTCTTTATACCAATCCTAAAGATTCTTCAGAAAATGTATAATCACGCTCTTTTTTTTAATTGTTAAATTTCCCAGCTGTTTTATATAGACTATACATGTAAAGACATCTGTAGTTTCATTTAATTTGCATCAAAGAATGTATGACTTCTCATATTGTTAAATTTCTCCCAAAATTTATAAAACACTGTCTTTTATACTCATCATTAAAATCCACTATAAAATGTATTAACACCCTATGCCTTTATATCCCAATATTTAAATTTATCTTACAATGTTTATATACATGTAAAGATATCAGCAGTTTCATATAATGTGCCCCCAAAATGTAATTGCTTTATATAAAAATTGTTCAATCTCTTCTAATATGTATAAAACACGGTCCTTTCTATTAATCCTAAAAGTTCTTCAGAAAATGTATTATCACTCTCTTATATTCGAATTGTTAAATTTATCAGCTGTTTTATATAAACTTTACATGTGAAGATATCAGAACTTTCATATAATCTGCCCTATAAACGAAGACATGAAATAATTGTTAAATATCCACCAATATGTATAAAACACTGTCTTTTATACCAATCTTGAAGATTCTTCAGAAAATGTATAATCACTCTCTTATATTCTAATTGTTAATTTCATCATCTGTTTTATATAAACAATACATGTAAATATATCAGCAGTGTCATGTAATTTGGCCCAAAGAAGTATAACTTCTAATATTGTTAAATTTCTCCCAAAGTGTAATTTTTTGATAAAAAGTTATTCTTAAATTTCTCCCAAAATGTATAAAACACTTTTATACTGATCTATAAAATGTATTAATGCCCTAGGCCTTAATATCCCATTACTTTAATTTGTCTTACAATGTTCATATATATGTAAAAATATCAGCAGTTTCATATAATTTGCCTCCAAGGATGTAGAAACCCTAGCACCGTCTCAAATGTCATATGACTTTGAAAGATCCTACCCCCTCTTTTTTCGTTATGTCCACATTTGTCGACTTTGAAAGACCGACAACCTTTTAATAAACCTTAGGCCACAAATCGGCTAAAACCCGGGTTAGTCCTACATGTACCCTTCATTTATACATAGGATATAGAAACCCTAGACCCGTCTCACACCATGCCATATGACTTTGAAAGAGCCTACCCCTCCCTTTTTTCCGTTATGTCCACATTGGACGACTTTGAAAGACCGACAACCTTTTAATTAACCTTTGGCCACAAATCGGCTAAAACCCGGGTTAGGCCTCCATGTACCCTTCATTTATACCTAGGATCTAGAAGCCCTAGCCCCGTCTCACACTATGCCATATGACTTTGGAAGAGCCTACCCCCTATTTTTTCCGTTATGTCCACATTTGTCGATTTTAAAAGACCGACAGCTTTTTAATTAACCTTAGACCACAAATCGGCTAAAACCCGGGTTAAGCCTCCATGTACCCTTCATTTATACCTAGGATCTAGAAACCCTAGCCCCGTCTCACACTATGTCATATGACCTTGAAAGAGCCTACCCCCTCTTTTTTCCGTTATGTACACATTTGTCGACTTTAAAAGACCGACAACTTTTTAATTAACCTTAGGCCACAAATCGGCTAAAACCCGGGTTAGTCCTACATGTATCCTTCATTTATACACAGGATCTAGAAACCCTAGTCCCGTCTCACACCATGCCATATGACTTTGCAAGAGCCTACCCCTCCCTTTTTTCGGTTATGTCCACATTTGTCGACTTTGAAAGACCGACAACCTTTTAATTAACCTTAGGCCACAAATCGGCTAAAACCCGGTTTAGGCCTCCATGTACCCTTCATTTATACATAGGATCTAGAAACCCTAGCCCCGTCTCACACTGTGCCATATGACTTTGAAAGAGCCTACCCACCTCTTTTTTCTTTATGTCCACATTGGTCGACTTTGAAACACCGACAACCTTTTAATAAACCTTAGGCCACAAATCGGCTAAAACCCGGGGTAGGCCTACATGTACCCTTTATTTATACCTAGGAGCGAGAAACCCTAGCCCCGTCTCACACTATGCTATATGAATTTGAAAGTGCAGGATCTAGAAACCCTAGCACCGTCTCAAATGTCATATGACTTTGAAAGATCCTACCCCCTCTTTTTTCGTTATGTCCACATTTGTCGACTTTGAAAGACCGACAACCTTTTAATAAACCTTAGGCCACAAATCGGCTAAAACCCGGGTTAGTCCTACATGTACCCTTCATTTATACATAGGATATAGAAACCCTAGACCCGTCTCACACCATGCCATATGACTTTGAAAGAGCCTACCCCTCCCTTTTTTCCGTTATGTCCACATTGGACGACTTTGAAAGACCGACAACCTTTTAATTAACCTTTGGCCACAAATCGGCTAAAACCCGGGTTAGGCCTCCATGTACCCTTCATTTATACCTAGGATCTAGAAGCCCTAGCCCCGTCTCACACTATGCCATATGACTTTGAAAGAGCCTACCACCTCTTTTTCCGTTATGTCCACATTTGTCGATTTTAAAAGACCGACAGCTTTTTAATTAACCTTAGACCACAAATCGGCTAAAACCCGGGTTAAGCCTCCATGTACCCTTCATTTATACCTAGGATCTAGAAACCCTAGCCCCGTCTCACACTATGTCATATGACCTTGAAAGAGCCTACCCCCTCTTTTTTCCGTTATGTACACATTTGTCGACTTTAAAAGACCGACAACTTTTTAATTAACCTTAGGCCACAAATCGGCTAAAACCCGGGTTAGTCCTACATGTATCCTTCATTTATACACAGGATCTAGAAACCCTAGTCCCGTCTCACACCATGCCATATGACTTTGCAAGAGCCTACCCCTCCCTTTTTTCGGTTATGTCCACATTTGTCGACTTTGAAAGACCGACAACCTTTTAATTAACCTTAGGCCACAAATCGGCTAAAACCCGGTTTAGGCCTCCATGTACCCTTCATTTATACATAGGATCTAGAAACCCTAGCCCCGTCTCACACTATGCCATATGACTTTGAAAGAGCCTACCCACCTCTTTTTTCTTTATGTCCACATTGGTCGACTTTGAAACACCGACAACCTTTTAATAAACCTTAGGCCACAAATCGGCTAAAACCCGGGGTAGGCCTACATGTACCCTTTATTTATACCTAGGAGCGAGAAACCCTAGCCCCGTCTCACACTATGCTATATGAATTTGAAAGTGCAGGATCTAGAAACCCTAGCACCGTCTCAAATGTCATATGACTTTGAAAGATCCTACCCCCTCTTTTTTCGTTATGTCCACATTTGTCGACTTTGAAAGACCGACAACCTTTTAATAAACCTTAGGCCACAAATCGGCTAAAACCCGGGTTAGTCCTACATGTACCCTTCATTTATACATAGGATATAGAAACCCTAGACCCGTCTCACACCATGCCATATGACTTTGAAAGAGCCTACCCCTCCCTTTTTTCCGTTATGTCCACATTGGACGACTTTGAAAGACCGACAACCTTTTAATTAACCTTTGGCCACAAATCGGCTAAAACCCGGGTTAGGCCTCCATGTACCCTTCATTTATACCTAGGATCTAGAAGCCCTAGCCCCGTCTCACACTATGCCATATGACTTTGAAAGAGCCTACCACCTCTTTTTCCGTTATGTCCACATTTGTCGATTTTAAAAGACCGACAACTTTTTAATTAACCTTAGGCCACAAATCGGCTACAACCCGGGTTAGGCCTCCATGTACCCTTCGTTTATACCTAGGATCTAGAAACCCTAGCCCCGTCTCACACTATGCCATATGACCTTGAAAGAGCCTACCCCCTCTTTTTTCGTTATGTCCACATTTGTCGACTTTAAAAGACCGACAACTTTTTAATTAACTTTAGGCCACAAATCGGCTAAAACCCGGGTTAGTCCTACATGTACCCTTCATTTATACATAGGATCTAGAAACCCTAGTCCCGTCTCACACCATGCCATATGACTTTGAAAGAGCCTACCCCCTCTTTTTTCGTTATGTCCACATTGGTCGACTTTGAAAGACCGACAACCTTTTAATAAACCTTAGGCCACAAATCGGCTAAAACCCGGGGTAGGCCTACATATACCATTTATTTATACCTAGGAGCGAGAAACCCTAGCCCCGTCTCACACTATGCCATATGACTTTGAAAGAGCCTACCCTTCACTTTTTTTCGTTATGTGCACATTGGTCGAATTTGGAAGACCGACAACCTTTTAATAAACCTTAGGAGACAAATCGGCTAAAACCCGGGGTAGGCCTACATGTACCCTTTATTTATACCTTGGACCGACAAACCCTAGCCCCGTCTCACACTATGCCATATGAATTTGAAAGTGCAGGATCTAGAAACCCTAGCACCGTCTCACATGTCATATGACTTTGAAAGATCCTACCACCTCTTTTTTCGTTATGTCCACATTTGTCGACTTTGAAAGACCGACAACCTTTTAATAAACCTTAGGCCACAAATCGGCTAAAAACCGGGTTAGTCCTACATGTACCCTTCATTTATACATAGGATATAGAAACCCTAGCCCCGTCTCACACCATGCCATATGACTTTGAAAGAGCCTACCCCTCCCTTTTTTCCGTTATGTCCACATTGGACGACTTTGAAAGACCGACAACCTTTTAATTAACCTTAGGCCACAATTGGCTGAAACCAATGTTAAGCCTACATGTACCCTTCATTTATACCTAGGATCTAGAAACACTAGCCAAGTCTCACACTATGCCATATGACCTTGAAAGAGCCTACCCCCCTTTTTTTTCGTTATGTCCACATTGGTCGAATTTGGAAGACCGACAACCTTTTAATAAACCTTAGGCCACAAATCGGCTAAAACCCGGGTTAGTCCTACATGTACCCTTCATTTATACATAGGATATAGAAACCCTAGACCCGTCTCACACCATGCCATATGACTTTGAAAGAGCCTACCCCTCCCTTTTTTCCGTTATGTCCACATTGGACGACTTTGAAAGACCGACAACCTTTTAATTAACCTTTGGCCACAAATCGGCTAAAACCCGGGTTAGGCCTCCATGTACCCTTCATTTATACCTAGGATCTAGAAGCCCTAGCCCCGTCTCACACTATGCCATATGACTTTGAAAGAGCCTACCACCTCTTTTTCCGTTATGTCCACATTTGTCGATTTTAAAAGACCGACAACTTTTTAATTAACCTTAGGCCACAAATCGGCTACAACCCGGGTTAGGCCTCCATGTACCCTTCGTTTATACCTAGGATCTAGAAACCCTAGCCCCGTCTCACACTATGCCATATGACCTTGAAAGAGCCTACCCCCTCTTTTTTGTTATGTCCACATTTGTCGACTTTAAAAGACCGACAACTTTTTAATTAACTTTAGGCCACAAATCGGCTAAAACCCGGGTTAGTCCTACATGTACCCTTCATTTATACATAGGATCTAGAAACCCTAGTCCCGTCTCACACCATGCCATATGACTTTGAAAGAGCCTACCCGCTCTTTTTTCGTTATGTCCACATTGGTCGACTTTGAAAGACCGACAACCTTTTAATAAACCTTAGGCCACAAATCGGCTAAAACCCGGGGTAGGCCTACATGTACCATTTATTTATACCTAGGAGCGAGAAACCCTAGCCCCGTCTCACACTATGCCATATGACTTTGAAAGAGCCTACCCTTCCCTTTTTTTCGTTATGTGCACATTGGTCGAATTTGGAAGACCGACAACCTTTTAATAAACCTTAGGAGACAAATCGGCTAAAACCCGGGGTAGGCCTACATGTACCCTTTATTTATACCTTGGACCGACAAACCCTAGCCCCGTCTCACACTATGCCATATGAATTTGAAAGTGCAGGATCTAGAAACCCTAGCACCGTCTCACATGTCATATGACTTTGAAAGATCCTACCCCCTCTTTTTTCGTTATGTCCACATTTGTCGACTTTGAAAGACCGACAACCTTTTAATAAACCTTAGGCCACAAATCGGCTAAAAACCGGGTTAGTCGTACATGTACCCTTCATTTATACATAGGATATAGAAACCCTAGCCCCGTCTCACACCATGCCATATGACTTTGAAAGAGCCTACCCCTCCCTTTTTTCCGTTATGTCCACATTGGACGACTTTGAAAGACCGACAACCTTTTAATTAACCTTAGGCCACAAATCGGCTGAAACCAATGTTAAGCCTACATGTACCCTTCATTTATACCTAGGATCTAGAAACACTAGCCAAGTCTCACACTATGCCATATGACCTTGAAAGAGCCTACCCCCCTTTTTTTTCGTTATGTCCACATTGGTCGAATTTGGAAGACCGACAACCTTTTAATAAACCTTAGGCCACAAATCGGCTAAAACCCGGGGTAGGCCTACATGTACCCTTTATTTATACCTAGGACCAAGAAACCCTAGCCCCGTCTCACACTATGTCATATGACTTTGAAAGAGACTACCCCTTCTTTTTTCGTTATGTCCACATTTGTCGACTTTGAAAGACCGACAACCTTTTAATTAACCTTAGGCCACAAATCGGCTAAAACCCGGGTTAGGCCTCCATGTACCCTTCATTTATACCTAGGATCTAGAAGCCCTAGCCCCGTCTCACACTATGCCATATGACTTTGGAAGAGCCTACCCCCTCTTTTTTCCGTTATGTCAACATTTGTCGATTTTAAAAGACCGACAGCTTTTTAATTAACCTTAGACCACAAATCGGCTAAAACCCGGGTTAGGCCTCCATGTACCCTTCATTTATACCTAGGATCTAGAAACCCTAGCCCCGTCTCACACTATGCCATATGACCTTGAAAGAGCCTACCCCCTCTTTTTTCCGTTATGTCCACATTTGTCGACTTTAAAAGACCGACAACTTTTTAATTAACCTTAGGCCACAAATCGGCTAAAACCCGGGTTAGTCCTACATGTATCCTTCATTTATACATAGGATCTAGAAACCCTAGTCCCGTCTCACACCATGCCATATGACTTTGCAAGAGCCTACCCCTCCCTTTTTTCGGTTATGTCCACATTTGTCGACTTTGAAAGACCGACAACCTTTTAATTAACCTTAGGCCACAAATCGGCTAAAACCCGGTTTAGGCCTCCATGTACCCTTCATTTATACATAGGATCTAGAAACCCTAGCCCCGTCTCACACTTTGTCATATGACTTTGAAAGAGCCTACCCACCTCTTTTTTCTTTATGTCCACATTGGTCGACTTTGAAACACCGACAACCTTTTAATAAACCTTAGGCCACAAATCGGCTAAAACCCGGGGTAGGCCTACATGTACCCTTTATTTATACCTAGGAGCGAGAAACCCTAGCCCCGTCTCACACTATGCTATATGAATTTGAAAGTGCAGGATCTAGAAACCCTAGCACCGTCTCAAATGTCATATGACTTTGAAAGATCCTACCCCCTCTTTTTTCGTTATGTCCACATTTGTCGACTTTGAAAGACCGACAACCTTTTAATTAACCTTTGGCCACAAATCGGCTAAAACCCGGGTTAGGCCTCCATGTACCCTTCATTTATACCTAGGATCTAGAAGCCCTAGCCCCGTCTCACACTATGCCATATGACTTTGAAAGAGCCTACCACCTCTTTTTCCGTTATGTCCACATTTGTCGATTTTAAAAGACCGACAACTTTTTAATTAACCTTAGGCCACAAATCGGCTACAACCGGGTTAGGCCTCCATGTACCCTTCATTTATAACTAGGATTTAGAAACCCTAGCCCCGTCTCACACCATGCCATATGACTTTGCAAGAGCCTACCCCTCCCTTTTTTCGTTATGACCACATTGGTCGAATTTGAAAGACCGACAACCTTTTAATTAACCTTAGGCCACAAATCGGCTAAAACCCGGGTTAGGCCTCCATGTACCCTTCATTTATACCTAGGATCTAGAAACCCTAGCCCCGTCTCACACTATGTCATATGACTTTGAAAGAGCCTACCCCCTCTTTTTTCGTTATGTCCACATTGGTCGACTTTGAAAGACCGACAACATTTTAATAAACCTTAGGCCACAAATCGGCTAAAACCCGGGGTAGGCCTACATGTACCCTTTATTTATACCTAGGAGCGAGAAACCCTATCCCCGTCTCACACTATGCCATATGAATTTGAAAGTGCAGGATCTAGAAACCCTAGCCCCGTCTCACAGTATGTCATATGACTTTGAAAGAGCCAACCCCACCTCTTTTTTCGTTATGTCCACATTGGTCGACTTTGAAAGACCGACAACCTTTTAATTAACCTTAGGCCACAAATTGGCTGAAACCAATGTTAAGCCTACATGTACCCTTCATTTATACCTAGGATCTAGAAACACTAGCCCAGTCTCACACTATGCCATATGACTTTGAAAGAGCCTACCCCCCTTTTTTTTCGTTATGTCCACATTGGTCGACTTTGAAAGACCGACAACTTTTTAATTAACCTTAGGCCACAAATCGGCTAAAACCCGGGTTAGTCCTACATGTACCCTTCATTTATACATAGGATATAGAAACCCTAGACCCGTCTCACGCCATGCCATATGACTTTGAAAGAGCCTACCACCTCTTTTTCCGTTATGTCCACATTTGTCGATTTTAAAAGACCGACAACTTTTTAATTAACCTTAGGCCACAAATCGGCTACAACCCGGGTTAGGCCTCCATGTACCCTTCATTTATACCTAGGATCTAGAAACCCTAGCCCCGTCTCACACTATGGCATATGACCTTGAAAGAACCTACCCCCTCTTTTTTCGTTATGTCCACATTGGTCGACTTTGAAATACCGACAACCTTTTAATAAACCTTAGGCCACAAATCGGCTTAAACCCGGGGTAGAACTACATGTGCCCATTCATTTATACTTAGGAGCGAGAAACCCTAGCCCCGTCTCACACTATGCCATATGACTTTGAAAGAGCCTACCATTCCCTTTTTTTCGTTATGTGCACATTGGTCGAATTTGGAAGATCGACAACCTTTCAATAAACCTTAGGCCACAAATCGGCTAAAACCCGGGGTAGGCCTACATGTACCCTTTATTTATACCTAGGACCGAGAAACACTAGCCCCGTCGCCATATGAATTTGAAAGTGCAGGATCTAGAAACCCTAGCACCGTCTCACATGTCATATGACTTTGAAAGATCCTACCCCCTCTTTTTTCGTTATGTCCACATTTGTCGACTTTGAAAGACCGACAACCTTTTAATTAACCTTTGGCCACAAATCGGCTAAAACCCGGGTTAGGCCTCCATGTACCCTTCATTTATACCTAGGATCTAGAAGCCCTAGCCCCGTCTCACACTATGCCATATGACTTTGAAAGAGCCTACCACCTCTTTTTCCGTTATGTCCACATTTGTCGATTTTAAAAGACCGACAACTTTTTAATTAACCTTAGGCCACAAATCGGCTACAACCGGGTTAGGCCTCCATGTACCCTTCATTTATACCTAGGATTTAGAAACCCTAGCCCCGTCTCACACCATGCCATATGACTTTGAAAGAGCCTACCCCTCCCTTTTTTCGTTATGACCACATTGGTCGAATTTGAAAGACCGACAACCTTTTAATTAACCTTAGGCCACAAATCGGCTAAAACCCGGGTTAGGCCTCAATGTACCCTTCATTTATACCTAGGATCTAGAAACCCTAGCCCCGTCTCACACTATGTCATATGACTTTGAAAGAGCCTACCCCCTCTTTTTTCGTTATGTCCACATTGGTCGACTTTGAAAGACCGACAACATTTTAATAAACCTTAGGCCACAAATCGGCTAAAACCCGGGGTAGGCCTACATGTACCCTTTAATTATACCTAGGAGCGAGAAACCCTAGCCCCGTCTCACACTATGCCATATGAATTTGAAAGTGCAGGATCTAGAAACCCTAGCCCCGTCTCACAGTATGTCATATGACTTTGAAAGAGCCAACCCCACCTCTTTTTTCGTTATGTCCACATTGGTCGACTTTGAAAGACCGACAACCTTTTAATTAACCTTAGGCCACAAATCGGCTGAAACCAATGTTAAGCCTACATGTACCCTTCATTTATACCTAGGATCTAGAAACACTAGCCCAGTCTCACACTATGCCATATGACTTTGAAAGAGCCTACCCCCCTTTTTTTTCGTTATGTCCACATTGGTCGACTTTGAAAGACCGACAACTTTTTAATTAACCTTAGGCCACAAATCGGCTAAAACCCGGGTTAGTCCTACATGTACCCTTCATTTATACATAGGATCTAGAAACCCTAGCCCCGTCTCACACTATGTCATATGACTTTGAAAGAGCCTACCCCCTCTTTTTTCGTTATGTCCACATTGGTCGACTTTGAAAGACCGACAACCTTTTAATAAACCTTAGGCCACAAATCGGCTAAAACCCGGGGTAGGCCTACATGTACCATTTATTTATACCTAGGAGCGAGAAACCCTAGCCCCGTCTCACACTATGCCATATGACTTTGAAAGAGCCTACCCCCCTTTTTTTTCGTTATGTCCACATTGGTCGACTTTGAAAGACCGACAACTTTTTAATTAACCTTAGGCCACAAATCGGCTAAAACCCGGGTTAGTCCTACATGTACTCTTCATTTATACATAGGATATAGAAACCCTAGACCCGTCTCACGCCATGCCATATGACTTTGAAAGAGCCTACCACCTCTTTTTCCGTTATGTCCACATTTGTCGATTTTAAAAGACCGACAACTTTTTAATTAACCTTAGGCCACAAATCGGCTACAACCCGGGTTAGGCCTCCATGTACCCTTCATTTATACCTAGGATCTAGAAACCCTAGCCCCGTCTCACACTATGGCATATGACCTTGAAAGAACCTACCCCCTCTTTTTTCGTTATGTCCACATTGGTCGACTTTGAAATACCGACAACCTTTTAATAAACCTTAGGCCACAAATCGGCTTAAACCCGGGGTAGAACTACATGTGCCCATTCATTTATACTTAGGAGCGAGAAACCCTAGCCCCGTCTCACACTATGCCATATGACTTTGAAAGAGCCTACCCTTCCCTTTTTTTCGTTATGTGCACATTGGTCGAATTTGGAAGATCGACAACCTTTCAATAAACCTTAGGCCACAAATCGGCTAAAACCCGGGGTAGGCCTACATGTACCCTTTATTTATACCTAGGACCGAGAAACACTAGCCCCGTCGCCATATGAATTTGAAAGTGCAGGATCTAGAAACCCTAGCACCGTCTCACATGTCATATGACTTTGAAAGATCCTACCCCCTCTTTTTTCGTTATGTCCACATTTGTCGACTTTGAAAGACCGACAACCTTTTAATTAACCTTTGGCCACAAATCGGCTAAAACCCGGGTTAGGCCTCCATGTACCCTTCATTTATACCTAGGATCTAGAAGCCCTAGCCCCGTCTCACACTATGCCATATGACTTTGAAAGAGCCTACCACCTCTTTTTCCGTTATGTCCACATTTGTCGATTTTAAAAGACCGACAACTTTTTAATTAACCTTAGGCCACAAATCGGCTACAACCGGGTTAGGCCTCCATGTACCCTTCATTTATACCTAGGATTTAGAAACCCTAGCCCCGTCTCACACCATGCCATATGACTTTGAAAGAGCCTACCCCTCCTTTTTTTCGTTATGACCACATTGGTCGAATTTGAAAGACCGACAACCTTTTAATTAACCTTAGGCCACAAATCGGCTAAAACCCGGGTTAGGCCTCAATGTACCCTTCATTTATACCTAGGATCTAGAAACCCTAGCCCCGTCTCACACTATGTCATATGACTTTGAAAGAGCCTACCCCCTCTTTTTTCGTTATGTCCACATTGGTCGACTTTGAAAGACCGACAACATTTTAATAAACCTTAGGCCACAAATCGGCTAAAACCCGGGGTAGGCCTACATGTACCCTTTATTTATACCTAGGAGCGAGAAACCCTAGCCCCGTCTCACACTATGCCATATGAATTTGAAAGTGCAGGATCTAGAAACCCTAGCCCCGTCTCACAGTATGTCATATGACTTTGAAAGAGCCAACCCCACCTCTTTTTTCGTTATGTCCACATTGGTCGACTTTGAAAGACCGACAACCTTTTAATTAACCTTAGGCCACAAATCGGCTGAAACCAATGTTAAGCCTACATGTACCCTTCATTTATACCTAGGATCTAGAAACACTAGCCCAGTCTCACACTATGCCATATGACTTTGAAAGAGCCTACCCCCCTTTTTTTTCGTTATGTCCACATTGGTCGACTTTGAAAGACCGACAACTTTTTAATTAACCTTAGGCCACAAATCGGCTAAAACCCGGGTTAGTCCTACATGTACCCTTCATTTATACATAGGATCTAGAAACCCTAGCCCCGTCTCACACTATGTCATATGACTTTGAAAGAGCCTACCCCCTCTTTTTTCGTTATGTCCACATTGGTCGACTTTGAAAGACCGACAACCTTTTAATAAACCTTAGGCCACAAATCGGCTAAAACCCGGGGTAGGCCTACATGTACCATTTATTTATACCTAGGAGCGAAAAACCCCTACCCCGTCTCACACTATGCCATATGACTTTGAAAGAGCCTACCCTTCACTTTTTTTCGTTATGTGCACATTGGTCGAATTTGGAAGACCGACAACCTTTTAATAAACCTTAGGCCACAAATCGGCTAAAACCCGGGGTAGGCCTACATGTACCCTTTATTTATACCTTGGACCGACAAACCCTAGCCCCGTCTCACACTATGCCATATGAATTTGAAAGTGCAGGATCTAGAAACCCTAGCACCGTCTCACATGTCATATGACTTTGAAAGATCCTACCCCCTCTTTTTTCGTTATGTCCACATTTGTCGACTTTGAAAGACCGACAACCTTTTAATAAACCTTAGGCCACAAATCGGCTAAAAACCGGGTTAGTCCTACATGTACCCTTCATTTATACATAGGATATAGAAACCCTGGACCCGTCTCATGCCATGCCATATGACTTTGAAAGAGCCTACCACCTCTTTTTCCGTTATGTCCACATTTGCCGATTTTAAAAGACCGACAACTTTTTAATTAACCTTAGGCCACAAATCGGCTACAACCCGAGTTAGGCCTCCGTGTACCCTTCATTTATACCTAGGATCTAGAAACCCTAGCCCCGTCTCACACTATGCCATATGACCTTGAAAGAACCTACCCCCTCTTTTTTCGTTATGTCCACATTGGTCGACTTTGAAATACCGACAACCTTTTAATAAACCTTAGGCCACAAATCGGCTTAAACCCGGGGTAGAACTACATGTGCCCATTCATTTATACTTAGGAGCGAGAAACCCTAGCCCCGTCTCACACTATGCCATATGACTTTGAAAGAGCCTACCCTTCCCTTTTTTTCGTTATGTGCACATTGGTCGAATTTGGAAGACCGACAACCTTTTAATAAACCTTAGGCCACAAATCGGCTAAAACCCGGGGTAGGCCTACATGTACCCTTTATTTATACCTAGGACCGAGAAACACTAGCCCCGTCGCCATATGAATTTGAAAGTGCAGGATCTAGAAACCCTAGCACCGTCTCACATGTCATATGACTTTGAAAGATCCTACCCCCTCTTTTTTCGTTATGTCCACATTTGTCGACTTTGAAAGACCGACAACCTTTTAATTAACCTTTGGCCACAAATCGGCTAAAACCCGGGTTAGGCCTCCATGTACCCTTCATTTATACCTAGGATCTAGAAGCCCTAGCCCCGTCTCACACTATGCCATATGACTTTGAAAGAGCCTACCACCTCTTTTTCCGTTATGTCCACATTTGTCGATTTTAAAAGACCGACAACTTTTTAATTAACCTTAGGCCACAAATCGGCTACAACCGGGTTAGGCCTCCATGTACCCTTCATTTATACCTAGGATTTAGAAACCCTAGCCCCGTCTCACATCATGCCATATGACTTTGAAAGAGCCTACCCCTCCCTTTTTTCGTTATGTCCACATTGGTCGACTTTGAAAGACCGACAACCTTTTAATTAACCTTAGGCCACAAATCGGCTGAAACCAATGTTAAGCCTACATGTACCCTTCATTTATACCTATGATCTAGAAACACTAGCCCAGTCTCACACTATGCCATATGACTTTGAAAGAGCCTACCCCCCTTTTTTTTCGTTATGTCCACATTGGTCGACTTTGAAAGACCGACAACTTTTTAATTAACCTTAGGCCACAAATCGGCTAAAACCCGGGTTAGTCCTACATGTACCCTTCATTTATACATAGGATCTAGAAACCCTAGCCCCGTCTCACACTATGTCATATGACTTTGAAAGAGCCTACCCCCTCTTTTTTCGTTATGTCCACATTGGTCGACTTTGAAAGACCGACAACCTTTTAATAAACCTTAGGCCACAAATCGGCTAAAACCCGGGGTAGGCCTACATGTACCATTTATTTATACCTAGGAGCGAGAAACCCTAGCCCCGTCTCACACTATGCCATATGACTTTGAAAGAGCCTACCCTTCACTTTTTTTCGTTATGTGCACATTGGTCGAATTTGGAAGACCGACAACCTTTTAATAAACCTTAGGCCACAAATCGGCTAAAACCCGGGGTAGGCCTACATGTACCCTTTATTTATACCTTGGACCGACAAACCCTAGCCCCGTCTCACACTATGCCATATGAATTTGAAAGTGCAGGATCTAGAAACCCTAGCACCGTCTCACATGTCATATGACTTTGAAAGATCCTACCCCCTCTTTTTTCGTTATGTCCACATTTGTCGACTTTGAAAGACCGACAACCTTTTAATAAACCTTAGGCCACAAATCGGCTAAAAACCGGGTTAGTCCTACATGTACCCTTCATTTATACATAGGATATAGAAACCCTGGACCCGTCTCATGCCATGCCATATGACTTTGAAAGAGCCTACCACCTCTTTTTCCGTTATGTCCACATTTGCCGATTTTAAAAGACCGACAACTTTTTAATTAACCTTAGGCCACAAATCGGCTACAACCCGGGTTAGGCCTCCGTGTACCCTTCATTTATACCTAGGATCTAGAAACCCTAGCCCCGTCTCACACTATGCCATATGACCTTGAAAGAACCTACCCCCTCTTTTTTCGTTATGTCCACATTGGTCGACTTTGAAATACCGACAACCTTTTAATAAACCTTAGGCCACAAATCGGCTTAAACCCGGGGTAGAACTACATGTGCCCATTCATTTATACTTAGGAGCGAGAAACCCTAGCCCCGTCTCACACTATGCCATATGACTTTGAAAGAGCCTACCCTTCCCTTTTTTTCGTTATGTGCACATTGGTCGAATTTGGAAGACCGACAACCTTTCAATAAACCTTAGGCCACAAATCGGCTAAAACCCGGGGTAGGCCTACATGTACCCTTTATTTATACCTAGGACCGAGAAACACTAGCCCCGTCGCCATATGAATTTGAAAGTGCAGGATCTAGAAACCCTAGCACCGTCTCACATGTCATATGACTTTGAAAGATCCTACCCCCTCTTTTTTCGTTATGTCCACATTTGTCGACTTTGAAAGACCGACAACCTTTTAATTAACCTTTGGCCACAAATCGGCTAAAACCCGGGTTAGGCCTCCATGTACCCTTCATTTATACCTAGGATCTAGAAGCCCTAGCCCCGTCTCACACTATGCCATATGACTTTGAAAGAGCCTACCACCTCTTTTTCCGTTATGTCCACATTTGTCGATTTTAAAAGACCGACAACTTTTTAATTAACCTTAGGCCACAAATCGGCTACAACCGGGTTAGGCCTCCATGTACCCTTCATTTATACCTAGGATTTAGAAACCCTAGCCCCGTCTCACACCATGCCATATGACTTTGAAAGAGCCTACCCCTCCCTTTTTTCGTTATGACCACATTGGTCGAATTTGAAAGACCGACAACCTTTTAATTAACCTTAGGCCACAAATCGGCTAAAACCCGGGTTAGGCCTCAATGTACCCTTCATTTATACCTAGGATCTAGAAACCCTAGCCCCGTCTCACACTATGTCATATGACTTTGAAAGAGCCTACCCCCTCTTTTTTCGTTATGTCCACATTGGTCGACTTTGAAAGACCGACAACATTTTAATAAACCTTAGGCCACAAATCGGCTAAAACCCGGGGTAGGCCTACATGTACCCTTTATTGATACCTAGGAGCGAGAAACCCTAGCCCCGTCTCACACTATGCCATATGAATTTGAAAGTGCAGGATCTAGAAACCCTAGCCCCGTCTCACAGTATGTCATATGACTTTGAAAGAGCCAACCCCACCTCTTTTTTCGTTATGTCCACATTGGTCGACTTTGAAAGACCGACAACCTTTTAATTAACCTTAGGCCACAAATCGGCTGAAACCAATGTTAAGCCTACATGTACCCTTCATTTATACCTAGGATCTAGAAACACTAGCCCAGTCTCACACTATGCCATATGACTTTGAAAGAGCCTACCCCCCTTTTTTTTCGTTATGTCCACATTGGTCGACTTTGAAAGACCGACAACTTTTTAATTAACCTTAGGCCACAAATCGGCTAAAACCCGGGTTAGTCCTACATGTACCCTTCATTTATACATAGGATCTAGAAACCCTAGCCCCGTCTCACACTATGTCATATGACTTTGAAAGAGCCTACCCCCTCTTTTTTCGTTATGTCCACATTGGTCGACTTTGAAAGACCGACAACCTTTTAATAAACCTTAGGCCACAAATCGGCTAAAACCCGGGGTAGGCCTACATGTACCATTTATTTATACCTAGGAGCGAGAAACCCTAGCCCCGTCTCACACTATGCCATATGACTTTGAAAGAGCCTACCCTTCACTTTTTTTCGTTATGTGCACATTGGTCGAATTTGGAAGACCGACAACCTTTTAATAAACCTTAGGCCACAAATCGGCTAAAACCCGGGGTAGGCCTACATGTACCCTTTATTTATACCTTGGACCGACAAACCCTAGCCCCGTCTCACACTATGCCATATGAATTTGAAAGTGCAGGATCTAGAAACCCTAGCAACGTCTCAAATGTCATATGACTTTGAAAGATCCTACCCCCTCTTTTTTCGTTATGTCCACATTTGTCGACTTTGAAAGACCGACAACCTTTTAATAAACCTTAGGCCACAAATCGGCTAAAAACCGGGTTAGTCCTACATGTACCCTTCATTTATACATAGGATATAGAAACCCTGGACCCGTCTCACGCCATGCCATATGACTTTGAAAGAGCCTACCACCTCTTTTTCCGTTATGTCCACATTTGTCGATTTTAAAAGACCGACAACTTTTTAATTAACCTTAGGCCACAAATCGGCTACAACCCGGGTTAGGCCTCCGTGTACCCTTCATTTATACCTAGGATCTAGAAACCCTAGCCCCGTCTCACACTATGCCATATGACCTTGAAAGAACCTACCCCCTCTTTTTTCGTTATGTCCACATTGGTCGACTTTGAAATACCGACAACCTTTTAATAAACCTTAGGCCACAAATCGGCTTAAACCCGGGGTAGAACTACATGTGCCCATTCATTTATACTTAGGAGCGAGAAACCCTAGCCCCGTCTCACACTATGCCATATGACTTTGAAAGAGCCTACCCTTCCCTTTTTTTCGTTATGTGCACATTGGTCGAATTTGGAAGACCGACAACCTTTCAATAAACCTTAGGCCACAAATCGGCTAAAACCCGGGGTAGGCCTACATGTACCCTTTATTTATACCTAGGACCGAGAAACACTAGCCCCGTCGCCATATGAATTTGAAAGTGCAGGATCTAGAAACCCTAGCACCGTCTCACATGTCATATGACTTTGAAAGATCCTACCCCCTCTTTTTTCGTTATGTCCACATTTGTCGACTTTGAAAGACCGACAACCTTTTAATTAACCTTTGGCCACAAATCGGCTAAAACCCGGGTTAGGCCTCCATGTACCCTTCATTTATACCTAGGATCTAGAAGCCCTAGCCCCGTCTCACACTATGCCATATGACTTTGAAAGAGCCTACCACCTCTTTTTTCGTTATGACCACATTGGTCGAATTTGAAAGACCGACAACCTTTTAATTAACCTTAGGCCACAAATCGGCTAAAACCCGGGTTAGGCCTCCATGTACCCTTCATTTATACCTAGGATCTAGAAGCCCTAGCCCCGTCTCACACTATGTCATATGACTTTGAAAGAGCCTACCCCCTCTTTTTTCGTTATGTCCACATTGGTCGACTTTGAAAGACCGACAACATTTTAATAAACCTTAGGCCACAAATCGGCTAAAACCCGGGGTAGGCCTACATGTACCCTTTATTTATACCTAGGAGCGAGAAACCCTAGCCCCGTCTCACACTATGCCATATGAATTTGAAAGTGCAGGATCTAGAAACCCTAGCCCCGTCTCACAGTATGTCATATGACTTTGAAAGAGCCAACCCCACCTCTTTTTTCGTTATGTCCACATTGGTCGACTTTGAAAGACCGACAACTTTTTAATTAACCTTAGGCCACAAATCGGCTAAAACCCGGGTTAGTCCTACATGTACCCTTCATTTATACATAGGATCTAGAAACCCTAGCCCCGTCTCACACTATGTCATATGACTTTGAAAGAGCCTACCCCCTCTTTTTTCGTTATGTCCACATTGGTCGACTTTGAAAGACCGACAACCTTTTAATAAACCTTAGGCCACAAATCGGCTAAAACCCGGGGTAGGCCTACATGTACCATTTATTTATACCTAGGAGCGAGAAACCCTAGCCCCGTCTCACACTATGCCATATGACTTTGAAAGAGCCTACCCTTCACTTTTTTTCGTTATGTGCACATTGGTCGAATTTGGAAGACCGACAACCTTTTAATAAACCTTAGGCCACAAATCGGCTAAAACCCGGGGTAGGCCTACATGTACCCTTTATTTATACCTTGGACCGACAAACCCTAGCCCCGTCTCACACTATGCCATATGAATTTGAAAGTGCAGGATCTAGAAACCCTAGCACCGTCTCACATGTCATATGACTTTGAAAGATCCTACCCCCTCTTTTTTCGTTATGTCCACATTTGTCGACTTTGAAAGACCGACAACCTTTTAATAAACCTTAGGCCACAAATCGGCTAAAAACCGGGTTAGTCCTACATGTACCCTTCATTTATACATAGGATATAGAAACCCTAGCCCCGTCTCACACCATGCCATATGACTTTGAAAGAGCCTACCCCTCCCTTTTTTCCGTTATGTCCACATTGGACGACTTTGAAAGACCGACAACCTTTTAATTAACCTTTGGCCACAAATCGGCTAAAACCCGCGTTAGGCCTCCATGTACCCTTCATTTATACCTAGGATCTAGAAACCCTAGCCCCGTCTCACACTATGTCATATGACCTTGAAAGAGCCTACCCCCTCTTTTTTCCGTTATGTCCACATTTGTCGACTTTAAAAGACCGACAACTTTTTAATTAACCTTAGGCCACAAATCGGCTAAAACCCGGGTTAGTCCTACATGTATCCTTCATTTATACACAGGATCTAGAAACCCTAGTCCCGTCTCACACCATGCCATATGACTTTGCAAGAGCCTACCCCTCCCTTTTTTCGGTTATGTCCACATTTGTCGACTTTGAAAGACCGACAACCTTTTAATTAACCTTAGGCCACAAATCGGCAAAAACCCGGTTTAGGCCTCCATGTACCCTTCATTTATACATAGGATCTAGAAACCCTAGCCCCGTCTCACACTATGTCATATGACTTTGAAAGAGCCTACCCACCTCTTTTTTCTTTATGTCCACATTGGTCGACTTTGAAACACCGACAACCTTTTAATAAACCTTAGGCCACAAATCGGCTAAAACCCGGGGTAGGCCTACATGTACCCCCTTTATTTATACCTAGGAGCGAGAAACCCTAGCCCCGTCTCACACTATGCTATATGAATTTGAAAGTGCAGGATCTAGAAACCCTAGCACCGTCTCAAATGTCATATGACTTTGAAAGATCCTACCCCCTCTTTTTTCGTTATGTCCACATTTGTCGACTTTGAAAGACCGACAACCTTTTAATAAACCTTAGGCCACAAATCGGCTAAAACCCGGGTTAGTCCTACATGTACCCTTCATTTATACATAGGATATAGAAACCCTAGACCCGTCTCACACCATGCCATATGACTTTGAAAGAGCCTACCCCTCCCTTTTTTCCGTTATGTCCACATTGGACGACTTTGAAAGACCGACAACCTTTTAATTAACCTTTGGCCACAAATCGGCTAAAACCCGGGTTAGGCCTCCATGTACCCTTCATTTATACCTAGGATCTAGAAGCCCTAGCCCCGTCTCACACTATGCCATATGACTTTGAAAGAGCCTACCACCTCTTTTTCCGTTATGTCCACATTTGTCGATTTTAAAAGACCGACAACTTTTTAATTAACCTTAGGCCACAAATCGGCTACAACCCGGGTTAGGCCTCCATGTACCCTTCGTTTATACCTAGGATCTAGAAACCCTAGCCCCGTCTCACACTATGCCATATGACCTTGAAAGAGCCTACCCCCTCTTTTTTCGTTATGTCCACATTTGTCGACTTTAAAAGACCGACAACTTTTTAATTAACTTTAGGCCACAAATCGGCTAAAACCCGGGTTAGTCCTACATGTACCCTTCATTTATACATAGGATCTAGAAACCCTAGTCCCGTCTCACACCATGCCATATGACTTTGAAAGAGCCTACCCCCTCTTTTTTCGTTATGTCCACATTGGTCGACTTTGAAAGACCGACAACCTTTTAATAAACCTTAGGCCACAAATCGGCTAAAACCCGGGGTAGGCCTACATGTACCATTTATTTATACCTAGGAGCGAGAAACCCTAGCCCCGTCTCACACTATGCCATATGACTTTGAAAGAGCCTACCCTTCCCTTTTTTTCGTTATGTGCACATTGGTCGAATTTGGAAGACCGACAACCTTTTAATAAACCTTAGGAGACAAATCGGCTAAAACCCGGGGTAGGCCTACATGTACCCTTTATTTATACCTTGGACCGACAAACCCTAGCCCCGTCTCACACTATGCCATATGAATTTGAAAGTGCAGGATCTAGAAACCCTAGCACCGTCTCACATGTCATATGACTTTGAAAGATCCTACCCCCTCTTTTTTCGTTATGTCCACATTTGTCGACTTTGAAAGACCGACAACCTTTTAATAAAACTTAGGCCACAAATCGGCTAAAAACCGGGTTAGTCCTACATGTACCCTTCATTTATACATAGGATATAGAAACCCTAGCCCCGTCTCACACCATGCCATATGACTTTGAAAGAGCCTACCACCTCTTTTTCCGTTATGTCCACATTTGTCGATTTTAAAAGACCGACAACTTTTTAATTAACCTTAGGCCACAAATCGGCTACAACCGGGTTAGGCCTCCATGTACCCTTCATTTATACCTAGGATTTAGAAACCCTAGCCCCGTCTCACACCATGCCATATGACTTTGAAAGAGCCTACCCCTCCCTTTTTTCGTTATGACCACATTGGTCGAATTTGAAAGACCGACAACCTTTTAATTAACCTTAGGCCACAAATCGGCTAAAACCCGGGTTAGGCCTCAATGTACCCTTCATTTATACCTAGGATCTAGAAACCCTAGCCCCGTCTCACACTATGTCATATGACTTTGAAAGAGCCTACCCCCTCTTTTTTCGTTATGTCCACATTGGTCGACTTTGAAAGACCGACAACATTTTAATAAACCTTAGGCCACAAATCGGCTAAAACCCGGGGTAGGCCTACATGTACCCTTTATTTATACCTAGGAGCGAGAAACCCTAGCCCCGTCTCACACTATGCCATATGAATTTGAAAGTGCAGGATCTAGAAACCCTAGCCCCGTCTCACAGTATGTCATATGACTTTGAAAGAGCCAACCCCACCTCTTTTTTCGTTATGTCCACATTGGTCGACTTTGAAAGACCGACAACCTTTTAATTAACCTTAGGCCACAAATCGGCTGAAACCAATGTTAAGCCTACATGTACCCTTCATTTATACCTAGGATCTAGAAACACTAGCCCAGTCTCACACTATGCCATATGACTTTGAAAGAGCCTACCCCCCTTTTTTTTCGTTATGTCCACATTGGTCGACTTTGAAAGACCGACAACTTTTTAATTAACCTTAGGCCACAAATCGGCTAAAACCCGGGTTAGTCCTACATGTACCCTTCATTTATACATAGGATCTAGAAACCCTAGCCCCGTCTCACACTATGTCATATGACTTTGAAAGAGCCTACCCCCTCTTTTTTCGTTATGTCCACATTGGTCGACTTTGAAAGACCGACAACCTTTTAATAAACCTTAGGCCACAAATCGGCTAAAACCCGGGGTAGGCCTACATGTACCATTTATTTATACCTAGGAGCGAGAAACCCTAGCCCCGTCTCACACTATGCCATATGACTTTGAAAGAGCCTACCCTTCACTTTTTTTCGTTATGTGCACATTGGTCGAATTTGGAAGACCGACAACCTTTTAATAAACCTTAGGCCACAAATCGGCTAAAACCCGGGGTAGGCCTACATGTACCCTTTATTTATACCTTGGACCGACAAACCCTAGCCCCGTCTCACACTATGCCATATGAATTTGAAAGTGCAGGATCTAGAAACCCTAGCAACGTCTCAAATGTCATATGACTTTGAAAGATCCTACCCCCTCTTTTTTCGTTATGTCCACATTTGTCGACTTTGAAAGACCGACAACCTTTTAATAAACCTTAGGCCACAAATCGGCTAAAAACCGGGTTAGTCCTACATGTACCCTTCATTTATACATAGGATATAGAAACCCTGGACCCGTCTCACGCCATGCCATATGACTTTGAAAGAGCCTACCACCTCTTTTTCCGTTATGTCCACATTTGTCGATTTTAAAAGACCGACAACTTTTTAATTAACCTTAGGCCACAAATCGGCTACAACCCGGGTTAGGCCTCCGTGTACCCTTCATTTATACCTAGGATCTAGAAACCCTAGCCCCGTCTCACACTATGCCATATGACCTTGAAAGAACCTACCCCCTCTTTTTTCGTTATGTCCACATTGGTCGACTTTGAAATACCGACAACCTTTTAATAAACCTTAGGCCACAAATCGGCTTAAACCCGGGGTAGAACTACATGTGCCCATTCATTTATACTTAGGAGCGAGAAACCCTAGCCCCGTCTCACACTATGCCATATGACTTTGAAAGAGCCTACCCTTCCCTTTTTTTCGTTATGTGCACATTGGTCGAATTTGGAAGACCGACAACCTTTCAATAAACCTTAGGCCACAAATCGGCTAAAACCCGGGGTAGGCCTACATGTACCCTTTATTTATACCTAGGACCGAGAAACACTAGCCCCGTCGCCATATGAATTTGAAAGTGCAGGATCTAGAAACCCTAGCACCGTCTCACATGTCATATGACTTTGAAAGATCCTACCCCCTCTTTTTTCGTTATGTCCACATTTGTCGACTTTGAAAGACCGACAACCTTTTAATTAACCTTTGGCCACAAATCGGCTAAAACCCGGGTTAGGCCTCCATGTACCCTTCATTTATACCTAGGATCTAGAAGCCCTAGCCCCGTCTCACACTATGCCATATGACTTTGAAAGAGCCTACCACCTCTTTTTTCGTTATGACCACATTGGTCGAATTTGAAAGACCGACAACCTTTTAATTAACCTTAGGCCACAAATCGGCTAAAACCCGGGTTAGGCCTCCATGTACCCTTCATTTATACCTAGGATCTAGAAGCCCTAGCCCCGTCTCACACTATGTCATATGACTTTGAAAGAGCCTACCCCCTCTTTTTTCGTTATGTCCACATTGGTCGACTTTGAAAGACCGACAACATTTTAATAAACCTTAGGCCACAAATCGGCTAAAACCCGGGGTAGGCCTACATGTACCCTTTATTTATACCTAGGAGCGAGAAACCCTAGCCCCGTCTCACACTATGCCATATGAATTTGAAAGTGCAGGATCTAGAAACCCTAGCCCCGTCTCACAGTATGTCATATGACTTTGAAAGAGCCAACCCCACCTCTTTTTTCGTTATGTCCACATTGGTCGACTTTGAAAGACCGACAACTTTTTAATTAACCTTAGGCCACAAATCGGCTAAAACCCGGGTTAGTCCTACATGTACCCTTCATTTATACATAGGATCTAGAAACCCTAGCCCCGTCTCACACTATGTCATATGACTTTGAAAGAGCCTACCCCCTCTTTTTTCGTTATGTCCACATTGGTCGACTTTGAAAGACCGACAACCTTTTAATAAACCTTAGGCCACAAATCGGCTAAAACCCGGGGTAGGCCTACATGTACCATTTATTTATACCTAGGAGCGAGAAACCCTAGCCCCGTCTCACACTATGCCATATGACTTTGAAAGAGCCTACCCTTCACTTTTTTTCGTTATGTGCACATTGGTCGAATTTGGAAGACCGACAACCTTTTAATAAACCTTAGGCCACAAATCGGCTAAAACCCGGGGTAGGCCTACATGTACCCTTTATTTATACCTTGGACCGACAAACCCTAGCCCCGTCTCACACTATGCCATATGAATTTGAAAGTGCAGGATCTAGAAACCCTAGCACCGTCTCACATGTCATATGACTTTGAAAGATCCTACCCCCTCTTTTTTCGTTATGTCCACATTTGTCGACTTTGAAAGACCGACAACCTTTTAATAAACCTTAGGCCACAAATCGGCTAAAAACCGGGTTAGTCCTACATGTACCCTTCATTTATACATAGGATATAGAAACCCTAGCCCCGTCTCACACCATGCCATATGACTTTGAAAGAGCCTACCCCTCCCTTTTTTCCGTTATGTCCACATTGGACGACTTTGAAAGACCGACAACCTTTTAATTAACCTTTGGCCACAAATCGGCTAAAACCCGCGTTAGGCCTCCATGTACCCTTCATTTATACCTAGGATCTAGAAACCCTAGCCCCGTCTCACACTATGTCATATGACCTTGAAAGAGCCTACCCCCTCTTTTTTCCGTTATGTCCACATTTGTCGACTTTAAAAGACCGACAACTTTTTAATTAACCTTAGGCCACAAATCGGCTAAAACCCGGGTTAGTCCTACATGTATCCTTCATTTATACACAGGATCTAGAAACCCTAGTCCCGTCTCACACCATGCCATATGACTTTGCAAGAGCCTACCCCTCCCTTTTTTCGGTTATGTCCACATTTGTCGACTTTGAAAGACCGACAACCTTTTAATTAACCTTAGGCCACAAATCGGCAAAAACCCGGTTTAGGCCTCCATGTACCCTTCATTTATACATAGGATCTAGAAACCCTAGCCCCGTCTCACACTATGTCATATGACTTTGAAAGAGCCTACCCACCTCTTTTTTCTTTATGTCCACATTGGTCGACTTTGAAACACCGACAACCTTTTAATAAACCTTAGGCCACAAATCGGCTAAAACCCGGGGTAGGCCTACATGTACCCCCTTTATTTATACCTAGGAGCGAGAAACCCTAGCCCCGTCTCACACTATGCTATATGAATTTGAAAGTGCAGGATCTAGAAACCCTAGCACCGTCTCAAATGTCATATGACTTTGAAAGATCCTACCCCCTCTTTTTTCGTTATGTCCACATTTGTCGACTTTGAAAGACCGACAACCTTTTAATAAACCTTAGGCCACAAATCGGCTAAAACCCGGGTTAGTCCTACATGTACCCTTCATTTATACATAGGATATAGAAACCCTAGACCCGTCTCACACCATGCCATATGACTTTGAAAGAGCCTACCCCTCCCTTTTTTCCGTTATGTCCACATTGGACGACTTTGAAAGACCGACAACCTTTTAATTAACCTTTGGCCACAAATCGGCTAAAACCCGGGTTAGGCCTCCATGTACCCTTCATTTATACCTAGGATCTAGAAGCCCTAGCCCCGTCTCACACTATGCCATATGACTTTGAAAGAGCCTACCACCTCTTTTTCCGTTATGTCCACATTTGTCGATTTTAAAAGACCGACAACTTTTTAATTAACCTTAGGCCACAAATCGGCTACAACCCGGGTTAGGCCTCCATGTACCCTTCGTTTATACCTAGGATCTAGAAACCCTAGCCCCGTCTCACACTATGCCATATGACCTTGAAAGAGCCTACCCCCTCTTTTTTCGTTATGTCCACATTTGTCGACTTTAAAAGACCGACAACTTTTTAATTAACTTTAGGCCACAAATCGGCTAAAACCCGGGTTAGTCCTACATGTACCCTTCATTTATACATAGGATCTAGAAACCCTAGTCCCGTCTCACACCATGCCATATGACTTTGAAAGAGCCTACCCCCTCTTTTTTCGTTATGTCCACATTGGTCGACTTTGAAAGACCGACAACCTTTTAATAAACCTTAGGCCACAAATCGGCTAAAACCCGGGGTAGGCCTACATGTACCATTTATTTATACCTAGGAGCGAGAAACCCTAGCCCGCCTCACACTATGCCATATGACTTTGAAAGAGCCTACCCTTCCCTTTTTTTCGTTATGTGCACATTGGTCGAATTTGGAAGACCGACAACCTTTTAATAAACCTTAGGAGACAAATCGGCTAAAACCCGGGGTAGGCCTACATGTACCCTTTATTTATACCTTGGACCGACAAACCCTAGCCCCGTCTCACACTATGCCATATGAATTTGAAAGTGCAGGATCTAGAAACCCTAGCACCGTCTCACATGTCATATGACTTTGAAAGATCCTACCCCCTCTTTTTTCGTTATGTCCACATTTGTCGACTTTGAAAGACCGACAACCTTTTAATAAAACTTAGGCCACAAATCGGCTAAAAACCGGGTTAGTCCTACATGTACCCTTCATTTATACATAGGATATAGAAACCCTAGCCCCGTCTCACACCATGCCATATGACTTTGAAAGAGCCTACCCCTCCCTTTTTTCCGTTATGTCCACATTGGACGACTTTGAAAGACCGACAACCTTTTAATTAACCTTAGGCCACAAATCGGCTGAAACCAATGTTAAGCCTACATGTACCCTTCATTTATACCTAGGATCTAGAAACACTAGCCAAGTCTCACACTATGCCATATGACCTTGAAAGAGCCTACCCCCCTTTTTTTTCGTTATGTCCACATTGGTCGAATTTGGAAGACCGACAACCTTTTAATAAACCTTAGGCCACAAATCGGCTAAAACCCGGGTTAGTCCTACATGTACCCTTCATTTATACATAGGATATAGAAACCCTAGACCCGTCTCACACCATGCCATATGACTTTGAAAGAGCCTACCCCTCCCTTTTTTCCGTTATGTCCACATTGGACGACTTTGAAAGACCGACAACCTTTTAATTAACCTTTGGCCACAAATCGGCTAAAACCCGGGTTAGGCCTCCATGTACCCTTCATTTATACCTAGGATCTAGAAGCCCTAGCCCCGTCTCACACTATGCCATATGACTTTGAAAGAGCCTACCACCTCTTTTTCCGTTATGTCCACATTTGTCGATTTTAAAAGACCGACAACTTTTTAATTAACCTTAGGCCACAAATCGGCTACAACCCGGGTTAGGCCTCCATGTACCCTTCGTTTATACCTAGGATCTAGAAACCCTAGCCCCGTCTCACACTATGCCATATGACCTTGAAAGAGCCTACCCCCTCTTTTTTCGTTATGTCCACATTTGTCGACTTTAAAAGACCGACAACTTTTTAATTAACTTTAGGCCACAAATCGGCTAAAACCCGGGTTAGTCCTACATGTACCCTTCATTTATACATAGGATCTAGAAACCCTAGTCCCGTCTCACACCATGCCATATGACTTTGAAAGAGCCTACCCACCTCTTTTTTCGTTATTTCCACATTGGTCGACTTTGAAAGACCGACAACCTTTTAATAAACCTTAGGCCACAAATCGGCTAAAACCCGGGGTAGGCCTACATGTACCATTTATTTATACCTAGGAGCGAGAAACCCTAGCCCCGTCTCACACTATGCCATATGACTTTGAAAGAGCCTACCCTTCCCTTTTTTTCGTTATGTGCACATTGGTCGAATTTGGAAGACCGACAACCTTTTAATAAACCTTAGGAGACAAATCGGCTAAAACCCGGGGTAGACCTACATGTACCCTTTATTTATACCTTGGACCGACAAACGCTAGCCCCGTCTCACACTATGCCATATGAATTTGAAAGTGCAGGATCTAGAAACCCTAGCACCGTCTCACATGTCATATGACTTTGAAAGATCCTACCCCCTCTTTTTTCGTTATGTCCACATTTGTCGACTTTGAAAGACCGACAACCTTTTAATAAACCTTAGGCCACAAATCGGCTAAAAACCGGGTTAGTCCTACATGTACCCTTCATTTATACATAGGATCTAGAAACCCTAGCCCCGTATCACACCATGCCATATGACTTTGAAAGAGCCTACCCACCTCTTTTTTCTTTATGTCCACATTGGTCGACTTTGAAACACCGACAACCTTTTAATAAACCTTAGGCCACAAATCGGCTAAAACCCGGGGTAGGCCTACATGTACCCTTTATTTATACCTAGGAGCGAGAAACCCTAGCCCCGTCTCACACTATGCTATATGAATTTGAAAGTGCAGGATCTAGAAACCCTAGCACCGTCTCAAATGTCATATGACTTTGAAAGATCCTACCCCCTCTTTTTTCGTTATGTCCACATTTGTCGACTTTGAAAGACCGACAACCTTTTAATAAACCTTAGGCCACAAATCGGCTAAAACCCGGGTTAGTCCTACATGTACCCTTCATTTATACATAGGATATAGAAACCCTAGACCCGTCTCACACCATGCCATATGACTTTGAAAGAGCCTACCACCTCTTTTTCCGTTATGTCCACATTTGTCGATTTTAAAAGACCGACAACTTTTTAATTAACCTTAGGCCACAAATCGGCTACAACCCGGGTTAGGCCTCCATGTACCCTTCATTTATACCTAGGATCTAGAAACCCTAGCCCCGTCTCACACTATGCCATATGACCTTGAAAGAACCTACCCCCTCTTTTTTCGTTATGTCCACATTGGTCGACTTTGAAAGACCGACAACCTTTTAATAAACCTTAGGCCACAAATCGGCTTAAACCCGGGGTAGAACTACATGTGCCCATTCATTTATACTTAGGAGCGAGAAACCCTAGCCCCGTCTCACACTATGCCATATGACTTTGAAAGAGCCTACCCTTCCCTTTTTTTCGTTATGTGCACATTGGTCGAATTTGGAAGACCGACAACCTTTCAATAAACCTTAGGCCACAAATCGGCTAAAACCCGGGGTAGGCCTACATGTACCCTTTATTTATACCTAGGACCGAGAAACACTAGCCCCGTCTCACACTATGCCATATGAATTTGAAAGTGCAGGATCTAGAAACCCTAGCACCGTCTCACATGTCATATGACTTTGAAAGATCCTACCCCCTCTTTTTTCGTTATGTCCACATTTGTCGACTTTGAAAGACCGACAACCTTTTAATTAACCTTTGGCCACAAATCGGCTAAAACCCGGGTTAGGCCTCCATGTACCCTTCATTTATACCTAGGATCTAAAGCCCTAGCCCCGTCTCACACTATGCCATATGACTTTGAAAGAGCCTACCACCTCTTTTTCCGTTATGTCCACATTTGTCGATTTTAAAAGACCGACAACTTTTTAATTAACCTTAGGCCACAAATCGGCTACAACCGGGTTAGGCCTCCATGTACCCTTCATTTATACCTAGGATTTAGAAACCCTAGCCCCGTCTCACACCATGCCATATGACTTTGCAAGAGCCTACCCCTCCCTTTTTTCGTTATGACCACATTGGTCGAATTTGAAAGACCGACAACCTTTTAATAAACCTTAGGCCACAAATCGGCTAAAACCCGGGGTAGGCCTACATGTACCATTTATTTATACCTAGGAGCGAGAAACCCTAGCCCCGTCTCACACTATGCCATATGACTTTGAAAGAGCCTACCCTTCCCTTTTTTTCGTTATGTGCACATTGGTCGAATTTGGAAGACCGACAACCTTTTAATAAACCTTAGGAGACAAATCGGCTAAAACCCGGGGTAGACCTACATGTACCCTTTATTTATACCTTGGACCGACAAACGCTAGCCCCGTCTCACACTATGCCATATGAATTTGAAAGTGCAGGATCTAGAAACCCTAGCACCGTCTCACATGTCATATGACTTTGAAAGATCCTACCCCCTCTTTTTTCGTTATGTCCACATTTGTCGACTTTGAAAGACCGACAACCTTTTAATAAACCTTAGGCCACAAATCGGCTAAAAACCGGGTTAGTCCTACATGTACCCTTCATTTATACATAGGATATAGAAACCCTAGCCCCGTATCACACCATGCCATATGACTTTGAAAGAGCCTACCCCTCCCTTTTTTCCGTTATGTCCACATTGGACGACTTTGAAAGACCGACAACCTTTTAATTAACCTTAGGCCACAAATCGGCTGAAACCAATGTTAAGCCTACATGTACCCTTCATTTATACCTAGGATCTAGAAACACTAGCCAAGTCTCACACTATGCCATATGACCTTGAAAGAGCCTACCCCCCTTTTTTTTTACGTTATGTCCACATTGGTCGAATTTGGAAGACCGACAACCTTTTAATAAACCTTAGGCCACAAATCGGCTAAAACCCGGGGTAGGCCTACATGTACCCTTTATTTATACCTAGGACCAAGAAACCCTAGCCTCGTCTCACACTATGTCATATGACTTTGAAAGAGCCTACCCCATCTTTTTTCGTTATGTCCACATTGGTCGACTTTGAAAGACCGACAACCTTTTAATTAACCTTAGGCCACAAATCGGCTGAAACCCGGGTTAGGCCTCCATGTACCCTTCATTTATACCTAGGATCTAGAAGCCCTAGCCCCGTCTCACACTATGCCATATGACTTTGGAAGAGCCTACCCCCTCTTTTTTCCGTTATGTCCACATTTGTCGACTTTAAAAGACCGACAACTTTTTAATTAACCTTAGGCCACAAATCGGCTAAAACCCGGGTTAGTCCTACATGTATCCTTCATTTATACATAGGATCTAGAAACCCTAGTCCCGTCTCACACCATGCCATATGACTTTGCAAGAGCCTACCCCTCCCTTTTTTCGGTTATGTCCACATTTGTCGACTTTGAAAGACCGACAACCTTTTAATTAACCTTAGGCCACAAATCGGCTAAAACCCGGTTTAGGCCTCCATGTACCCTTCATTTATACATAGGATCTAGAAACCCTAGCCCCGTCTCACACTATGTCATATGACTTTGAAAGAGCCTACCCACCTCTTTTTTCTTTATGTCCACATTGGTCGACTTTGAAACACCGACAACCTTTTAATAAACCTTAGGCCACAAATCGGCTAAAACCCGGGGTAGGCCTACATGTACCCTTTATTTATACCTAGGAGCGAGAAACCCTAGCCCCGTCTCACACTATGCTATATGAATTTGAAAGTGCAGGATCTAGAAACCCTAGCACCGTCTCAAATGTCATATGACTTTGAAAGATCCTACCCCCTCTTTTTTCGTTATGTCCACATTTGTCGACTTTGAAAGACCGACAACCTTTTAATAAACCTTAGGCCACAAATCGGCTAAAACCCGGGTTAGTCCTACATGTACCCTTCATTTATACATAGGATATAGAAACCCTAGACCCGTCTCACACTATGCCATATGACTTTGAAAGAGCCTACCACCTCTTTTTCCGTTATGTCCACATTTGTCGATTTTAAAAGACCGACAACTTTTTAATTAACCTTAGGCCACAAATCGGCTACAACCCGGGTTAGGCCTCCATGTACCCTTCATTTATACCTAGGATCTAGAAACCCTAGCCCCGTCTCACACTATGCCATATGACCTTGAAAGAACCTACCCCCTCTTTTTTCGTTATGTCCACATTGGTCGACTTTGAAAGACCGACAACCTTTTAATAAACCTTAGGCCACAAATCGGCTTAAACCCGGGGTAGAACTACATGTGCCCATTCATTTATACTTAGGAGCGAGAAACCCTAGCCCCGTCTCACACTATGCCATATGACTTTGAAAGAGCCTACCCTTCCCTTTTTTTCGTTATGTGCACATTGGTCGAATTTGGAAGACCGACAACCTTTCAATAAACCTTAGGCCACAAATCGGCTAAAACCCGGGGTAGGCCTACATGTACCCTTTATTTATACCTAGGACCGAGAAACACTAGCCCCGTCGCCATATGAATTTGAAAGTGCAGGATCTAGAAACCCTAGCACCGTCTCACATGTAATATGACTTTGAAAGATCCTACCCCCTCTTTTTTCGTTATGTCCACATTTGTCGACTTTGAAAGACCGACAACCTTTTAATTAACCTTTGGCCACAAATCGGCTAAAACCCGGGTTAGGCCTCCATGTACCCTTCATTTATACCTAGGATCTAGAAGCCCTAGCCCCGTCTCACACTATGCCATATGACTTTGAAAGAGCCTACCACCTCTTTTTCCGTTATGTCCACATTGGTCGACTTTGAAAGACCGACAACATTTTAATAAACCTTAGGCCACAAATCGGCTAAAACCCGGGGTAGGCCTACATGTACCCTTTATTTATACCTAGGAGCGAGAAACCCTAGCCCCGTCTCACACTATGCCATATGACTTTGAAAGAGCCTACCACCTCTTTTTCCGTTATGTCCACATTTGTCGATTTTAAAAGACCGACAACTTTTTAATTAACCTTAGGCCACAAATCGGCTACAACCGGGTTAGGCCTCCATGTACCCTTCATTTATACCTAGGATTTAGAAACCCTAGCCCCGTCTCACACCATGCCATATGACTTTGCAAGAGCCTACCCCTCCCTTTTTTCGTTATGACCACATTGGTCGAATTTGAAAGACCGACAACCTTTTAATTAACCTTAGGCCACAAATCGGCTAAAACCCGGGTTAGGCCTCCATGTACCCTTCATTTATACCTAGGATCTAGAAACCCTAGCCCCGTCTCACACTATGTCATATGACTTTGAAAGAGCCTACCCCCTCTTTTTTCGTTATGTCCACATTGGTCGACTTTGAAAGACCGACAACATTTTAATAAACCTTAGGCCACAAATCGGCTAAAACCCGGGGTAGGCCTACATGTACCCTTTATTTATACCTAGGAGCGAGAAACCCTAGCCCCGTCCCACACTATGCCATATGAATTTGAAAGTGCAGGATCTAGAAACCCTAGCCCCGTCTCACAGTATGTCATATGACTTTGAAAGAGCCAACCCCACCTCTTTTTTCGTTATGTCCACATTGGTCGACTTTGAAAGACCGACAACCTTTTAATTAACCTTAGGCCACAAATCGGCTGAAACCAATGTTAAGCCTACATGTACCCTTCATTTATACCTAGGATCTAGAAACACTAGCCCAGTCTCACACTATGCCATATGACTTTGAAAGAGCCTACCCCCCTTTTTTTTCGTTATGTCCACATTGGTCGACTTTGAAAGACCGACAACTTTTTAATTAACCTTAGGCCACAAATCGGCTAAAACCCGGGTTAGTCCTACATGTACCCTTCATTTATACATAGGATATAGAAACCCTAGACCCGTCTCACACTATGCCATATGACTTTGAAAGAGCCTACCACCTCTTTTTCCGTTATGTCCACATTTGTCGATTTTAAAAGACCGACAACTTTTTAATTAACCTTAGGCCACAAATCGGCTACAACCCGGGTTAGGCCTCCATGTACCCTTCATTTATACCTAGGATCTAGAAACCCTAGCCCCGTCTCACACTATGCCATATGACCTTGAAAGAACCTACCCCCTCTTTTTTCGTTATGTCCACATTGGTCGACTTTGAAAGACCGACAACCTTTTAATAAACCTTAGGTCACACATAGGCTTAAACCCGGGGTAGAACTACATGTGCCCATTCATTTATACTTAGGAGCGAGAAACCCTAGCCCCGTCTCACACTATGCCATATGACTTTGAAAGAGCCTACCCTTCCCTTTTTTTCGTTATGTGCACATTGGTCGAATTTGGAAGACCGACAACCTTTCAATAAACCTTAGGCCACAAATCGGCTAAAACCCGGGGTAGGCCTACATGTACCCTTTATTTATACCTAGGACCGAGAAACACTAGCCCCGTCGCCATATGAATTTGAAAGTGCAGGATCTAGAAACCCTAGCACCGTCTCACATGTAATATGACTTTGAAAGATCCTACCCCCTCTTTTTTCGTTATGTCCACATTTGTCGACTTTGAAAGACCGACAACCTTTTAATTAACCTTTGGCCACAAATCGGCTAAAACCCGGGTTAGGCCTCCATGTACCCTTCATTTATACCTAGGATCTAGAAGCCCTAGCCCCGTCTCACACTATGCCATATGACTTTGAAAGAGCCTACCACCTCTTTTTCCGTTATGTCCACATTTGTCGATTTTAAAAGACCGACAACTTTTTAATTAACCTTAGGCCACAAATCGGCTACAACCGGGTTAGGCCTCCATGTACCCTTCATTTATACCTAGGATTTAGAAACCCTAGCCCCGTCTCACACCATGCCATATGACTTTGCAAGAGCCTACCCCTCCCTTTTTTCGTTATGACCACATTGGTCGAATTTGAAAGACCGACAACCTTTTAATTAACCTTAGGCCACAAATCGGCTAAAACCCGGGTTAGGCCTCCATGTACCCTTCATTTATACCTAGGATCTAGAAACCCTAGCCCCGTCTCACACCATGTCATATGAATTTGAAAGAGCCTACCCCCTCTTTTTTCGTTATGTCCACATTGGTCGACTTTGAAAGACCGACAACATTTTAATAAACCTTAGGCCACAAATCGGCTAAAACCCGGGGTAGGCCTACATGTACCCTTTATTTATACCTAGGAGCGAGAAACCCTAGCCCCGTCTCACACTATGCCATATGAATTTGAAAGTGCAGGATCTAGAAACCCTAGCCCCGTCTCACAGTATGTGATATGACTTTGAAAGAGCCAACCCCACCTCTTTTTTCGTTATGTCCACATTGGTCGACTTTGAAAGACCGACAACCTTTTAATTAACCTTAGGCCACAAATCGGCTGAAACCAATGTTAAGCCTACATGTACCCTTCATTTATACCTAGGATCTAGAAACACTAGCCCAGTCTCACACTATGCCATATGACTTTGAAAGAGCCTACCCCCCTTTTTTTTCGTTATGTCCACATTGGTCGACTTTGAAAGACCGACAACTTTTTAATTAACCTTAGGCCACAAATCGGCTAAAACCCGGGTTAGTCCTACATGTACCCTTCATTTATACATAGGATCTAGAAACCCTAGTCCCGTCTCACACCATGCCATATGACTTTGCAAGAGCCTACCCCTCCCTTTTTTCCGTTATGTCCACATTGGTCGACTTTGAAAGACCGACAACCTTTAAATTAACCTTAGGCCACAAATCGGCTAAAACCCGGGTTAGGCCTCCATGTACCCTTCATTTATACCTAGGATCTAGAAACCCTAGCCCCGTCTCACACTATGTCATATGACTTTGAAAGAGCCTACCCCCTCTTTTTTCGTTATGTCCACATTGGTCGACTTTGAAAGACCGACAACCTTTTAATAAACCTTAGGCCACAAATCGGCTTAAACCCGGGGTAGACCTACATGTGCCCATTCATTTATACTTAGGAGCGAGAAACCCTAGCCCCGTCTCACACTATGCCATATGACTTTGAAAGAGCCTACCCTTCCCTTTTTTTCGTTATGTGCACATTGGTCGAATTTGGAAGACCGACAACCTTTTAATAAACCTTAGGCCACAAATCGGCTAAAACCCGGGGTAGGCCTACATGTACCCTTTATTTATACCTAGGACCGAGAAACCCTAGCCACGTCTCACACTATGCCATATGAATTTGAAAGTGCAGGATCTAGAAACCCTAGCACCATCTCACATGTCATATGACTTTGAAAGATCCTACCCCCTCTTTTTTGTTATGACCACATTTGTCGACTTTGAAAGACCGACAACCTTTTAATAAACCTTAGGCCACAAATCGGCTAAAACCCGGGTTAGTCCTACATGTACCCTTCATTTATACATAGGATATAGAAACCCTAGCCCCGTCTCACACCATTCCATATGACTTTGAAAGAGCCTACCCCCTCTTTTTTCGTTATGTCCACATTGTTAAATTTCTCCCAATATGTATAAAACACTGTCTTTTATACCAATCCTAAAGAATCTTCTCAGAAAAATGTATAATCTCTCTTATTTTCAAATTGTTAAAATTCACAGCTGTTTTATATAAACTATACAAAAGATATCAGCAGTCTCATATAATTTGACCCAAAGATTTATAACTTCTCATATTGTTAAATTTCTCCCAAATTGTTATTGTTTGATTTAAATGTATTAACACCATAGGCCTTTATATCTCAATATTCAAATTTGTCATACATATTCATATATGTAAAGATTTATAGGCAGTTTCATGTAATGTGGCCCAAAAATGTGTACCTTCCCATGATCTTGTGAAATTTCTCCCAAAGTGTAATTGTTTACTATAAAATAATTGTTAAATTTCTGCCAATATGTATAAAACACTGTCTTTTATACCAATCCTAAAGTTAGAATCTTCAGAAAAATGTATAATCTCTCTTATTTTCAAATTGTTAAATTTCTCAGCTGTTTTATATAAACTATACATGTAAAGATATCAGCAGTTTCATATAATTTGTATAAAACATTGTCTGATAGTTAAAGTTCCCTATAAAATGTATTAACACCCTTGGCCTTTTTATATGAATATTCAAATTTTGTCATACAAATTCATATATATGTAAAGATATCTGCAGTTTCATGTAATGCAGCCCAAAAATGTATAATTGTTTCATAAAAAATACTTAAATTTCTCCCAATATGTATAAAAATGTCTTTTACAGCAATCCAAAAGATTCTTCAGAAAATGTATAATCACTCTCATATATTCTAATTGTTAAATTTCCCAGCTGTTTTATATAAACTATACCTAAAAAGATATCAGCAGTTTCATATAATTTGACCCAAATATTAATGACTTCTCATATTCTTAAATTTCTCCCAAAGTGTAATTGTTTACTATAAAATAATTGTTAAATTTCTCCCAATATGTATAAAACACTGTCTTTTATACCAATCCTAAAGAATCTTCTCAGAAAAATGTATAATCTCTCTTATTTTCAAATTGTTAAAATTCACAGCTGTTTTATATAAACTATACAAAAGATATCAGCAGTCTCATATAATTTGAACCAATGATTTATAACTTCTCATATTGTTAAATTTCTCCCAAATTGTTATTGTTTGATATAAATGTATTAATACCATAGGCCTTTATATCTCAATATTCAAATTTGTCATACATATTCATATATGTAAAGATTTATAGGCAGTTTCATATAATGTGGCCCAAAAATGTGTAACTTCCCATCTTGATAAATTTCTCCCAAAGTGTAATTGTTAACTATAAAATAATTGTTAAATTTCTACCAATATTGTATAAAACACTGTCTTTTATACCAATCCTAAAGAATCTTCAGAAAAATGTATAATCTCTCTTATTTCTTATTTTCAAATTGTTAAAATTCACAGCTGTTTTATATAAACTATACAAAAGATATCAGCAGTCTCATATAATTTGACCCAAAGATTTATAACTTCTCATATTGTTAAATTTCTCCCAAATTGTTATTGTTTGATTTAAATGTATTAACACCATAGGCCTTTATATCTCAATATTCAAATTTGTTATACATATTCATATATGTAAAGATTTATAGGCAGTTTCATGTAATGTGGCCCAAAAATGTGTAACTTCCCATCTTGTTAAATTTCTCACAAAGTGTAATTGCTTACTATAAAATAATTGTTAAATTTCTCCCAATATGTATAAAACACTGTCTTTTATACCAATCCTAAAGAATCTTCAGAAAAATGTATAATCTCTCTTATTTTCAAATTGTTAAATTTCTCAGCTGTTTTATATAAACTATACATGTAAAGATATCAGCAGTTTCATATAATTTGTATAAAACTTGTCTGATAGTTAAAGTTCCCTATAAAATGTATTAACACCCTTGGCCTTTATATACGAATATTCAAATTTTGTCATACATATTCATATATATGTAAAGATATCTGCAGTTTCATGTAATGCAGCCCAAAATTGTATAATTGTTTCATAAAAAATACTTAAATTTCTCCCAATATGTATAAAAATGTCTTTTACAGCAATCCAAAAGATTCTTCAGAAAATGTATAATCACTCTCATATATTCTAATTGTTAAATTTCTCAGCTGTTTTATATAAACTATACCTAAAAAGATATCAGCAGTTTCATATAATTTGACCCAAAGATTAATGACTTCTCATATTCTTAAATTTCTCCCAAAGTGTAATTGTTTACTATAAAATAATTGTTAAATTTCTCCCAATATGTATAAAACACTGTCTTTAATACCAATCCTAAAGAATCTTCTCAGAAAAATGTATAATCTCTCTTATTTTCAAATTGTTACAATTCACAGCTGTTTTATATAAACTATACAAAAGATATCAGCAGTCTCATATAATTTGACCCAAAGATTTATAACTTCTCATATTGTTAAATTTCTCCCAAATTGTTATTGTTTGATTTAAATGTATTAACACCACCATAGGCCTTTATATCTCAGTATTCAAATTTGTCATACATATTCACATATGTAAAGATTTATAGGCAGTTTCATGTAATGTGGCCCAAAAAATGTGTAACTTCCCATCTTGTTAAATTTCTCCCAAAGTGTAATTGTTTACTATAAAATAATTGTTAAATTTCTCCCAATATTGTATAAAACACTGTCTTTTATACCAATCCTAAAGAATCTTCAGAAAAATGTATAATCTCTCTTATTTTCAAATTGTTAAAATTCACAGCTGTTTTATATAAACTATACAAAAGATATCAGCAGTCTCATATAATTTGACCCAAAGATTTATAACTTCTCATATTGTTAAATTTCTCCCAAATTGTTATTGTTTGATTTAAATGTATTAACACCATAGGCCTTTATATCTCAATATTCAAATTTGTCATACATATTCATATATGTAAAGATTTATAGGCAGTTTCATGTAATGTGGCCCAAAAATGTGTAACTTCCCATCTTGTTAAATTTCTCACAAAGTGTAATTGTTTACTATAAAATAATTGTTAAATTTCTGCCAATATGTATAAAACACTGTCTTTTATACCAATCCTAAAGTTAGAATCTTCAGAAAAATGTATAATCTCTCTTATTTTCAAATTGTTAAATTTCTCAGCTGTTTTATATAAACTATACATGTAAAGATATCAGCAGTTTCATATAATTTGCATAAAACATTGTCTGATAGTTAAAGTTCCCTATAAAATGTATTAACACCCTTGGCCTTTTTATATGAATATTCAAATTTTGTCATACATATTCATATATATGTAAAGATATCTGCAGTTTCATGTAATGCAGCCCAAAAATGTATAATTGTTTCATAAAAAATACTTAAATTTCTCCCAATATGTATAAAAATGTCTTTTACCGCAATCCAAAAGATTCTTCAGAAAATGTATAATCACTCTCATATATTCTAATTGTTAAATTTCCCAGCTGTTTTATATAAACTATACGTAAAAAGATATCAGCAGTTTCATATAATTTGACCCAAATATTAATGACTTCTCATATTCTTAAATTTCTCCCAAAGTGTAATTGTTTACTATAAAATAATTGTTAAATTTCTCCCAATATGTATAAAACACTGTCTTTTATACCAATCCTAAAGAATCTTCTCAGAAAAATGTATAATCTCTCTTATTTTCAAATTGTTAAAATTCACAGCTGTTTTATATAAACTATACAAAAGATATCAGCAGTCTCATATAATTTGAACCAATGATTTATAACTTCTCATATTGTTAAATTTCTCCCAAATTGTTATTGTTTGATATAAATGTATTAATACCATAGGCCTTTATATCTCAATATTCAAATTTGTCATACATATTCATATATGTAAAGATTTATAGGCAGTTTCATGTAATGTGGCCCAAAAATGTGTAACTTCCCATCTTGATAAATTTCTCCCAAAGTGTAATTGTTAACTATAAAATAATTGTTAAATTTCTCCCAATATGTATAAAACACTGTCTTTTATACCAATCCTAAAGAATCTTCTCAGAAAAATGTATAATCTCTCTTATTTTCAAATTGTTACAATTCACAGCTGTTTTATATAAACTATACAAAAGATATCAGCAGTCTCATATAATTTGACCCAAAGATTTATAACTTCTCATATTGTTAAATTTCTCCCAAATTGTTATTGTTTGATTTAAATGTATTAACACCATAGGCCTTTATATCTCAATATTCAAATTTGTCATACATATTCACATATGTAAAGATTTATAGGCAGTTTCATGTAATGTGGCCCAAAAATGTGTAACTTCCCATCTTGTTAAATTTCTCCCAAAGTGTAATTGTTTACTATAAAATAATTGTTAAATTTCTCCCAATATTGTATAAAACACTGTCTTTTATACCAATCCTAAAGAATCTTCAGAAAAATGTATAATCTCTCTTATTTTCAAATTGTTAAAATTCACAGCTGTTTTATATAAACTATACAAAAGATATCAGCAGTCTCATATAATTTGACCCAAAGATTTATAACTTCTCATATTGTTAAATTTCTCCCAAATTGTTATTGTTTGATTTAAATGTATTAACACCATAGGCCTTTATATCTCAATATTCAAATTTGTTATACATATTCATATATGTAAAGATTTATAGGCAGTTTCATGTAATGTGGCCCAAAAATGTGTAACTTTCCATCTTGTTAAATTTCTCACAAAGTGTAATTGTTTACTATAAAATAATTGTTAAATTTCTCCCAATATGTATAAAACACTGTCTTTTATACCAATCCTAAAGAATCTTCAGAAAAATGTATAATCTCTCTTATTTTCAAATTGTTAAATTTCTCAGCTGTTTTATATAAACTATACATGTAAAGATATCAGCAGTTTCATATAATTTGTATAAAACATTGTCTGATAGTTAAAGTTCCCTATAAAATGTATTAACACCCTTGGCCTTTATATACGAATATTCAAATTTTGTCATACATATTCATATATATGTAAAGATATCTGCAGTTTCATGTAATGCAGCCCAAAAATGTATAATTGTTTCATAAAAAATACTTAAATTTCTCCCAATATGTATAAAAATGTCTTTTACAGGATTCCAAAAGATTCTTCAGAAAATGTATAATCACTCTCATATATTCTAATTGTTAAATTTCTCAGCTGTTTTATATAAACTATACCTAAAAAGATATCAGCAGTTTCATATAATTTGACCCAAAGAATTAATGACTTCTCATATTCTTAAATTTCTCCCAAAGTGTAATTGTTTACTATAAAATAATTGTTAAATTTCTCCCAATATGTATAAAACACTGTCTTTAATACCAATCCTAAAGAATCTTCTCAGAAAAATGTATAATCTCTCTTATTTTCAAATTGTTAAAATTCACAGCTGTTTCATATAAACTATACAAAAGATATCAGCAGTCTCATATAATTTGACCCAAAGATTTATAACTTCTCATATTGTTAAATTTCTCCCAAATTGTTATTGTTTGATTTAAATTTATTAACACCATAGGCCTTTATATCTCAATATTCAAATTTGTCATACATATTCATATATGTAAAGATTTATAGGCAGTTTCATGTAATGTGGCCCAAAAATGTGTAACTTCCCATCTTGTTAAATTTCTCCCAAAGTGTAATTGTTTACTATAAAATAATTGTTAAATTTCTCCCAATATGTATAAAACACTGTCTTTTATACCAATCCTAAAGAATCTTCAGAAAAATGTATAATCTCTCTTATTTTCAAATTGTTAAAATTCACAGCTGTTTTATATAAACTATACAAAAGATATCAGCAGTCTCATATAATTTGAACCAATGATTTATAACTTCTCATATTGTTCAATTTCTCCCAAATTGTTATTGTTTGATATAAATGTATTAATACCATAGGCCTTTATATCTCAATATTCAAATTTGTCATACATATTCATATATGTAAAGATTTATAGGCAGTTTCATGTAATGTGGCCCAAATATGTGCAACTTCCCATCTTGTTAAATTTCTCCCAAAGTGTAATTGTTTACTATAAAATAATTGTTAAATTTCTCCCAATATTGTATAAAACACTGTCTTTTATACCAATCCTAAAGAATCTTCAGAAAAATGTATAATCTCTCTTATTTTCAAATTGTTAAATTTCTCAGCTGTTTTATATAAACTATACATGTAAAGATATCAGCAGTTTCATATAATTTGTATAAAACATTGTCTGATAGTTAAAGTTCCCTATAAAATGTATTAACACCCTTGGCCTTTATATACGAATATTCAAATTTTGTCATACATATTCATATATATGTAAAGATATCTGCAGTTTCATGTAATGCAGCCCAAAAATGTATAATTGTTTCATAAAAAATACTTAAATTTCTCCCAATATGTATAAAAATGTCTTTTACAGCATTCCAAAAGATTCTTCAGAAAATGTATAATCACTCTCATATATTCTAATTGTTAAATTTCTCAGCTGTTTTATATAAACTATACCTAAAAAGATATCAGCAGTTTCATATAATTTGACCCAAAGATTAATGACTTCTCATATTCTTAAATTTCTCCCAAAGTGTAATTGTTTACTATAAAATAATTGTTAAATTTCTCCCAATATGTATAAAACACTGTCTTTAATACCAATCCTAAAGAATCTTCTCAGAAAAATGTATAATCTCTCTTATTTTCAAATTGTTAAAATTCACAGCTGTTTCATATAAACTATACAAAAGATATCAGCAGTCTCATATAATTTGACCCAAAGATTTATAACTTCTCATATTGTTAAATTTCTCCCAAATTGTTATTGTTTGATTTAAATTTATTAACACCATAGGCCTTTATATCTCAATATTCAAATTTGTCATACATATTCATATATGTAAAGATTTATAGGCAGTTTCATGTAATGTGGCCCAAAAATGTGTAACTTCCCATCTTGTTAAATTTCTCCCAAAGTGTAATTGTTTACTATAAAATAATTGTTAAATTTCTCCCAATATGTATAAAACACTGTCTTTTATACCAATCCTAAAGAATCTTCAGAAAAATGTATAATCTCTCTTATTTTCAAATTGTTAAAATTCACAGCTGTTTTATATAAACTATACAAAAGATATCAGCAGTCTCATATAATTTGAACCAATGATTTATAACTTCTCATATTGTTAAATTTCTCCCAAATTGTTATTGTTTGATATAAATGTATTAATACCATAGGCCTTTATATCTCAATATTCAAATTTGTCATACATATTCATATATGTAAAGATTTATAGGCAGTTTCATGTAATGTGGCCCAAATATGTGCAACTTCCCATCTTGTTAAATTTCTCACAAAGTGTAATTGTTTACTATAAAATAATTGTTAAATTTCTCCCAATATGTATAAAACACTGTCTTTTATACCAATCCTAAAGAATCTTCAGAAAAATGTATAATCTCTCTTATTTTCAAATTGTTAAATTTCTCAGCTGTTTTATATAAACTATACATGTAAAGATATCAGCAGTTTCATATAATTTGTATAAAACATTGTCTGATAGTTAAAGTTCCCTATAAAATGTATTAACACCCTGGCCTTTATATACGAATATTCAAATTTTGTCATACATATTCATATATATGTAAAGATATCTGCAGTTTCATGTAATGCAGCCCAAAAATGTATAATTGTTTCATAAAAAATACTTAAATTTCTCCCAATATGTATAAAAATGTCTTTTACAGGATTCCAAAAGATTCTTCAGAAAATGTATAATCACTCTCATATATTCTAATTGTTAAATTTCTCAGCTGTTTTATATAAACTATACCTAAAAAGATATCAGCAGTTTCATATAATTTGACCCAAAGAATTAATGACTTCTCATATTCTTAAATTTCTCCCAAAGTGTAATTGTTTACTATAAAATAATTGTTAAATTTCTCCCAATATGTATAAAACACTGTCTTTAATACCAATCCTAAAGAATCTTCTCAGAAAAATGTATAATCTCTCTTATTTTCAAATTGTTAAAATTCACAGCTGTTTCATATAAACTATACAAAAGATATCAGCAGTCTCATATAATTTGACCCAAAGATTTATAACTTCTCATATTGTTAAATTTCTCCCAAATTGTTATTGTTTGATTTAAATTTATTAACACCATAGGCCTTTATATCTCAATATTCAAATTTGTCATACATATTCATATATGTAAAGATTTATAGGCAGTTTCATGTAATGTGGCCCAAAAATGTGTAACTTCCCATCTTGTTAAATTTCTCCCAAAGTGTAATTGTTTACTATAAAATAATTGTTAAATTTCTCCCAATATGTATAAAACACTGTCTTTTATACCAATCCTAAAGAATCTTCAGAAAAATGTATAATCTCTCTTATTTTCAAATTGTTAAAATTCACAGCTGTTTTATATAAACTATACAAAAGATATCAGCAGTCTCATATAATTTGAACCAATGATTTATAACTTCTCATATTGTTCAATTTCTCCCAAATTGTTATTGTTTGATATAAATGTATTAATACCATAGGCCTTTATATCTCAATATTCAAATTTGTCATACATATTCATATATGTAAAGATTTATAGGCAGTTTCATGTAATGTGGCCCAAATATGTGCAACTTCCCATCTTGTTAAATTTCTCCCAAAGTGTAATTGTTTACTATAAAATAATTGTTAAATTTCTCCCAATATTGTATAAAACACTGTCTTTTATACCAATCCTAAAGAATCTTCAGAAAAATGTATAATCTCTCTTATTTTCAAATTGTTAAATTTCTCAGCTGTTTTATATAAACTATACATGTAAAGATATCAGCAGTTTCATATAATTTGTATAAAACATTGTCTGATAGTTAAAGTTCCCTATAAAATGTATTAACACCCTTGGCCTTTATATACGAATATTCAAATTTTGTCATACATATTCATATATATGTAAAGATATCTGCAGTTTCATGTAATGCAGCCCAAAAATGTATAATTGTTTCATAAAAAATACTTAAATTTCTCCCAATATGTATAAAAATGTCTTTTACAGCATTCCAAAAGATTCTTCAGAAAATGTATAATCACTCTCATATATTCTAATTGTTAAATTTCTCAGCTGTTTTATATAAACTATACCTAAAAAGATATCAGCAGTTTCATATAATTTGACCCAAAGATTAATGACTTCTCATATTCTTAAATTTCTCCCAAAGTGTAATTGTTTACTATAAAATAATTGTTAAATTTCTCCCAATATGTATAAAACACTGTCTTTAATACCAATCCTAAAGAATCTTCTCAGAAAAATGTATAATCTCTCTTATTTTCAAATTGTTAAAATTCACAGCTGTTTCATATAAACTATACAAAAGATATCAGCAGTCTCATATAATTTGACCCAAAGATTTATAACTTCTCATATTGTTAAATTTCTCCCAAATTGTTATTGTTTGATATAAATGTATTAATACCATAGGCCTTTATATCTCAATATTCAAATTTGTCATACATATTCATATATGTAAAGATTTATAGGCAGTTTCATGTAATGTGGCCCAAATATGTGCAACTTCCCATCTTGTTAAATTTCTCCCAAAGTGTAATTGTTTACTATAAAATAATTGTTAAATTTCTCCAATATGTATAAAACACTGTCTTTTATACCAATCCTAAAGAATCTTCAGAAAAATGTATAATCTCTCTCATTTTCAAATTGTTAAATTTTTCCCAAAGTGTAATTGTTTGCTATAAAATAATTGTTAATTTCTCCCAATATGTATAAAACACTGTCTTTTATACCAATCCTAAAGAATCTTCAGAAAAATGTATAATCTCTCTTATTTTCAAATTGTTAAAATTCACAGCTGTTTTATATAAACTATACAAAGATATCAGCAGTCTCATATAATTTGACCCAAAGATTAATGACTTCTCATATTCTTAAATTTCTCCCAAAGTGTAATTGTTTCATATAAAGTTATTCTTAAATTTCTCCCAAAATGAATAAAACACTGCCTTTTTTACTGATCCTTAAAGTCCCCTTTAAAGCGTATTAAAACCCTAGGCATTTGTATCCAAATATTTAAATTTGTCATACATTGTTCATGTATATACAAAAATATCAGCAGTTTCATGTAATTTGCCCCAAAAAATGTATAATATTGTTAAATTTTCCCAAATTGTCATTGTTTCATACAAAATAATTGTTAAATTTCTCACAAAATGTATAAAACACAATGTTTTAAACCAATCCTTAAGAGTCTTAATAAAATTTGTAATCACTATCCTATATTCTAATTGTTCAATTTATCAGCTGTTTTATAAAAACTGATGATATAGATATCAGCAGCTTCATACAATTTGCCCCAAAAATGTTTAACTTCTCATACTGTTAAATTTCTCACAAAGTGTAATTGTTTCACATGAAATAACTGTTTAATTTCTACTAAAATGTATAAAACATTGTCTTTTATACCAATAAAATGTTTAAAATCTTTACATTGTTCCTTAAATTTACCACTAAAATGTATAAACACCCTTTTATGTTCCAGGAGTTAAATTTTCGTAAAGTATATTAAACACTGTCTTTTATCCTAATTCCTATTTTTCCTGAAAATGTATAAAAACTCTATTATATTCCAATTGGTAAATTTCTCTCTAAAATTATAAGTTGTTCGATTTCAATTGATCCTTCAATTTCCACATAAAATGCATAATCACTGTCTAGCTTTTCACAATTTCTCACAAAATGTATAAAACCTTCTTTTAAACTGATCCTTAAATTTTTACCTAGATCATAAAATTTTATGCACATATTCTTGTCTTTAAATTCTCCCTAAATTTGTAAGCTGTTTCACATATACTGATTCTGAAATTTCATTTCATACATGTAAAACAGTGTCTTTTATACCAGTCCTTAAATGTCCCCCTAAAATTTACAAACACTTCCTTTTTTTGAATATTAAATTTCTCCCAAAACTTATACTGAATATTAAATATCCACCAAGAACTATTTCACAAAGCTCCTGGAAACTTCCGCAAACATGTAAAGTTTCCACAATTTTACCAAAAGTGTGCCGAAACGTTTTAAATGTTATTCCCAAAGGTTCCTGAAACATCGCGGTTTTTAATTGGGTTTCTTCAGTCTTTCCACAATAACATCACTATTAGTACACATGTTGATCAATAACCCAAGTAATTATATACAAATATATGACAAAAAAATTTAATTGTGTGTAACAAAACATTGAAATTTCCTTGCAAATTTTTCAAAATTATAAGTTATCCTTCATTCCTATTTTTTGGGAGGAATTAAAAATCCTTATAACTACACGTACTAGTATTAAAAAATGGCTTGTTCTTTTAGCAAAAAAGTATCCAAGACTCTTTTTTAAATACATTTTGAGATGACTTCTTAGAAAATTATTAAATTTGAACATTATGTGGAATAGTTAAGATTATTTATCATGTTTATTATGTTTTATTATAATTTATTCATTGACATAAGGGTCCTTGAGATCTAATTAATGTCACGTTTACAATAACAAAATTGAATAAAAAGGAACGTTTTTCTTTCTTTCGTTTTTCCTTCCTTCCCCTCTGTTCTTACTCCACATGTCAGACAACATCAGGTGACATCTCTTATTGTGTTATATTTCATTAACCATGGAAGCTGCTGTCTCACTTTTGGAAGTTGTTCAGTTGATTGTTGCGTGCCAGCTAAATAGCCATGCTGTAATACAAACCGGCTGTTATTCCTAAAGAAATGACGTCATTTAGGAGAATTGTGACACAGACAGAGAAAAGACGAGTTAGAGCTTCAAAGAAGTCGAATTTTACCTTGGCTTTAATTTTTTAACAAAGTACATGAAGGTTATAATTAATTTAAGAAATTAACCTTTTTTCCTAGAAACTTTTTATGTATTTCATATCGAAACAAATGACAATATCCCAAGTCATTTTCACATGTACGACTAATAAAAATATACATGTAGCTACAATTTAACGGATGATACCCGTTAACAGGGGTTTGATTGATTGGATGTTTGCTTTGCACCCAGCTATATAAAAATATTGAGGATGAGAACAAGTTATCAAACAATTAATCAACAGAAAATGGGGGTGAGATGGGACACAGGGAACATGATTTAGACTGCTACTGGAACGGTATGGAGTTTTAGGTAGGGACAGAGAATTTAGCCTTTTTTAGTGGCTACAATGAGCCTACTCTTTTTAGAAATCTACAAAACAAAACTCTCCAAACATGTTACCCACTACGGTCCACCGCCAGGCTTCAGTATCATGACCTGACAACCCCCAAACAAGAGGGCCTCCCCTGCTCTGTAGGTCAAGCACAGGGAACCCTCTCTAGGTATGGTCCCAGTTAACAAGGGGAATGAACATAAAATTACATAAAATATCCATCAAATAGTTTTAAAAGAAGTTGATTTTTTTTTGCTCGCGACAAAATACTTTCCTGTCCATAATTATGTTGAACAATTTTTTTTGCTTAAAATTACTAGTATTCCAGCCATTTTATTGAACAACTGAACTAAAGGATAGAACAGCAACATAGATAAAACCTTGACCTTTTTATTTTACACAGCTGGTACCAAAGGATTATGTAAACCCCGAGATTTATTGATATACTAGAAAGTAGTAAATATCTTTATTCTTATTTTTAATAATCTGTATACAACTGTTTGTTTCAAACTCAAATCCTTGTAAAATTCACCAAACATAATCAATGAAACATTTATAAAAATGGTTATACAGAAAACAAAATTTACAAATATGAAATACTAGATGTGGAATAAATTTTGAACATGCATGAAACAACAATCCAACCAAATACTTCATCTCATAAAGAGAACAACCAGCAGCCTTTAACATGGACCTCATTGAATAAAAACCTAACTAGACGGAGTACACCCCTATGAAAGTCGGGCAATGTTTAACTGCGCGTTTTGTTTATCAAAGTCCATCAGAGTCACTTTACTAGTATACCAATCATTGTAAATGAATTTTAATATCAAGTCAACAATACTATAAATAGTGGAATATTTCAGATAAAATGTAATGATTAATGTTGATTTTGTAAACGTGATTTTCAGCTATTATTCCGCTTTATCATAGCGTCTAGCTATATTATGGAAGGAAGCATATCACATGACTATGTCATAAAAAGTAATGACAAGGTCTAAAACAAGAGGCTCTTAAGAGCTTGTATGATTATGAATCCTGTTGTTCCATGGTGGCAGCAATCTTGTATTTTGGATCAACACAAAAAAAAATTAGAAGAGGACTATCTGAGGTACATTTCTATAATATCACAATTCTTTCTGCATAGCGGTTTGTGAGGAAACAAATTTTGAGCCAATCAGAATGCATTTGCAGCTCTGGCAGCCATGTTGAATTTCCTATCAGCTCGAAAAAAATCTCTTAAAACTATCTAATAAGATAGCTATCCAAGATTCACTTCTGCATTAATTGGTTTAATGGTGTGAAACAGTTTCAGAGGAGAAACTGTTTGTAGGTTTTCCCATAGGGTCCTATGTAAAGGTAATGCAGGACACCATCCGCCATATTTTGTGAAAATTTCACAATAGATATAACATTTATGGTAAATTTAATAATAATTTCTGTCATTATTAACTCTTAATTTCCATAAAATTTAAAATAATAATAAGTCTTATACCTATATTATTACTTCAATTTATTAATAGTTGAAAAAAAAAAGTTTTTCGCATAAATGAATTCAGTATTGGCAAAAATAATGAAAATGAAATTTTTAACAAGGGAGATAATTTTGTCCAAAAAAATACCATTTTTAAGCACTTTTTGACCAGTTTTGTCCCAAAGAACACAAATTTAACTCAGATTTTGAATTATGATTACATGTACTTGTATAATAAACTAACTATATGGCAAATTTAAACCAAATTCATTTACACATTATTTTCAGCGAAAGTGTCCTGCATCCCCTTAAGCTGTGTTCCAAAGTGGCATCCATATTGGATTTGGGATTGGTACAAAAAACTAAAACTTTGTAGATGATCATCTAGGGTAATTGCTACAATATTTCAAATTAATCTGCCTTATGGTTTTTTAGAAGATTTTTTAAATTCAGCCAATCATTACATGTTAATGGCCCTGGCAGCCATGTTGAATTTCTTATTGGCCTAAAAAATCTACAAATATTAAGATAACTATCCAAGCTTCCTTTTTGCATAATTTGGTTTCGTTGTGTGGATCAGTTCCAGAAAAGAAGCTGTTTGTCTGATTTTCCCATAGGGTCCTATGTTAAACAAAATCTTGGATTTTAGATAGGCACAAAAAACTCAAACTTTGTAGAGTACCATCTAAGTTACATTTCTGCAATATTACAAATCAATCTGCCAAGATGTCTGTGAGAACAAGAATTTTGAAATTCAGCCAATCAGAACACAATAATGCAGCCATGTTGAATTTCCAATTGGCTCAAAAAAATTCTAAAAAATAAGATAACTATCCAAGCTTCATTTTTGCACAATTTGTTTCATTGTGTGGAACAGTTTTGGCGAAGAAGTTATTTGTATATTTTTCCCATAGGGTCCTATGTTAAACCAAGTCCTGCAATGGCGGCCATCTTGGATATTGGATCGGCACAAAAAACTTTGTAGAGGACCATCTAATGTACATTTCTGCAATATTTCAAATCAATCTGGCAAACGGTTTGTCAGAAGATTTTTTTAAATTCAGCCAATCAGAACGCATTTATGGTCCTGGCAGCCATGTTGAATATTTGATCAGCACCAAAAACTCAAACTTTGTAAAGAACCACCGAATACACAATGATATTCTTGGCAAGTTTGGTTATTATTGACCAAGTGGTTTTCGATATTGTAAATTAAACTGAAGTCGTAGGATGGTGTTATGCCGCCCAGGAGTATTGCTATATATATCTGGGAAAAGATGGGTCAATCAATCAAACTGTGATTTGCTTTCTATTTACCAATCATTGATAATCAACCTCAATTTGTATATTTTATTATTCTTATGTCTTTTATTAATGTAATTTTACTGCCTCATGTGGGTGCCATGATTGGCAAATAAACAATTTGTTGTTGTTGGTTTTGGAGAAGATACAAATGTGAAAAGTTTACAGCTGACGACAACAGATGCCAGTGATCAGAATACCTCACACTGACCCAAAAAGGCTCGTGTTAGCAAATAAAAATTATGAAAAACTATTACCAATTTAAATTTCTTGATTAATTTTGATTTAATTTAAAAGCTAGCATTGTTTCTAAATAGGTCTTTACTTTATTATCCACTTCCACCCCCCCCCCCCCCCCCCCCCCCCCGGATGCTTTGTTAATAAGCTCCCTGGTGATTATTTTCTCTTGATATATTTTAATTCTTTATTCCAAATTCTTCTGTTAAATAAAATTGTTAATTTATTCTGTTTTTATTAAATTGTTGTTAATTAAAAATTTGTTTAATATTGCATCTTGTTTTGCTATGCTATGAATAGGGTTCACACTGAGGGTACCATTTTTTTGTTTTATTACTCATAACATATTTATTACTGCACAAAAATCAAGAAAAAAAAGTTGATGTTCATATATGTACATACCTTCTGCAAGGCAACACTAACCAATCTGCTGAAAAATATGTGCCCTATCCAGCTACTGAGAAGAACTACAACTGAATATTACGTAGTGCATAAGCAGTAACCAGAAAGATCAGCAACTTTTCAACTTTTTATGAACCATTTTCTCTTTGTGTATAAATATTAAAAACTCTGACTTACAAAACCTTACATGTACTTTCATTATATCTTTATGACATTGTTTGTTTAACTGAACAAAAACTATGTTTTCTACAGTTAGCATTTTATTAAAACCAGAACTTGGTAACCTCTGAACACATTCATGGCAAATTTGCCAATCCATACTAGCATGACTAGTACGTTTACCTTTACACTGTTGCCGTATTTGAATTACATACATATATCAACATCAGCTAAAAACAATTTATAAATTAGTCTCAAAAATATATATTAGTACATGATGATACATTCTATACTGTATATGATTTGGTCTTTTGGCAACCTTTATGCTCAGAAACATTTTGTTTTGAGACTTAGACAATTTTGTTTGTTATTTCTATCCTTAAATGGTGTCTATTTCTAATGCAGTTCATGTACAAAAGTACCTATGTGTCTTCATAAATACAACCTTTAAAACCCTCAAACATATTCGTAATGTTACATGGAAGGCTTACAAAAAGATTAGTGGCTGAATTAATTAGGTAGATCACTTGCCTGTCAACACTGAGGGTGCAGGTTCGAGTCTCAATACAGGCAAGTTGTTCTTGACTCTATTCTTAAGTGACAAGTATAGAACATGCATAAACAAGGAATGTTGACTCAACCTTATTTGACAAAGATTGCCAGGTTTTCTGCAGATTTTCAAAGGGTCTTCCACCCTTCCACCCCCAAACAAAGTAGGTGCCATGACAATGTCCCATCTAGGGTAAAATGGAAAGAGGCTGCCTTTACCTTACTGTGCCTCTGTGCACCTTAGAGCCCTGTACCACTTTATAGTGCCCTTATAATTTTCTCCCCTTAAAGTAATTAGTGTGTCCCACTGACATTTTGATTATTTCCACTTTAGGTGTCAAGACACTAAAGAGGGCCAATCAAATTTAGAACATATAAGAAAATAGTACTTACAAACAAAATTGTCCTGTTTATCTTAGTGTATATTAAAAACTACTAACTGGATTTTAATGAATAAAAGTTTTTCTGAAAGGTGAATATATTGGAGAATTTTTAAGTCCTAACTTGCTCTGTTCTAATGGTGTTTAGTATGTTTTATGTCACATTCACTACATGACCTATATAACAAGATTTTCTGAAAAGAAAGTGCTCTTGGAAGGTTTTAAAGAGGTCATGAAATTTTGAGAGAACATAGGCCTGTCATGTAAAATTCTGGATATATATGGTGTCGGTCAAGTTGCAATTAAGGTAAAAGAGCTGTGCTAATTAAAAAAATAACAAATTTAGTAGAAAATCTTAAAGAATTGGACTAGTGTTTTTTCCCCTTTATGTTGTAATGTTTTCTTCAACCAACTAAAGCTGCAATTGCAATGTTATCAGGATAGTGGAGATCAGCTGATAATGGGAAACCATTTTTCCGTTTATTTGACATTTCTACAATGTACAATGTCTAATTAATTAATTTTAACACTTTTTTGTAATCATGGCATTGTTGACAAAATTAAAATTTCATAGGGTATAATTTCAAATAATATCAGTTTTTTTATTCCGAAATTATGCACTTCAGGATTTCCAATTTTCTCAAAAATGATATGAATAGGAATAAAGTGTTAAAACTAATGAAATATCAATTCCTGGGCTGCTCCATAACAAGTAATGGGAGCTCCATGTAGCTCTGCCAAGATTAAGCTAGAAAAAACCGCAAAAGTCAGACA